>JAJOZX010001265.1:605000-687500 GCA_023014485.1 Bathynomus jamesi
GCGAGTATGTAGAGGAATTACGGCATTTGGAAGAGTGGAGTCCATGGTGTAGTGGTTATCGCGTCTGACCGGCAATCGGAAGATCCCGGGTTCGATTCCCAGGTGGTACTTCATTTTTTCATTTGTTGTTTTCTCTTTCTCGTCTTGCGCGGAATATCTCCTATACAAGCGTCGTTCTTTACGTTATTTATACTGCGTGTTCTTTGCAGTTTGAATGTATATAATGTTACGGCAAGCGGGAGGTGCCCCCGGGGCATTGGTTTCTGCGAGTATGTAGAGGAATTACGGCATTTGGAAGAGTGGAGTCCATGGTGTAGTGGTTATCGCGTCTGACCGGCAATCGGAAGATCCCGGGTTCGATTCCCAGGTGGTACTTCATTTTTTCATTTGTTGTTTCTCTTTCTCGTCTTGCGCGGAATATCTCCTATACAAGCGTCGTTCTTTACGTTATTTATACTGCGTGTTCTTTGCAGTTGAATGTATATAATGTTACGGCAAGCGGGAGGTGCCCCCCTGGGGCATTGGTTTCTGCGAGTATGTAGAGGAATTACGGCATTTGGAAGAGTGGAGTCCATGGTGTAGTGGTTATCGCGTCTGACCGGCAATCGGAAGATCCCGGGTTCGATTCCCAGGTGGTACTTCATTTTTCATTTGTTGTTTTCTCTTTCTCGTCTTGCGCGGAATATCTCCTATACAAGCGTCGTTCTTTACGTTATTATACTGCGTGTTCTTTGCAGTTGAATGTATATAATGTTACGGCAAGCGGGAGGTGCCCCCCTGGGGCATTGGTTTCTGCGAGTATGTAGAGGAATTACGCATTTGGAAGAGTGGAGTCCATGGTGTAGTGGTTATCGCGTCTGACCGGCAATCGGAAGATCCCGGGTTCGATTCCCAGGTGGTACTTCATTTTTTCATTTGTTGTTTTCTCTTTCTCGTCTTGCGCGGAATATCTCCTATACAAGCGTCGTTCTTTACGTTATTTATACTGCGTGTTCTTTGCAGTTGAATGTATATAATGTTACGGCAAGCGGGAGGTGCCCCCCTGGGCATTGGTTTCTGCGAGTATGTAGAGGAATTACGGCATTTGGAAGAGTGGAGTCCATGGTGTAGTGGTTATCGCGTCTGACCGGCAATCGGAAGATCCCGGGTTCGATTCCCAGGTGGTACTTCATTTTTTCATTTGTTGTTTTCTCTTTCTCGTCTTGCGCGGAATATCTCCTATACAAGCGTCGTTCTTTACGTTATATATTATATATATATATATATATTATTATTATTTCTACAATGAAACGGGGTCGGGCCGAAGAACGGGTGAGAGATCTCCCCCCCAATATATATATATATATATATCATTATATTTCTATATGACACCATACAAATTACGCGTAAATATTTTCATTGTAGAAGTAATAAGAATGATAAAATTAATATCTGAAGTCAGTGGTGATTTCTGCTCGAATAGCTTGTAGAAGGATAATCCCTCGGCCCGAAAAAGGTCCCTAGAGACCTTTTTCGTTCGAATCGTGTCCCTAGAGACACGATTCGAACTGATTTAGCTTCTGCCTTTCATCGTGTGTGTGTGTTGTGTGTGTGTGTGTGTGTGTGTGTGTGCATGAGTTGTTTATTATATATATATATATAATATATAATATATATATATATATATATATATTGTGTGTACGTTTTTCCCACTGTTATTCGTGACTTAAATATTTATAATAAAAATCAAGTGTCTAAAAAAGTTATTTAATAAGCAGAATTTAATTGGATTCATTGTAGAAGTAATTATAATGGCAATATTAATATTTGGAACATTGGGTTACTTATCGAGCTGTCTTTAAGAAAGGTCTCTCGCAAGCAGATTTTCTCCGAAACCAACCTCGCTATAGTGGACTGTGTTTTGGGAAAATCCAACTTTCTTCGTTTCTTTTAATTTCGTTTTTTCATTTTTTCTTCGCAGGGAATGAGGCTATATGTTTCATAAGTTTTCATCTCGTTTGTGGAATTGTATCGTAAATTATCGTATTTCGAATTGTATCGTAAATGATCATTTCGTTTCGTTTTCGTGAGGGCTGAATTATGGATAACTATGTTATTTGTTTCGTTCATCTTCAAGTTTAATGAAGCTGGGTAACTTTGTTAATTCTATTATTGCGTAAATTTTTCTAATGTGTTACTGATTAACTATAAATATATATTGTGGTATTTTATATATATATATATATATATATATATATATATATATATATATATCAGAAGATATTTAAAAGACTGATACAATTATAGTAAACTTATGTCGAAATAGTTTCCCATAAAATTAATTGTTTTCTATTATGGCGTTTTCGAAGGTAAACTATGTTATTTGTTTCTTTAAGTTCAATGGAGTTAATGTTAAATTTGCTTCTAAACTAAAATTAAATGTTATAAAATAAATAATATATATATATATATAGCATAATAATATATATCTAGCAATCCGATCATTGCAAAAAAAATTGGAAAGGTATGCAATTAATAAAGGTGTATTTAAACAGAATTTAATTGGAATAACTATCGTCATATATGTGTTACACGATTAATGGGACACATGGCGCTATCTGGAATACCTTGCGCTATCTGGCAACTCAGCCAGAATAGAGGATTATAAAAGATCGCGAAGCTGGTGAAGAACCATTCCCCCCTCGGCTCCGGCCGAGTAAGGAGCTCTGCTCCTTCTATTTCAGGCCCTTTGGTAAACCCCATAGTGGCCTCTTAGGTTAGGGAAACGAAAATAAATTGGGGGAGAACTCCACTCTGTCCTTCAGGTGTCTCTCTCCCTCCTTCAGCTCTCTCTCTCCTGCATGTATCTTCCTCCTTCAGGCGTCTCTCTCTCTCTCCTGCATGTTTGCCTCCAGCATGTGTACTGCATGTGTACATCCAGCATGTGTACTCCTGCGTATGTGTGTACCTCCAGCATGTGTACCTACTGCATGTGCACTCCTGCATGTATGTGTGTACCTCCAGCATGTGTACTCCTGCATGTGTACCTATCCTCTCTCCTTCATGCGTCTCTCCCTCCTACAGGCATCTCTCTCTTCTTCAGGCGTCTCTCCCTCCTACAGGCATCTCTCTCTCTTCTTCAGCTCTCTCTCTCTTCAGCTGTCTCTCTCTCTCTCTCTTCAGGCGTCTCTCCCCCCTTGGCTCAGCCAACTGGCTGATTCTGGCTGATTAGGAGCCTATAAAACAACGCCAGCCCGGCTGGAAGTCTTAGTGGCACTTGGCTCCTGCCAGGTGAACACCTCTCCTCCTTTCTCTCCTCCTCCTCCTCCTTTCTCTTGGGGGATAACGCCGCCTCCAAGTTTCCCCCCACCCCCCTTTCCCCCACCCCCTTTGCAACAACCCCCCTTTGCAACATCCCCCTTTTGCAACAACCCCCCTCCCCCTAAACTATGTTATTTGTTTCTTTAAGTTCAATGAAGTCAATGTTAAATTTGCTTCTAAACTAAAATTAAATGTTATAAATAAATAATATATATATATATATATTGGGGGGGGGGAAGATCTCTCACCCGTTCTTCGACCCGACCCCGTTTCATTGTAGAAATAATAATAATAATAATAATAATAATGATAATTGATGTGCAATCGCTACACGATTAATGGGACACATTGCGCTATCTGGAATACCTTGCGCTATCTGGCAACTCAGCCAGAATAGAGGATTATAAAAGATCGCGAAGCTGTTGAAGAACCATTCCCCCTCGGCTCCGGCCGAGTAAGGAGCTCTGCTCCTTCTATTTCAGGCCCTTTGGTAAACCCTTAGTGGCCTCTTAGGTTAGGGAAACGAAAATAAATTGGGGGAGAACGCCACTCTGTCCTTCAGGTGTCTCTCTCCCTCCTTCAGCTCTCTCTCTCTCTCTCCTGCATGTATCTTCCTCCTTCAGGTGTCTCTCTCTCTCCTGCATGTTTGCCTCCAGCATGTGTACTCCTGCATGTGTACATCCAGCATGTGTGCGTATGTGTGTACCTCCAGCATGTGTACCTACTGCATGTGTACTCCTGCATGTATACGTGCACCTCCAGCATGTGTACTCCTGCATGTGCACCTATCTCTCTCCTTCAGGCGTCTCTCCCTCCTACAGGCATCTCTCTCTTCTTCAGCTCTCTCTCTCTCTCCTTCAGGCGTCTCTCCCTCCTACAGGCGTCTCTCCCTCCTACCATCTCTCTCTTCTTCAGCTCTCTCTCCTTCAGCTGTCTCTCCTTCAGGCGTCTCTCTCACCTTGGCTCAGCCAACTGGCTGATTCTGGCTGATTCGGAGCCTATAAAACAACGCCAGCCCGGCTGGAAGTCTTAGTGTGCACTTGGCTCCTGCCAGGTGAACACCTCTCCTCCTTTCTCTCCTCCTCCTCCTTTCTCTTGGGGGATAACGCCGCCTCCAAGTTTCCCCCCCACCCCCCTTTCCCCCCACCCCCTTTGCAGCAACCCCCTCCCCCCTTTGCAACAACCCCCTCCCCCCTTTGCAACAACCCTCTTGCAACAACCTCCACCCCCCTTTGCAACATTACATAATAACCTGCAACATTCCTGCACTCTCCCCTTTTGCGGCTATACTACTAAAGACAACAATTTATACCTTCGGTTTATGGCGTCCGCTCTCTCTCAGTCCGTTGAGAGAAGGGAATGCTTTTCTCCGTTGGAAGGATATAAATGACGCATCACCCTTTGTCAGTTCTTTATTTGCACAGAATATTAGAAATTAAATTCTTTACACAACACTTGATAGAGAGTTACAACAACTGATTACATTTAAATAAGCTGAGGGATCCAGCCAAACCCGGCTGGCCAACGGGCGGAAAACACTACCCCCTCTGTCCGAAGCTGAGGCGAGCGTTAGACTGCCAAAGCCTGTTGCCTTCCTCAAGGGGCTCCCTTTTGTCCTGGAGAAACACCCATGGTGCCACGTGTTACAGAAGACTATTAAACTTGCAAAATCTTACTCTAATAGTGATATTAACGAGAGAATTGGTATAATTGGAGATTAGCAAAAGAATTTATACAATTATAGTTTTACACTTAACTCTTTTATGTGATTTATAATAATTGAAAAGAACACTTACAATTTGGGAATCTCTGTTTTAAGATTAGACATGGCAACACTATTTTCGTTAGGGTTAAGAAAAAGGGCGCCAAGCTTTCCACTGGCACTGAGACACTTTTTACAAAATTAAAAATGTAACGGAATGATATTTTAATTTAGATGAACAGAATAATATCTTTTAAAGGATTAATATGTTAATTTATACAAACAGAATGATAAATCTTTAAATTTTAACATAAATTTATTTTCTCGTGGAAACACTTTTCCACATATACGTATGCACCCCCCCTGAATCAAATTAAAGGCCCCTTTCTTTCCCCCCAAAAAAAATTAAACTGTATATACAATGAAGTAACAGAATGCCAGCGAATTTGCAATAATGCACTTCTTGGCTTTTAATTTATGGTAATGGGTTTTCTGCTTCATTTCCATATTAATTGTATTGGCACCATTTTCATCTGGAACGTTCATATCATCATTATTATAATCAATTTGGTTCTTCAACTCTTCAACTTTTTAGTAATGATGTGCAAATTACAATATATATATACACAGGGTGTTGGGTGTTATGAAATTATTATGTTTCATAAATTAGTATACATATTCAGGACGTCAAAGTGAACAAAAAGGTTCCTATGAACATAAACCCGCAATCGCTTCGTTTCCGAGATACATTGTGTTTTTGCCGAGGACGATCCAATTAAAATGAGTCATTAAAGTTTATCAAAGTTTATTTACAACAAGTGCTCAAAATGGTTTTCCTGCATCAGAGTACATGCTTCAAGGCGTCGTTGAAAATTTTGTCACATACGTTTGAAAACATCTCCGTGGTTGCGTATTGTTTCTGAACAATCTTGAACACATTGCCACAATTCATCTATGTTATTAACTTCGCTCTCATAAACAAGATTTTTTAAGTAACCCCACAAGAAAAAGTCAATTGCATTTAGGTCCGGAGACCTGGGTGACCAAGAAACGGGACCATACCGCCCAATCCACTGCTGAGGTCGTTTATATCGTTTATATTCAGAAAATTTCTAACGGCAATAGTAGTGTGAGCGGGTGCACCGTCATGGAGTATCCACATTTGCCGTCACACAGCAAGTGTCACGTTTTCCAATAATGGCGGTAGATTTTCCCTAAGAAAATTTAAATACAAATCTCCTGTCAGACGTGCTGTTAATCTGTAAGGGCCAATTAAATTATCTCCGAGAATTCCAATCCAAACGTTTATTGAAAATTGGGTTTTCGGCAAATTTTCCGGATATTCATCGAAAAATTTAAATCGCGTAGGAGTATCTGCTGGAAGTAAATTCTGTACCGGTTGGATGTGGTACGGGTGTAACCATTGTTCCCTTAATGTATGCCATACGAAAAAATTTGACCTATTTGCTCTTGCAGCTATTCGCCTTGTACTTGTATGAGGATCTTGTTGGACAGCTAAAAGAATCTGTTGTTCTACATCTACGTTTTGCTGAGTTCGTGGACGTCCAGCATTCAAATGTCTTGGTCGAAACATCCCTTGCTCACCTAGTCGACGGTCAATTGAAAGAAATGTAGGCCTCGATGGTAATCGCCTATTAGAATATCTTTCAGCATACGGGCATTGGGCAGCAGTTGCGTTGCCTAGCATCTCTCCTAGCACGAGATGCATATCAGCAAGTTCTTCAAAAGAATACTGCTTCAAAACGCTCTGTAGCATAACATGAGAGTGACACATAAAATGAAGGAAATAATTTTGGTTTCTAAAATGACAACTAACATATGCGCCTCGGTGGTGTAGTGGTTAACGTCGCTGACTACGAATCTATCGCCCCCGGGATCGAGACCCGGTGACGGCAGGCGTCGCATAGCAAAACCCAGCTGTTCATCCTTTCACACAATGAAAATTGGTTGGTAGATAAATGGGTACTGGGTAGCCTAATGGTTAAGATTCTGGACTGCTGGTGGGGTGCGGTTCGGATTCCATGTTAAACTGTAGGTCTAAGGTAGAGTAACAAGCTTGACTTTCGTCAGAATGAACAATTCGGACGGAAGCAAAACCAAGGTTAACAAAGGTTAACAAAGTACTATCAAAACAAAAGAAAAATAGGTATCTAAACAACCAGACAAGTACGACTTTGATAAACTTTAATGACTTTAATTTTAATTGGATCGTCGTCGGCAAAAAATCAATGTATCTCGGAAACGAAGCGATTGCGGATTTATGTTCATAGGAACTTTTTTGTTTACTTTGACGTCCTGAATATGCATACTAATTTATGAAACATAATTTGATAATACTCTGTGTACACACACACACACACATATATATATATATATATATATATATATATATATATATATATATATATATATATATATATATATATATATATATATATTATATATATATATATATATATATATATGATACACACAGACCGTGCATGGAACAAGGAACTCTTCTGGGATAATTAAATCCACTATAGTCCGAATAAGTAATGGTAAATGACAAATACCATAATTTTTCTTTTTCATGATGCAAGCCCGACGTGGGCAAAGGGTCTCTCGGAAAAAACTCGGGGAACCATTCTGAGTTCATTCCCATCATGAAACGGACATGTTATGTGCCTTGAAAAGTGGACGCTCAATTCTGCCAGTTGAGGTTTAAGTTTTGGTTTTGGCTAAAAATATAATAGTTACCCCTTTTTCTTTGATTTATTCAATCCGACGTGAATGCAACGAGTCTTTTACTTATATTGAGGTTCTAAATGTAGTGGGGCTAGGCTGCTTTAAACCCTAGATCCATGTCCCAAAGCTGGATCCTGTCTGCTTTGCAGATAGCTGGTGAGGGAAGCTATATTTATGGGACCTCTTTGCGAGAGACCCGTTGCCCACGTCGGGCTTGCATCATGAAAAAGAAAAACTATGGTATTTGTCATTTACCATTACTTATTCGGACTATAGTGGATTTAATTATCCCAGAAGAGTTCCTTGTTCCATGCACAGTCTGTGTGTATCATAAAAAACTCAGGGAACCATTCTGAGTTCATTCCCATATATATAATAATATATATATATATATATATATATATATATATATATATATATATATATATATATATATATATATATATATATATATATATATATATATATACTTGTCAATGATTCATCCTTCAGAAACGGAATTTGTATAAGGAACAGCAATACAACTGCAGGAACCAACATTTTCACTTTCTTTAAACGACCAAATGTTTCGGGAGTTCAACCTCCATCTTCAGTAGCTACAAAAGACATTTAAATAATTAAAACTAAATAGTTCTAGCAATATATAAAAAATACAATAATTATTCGACACAACGTCTTACAAGAGGACGTTCATTAAAATCTTCCATAATTACTAAAAATAATAAAACTTATTTTGGTTTTTATGAAAGTTTTAAATTAATTAAAATTTAAACTTACTTAACTTAACATCATTATTAACATGACTATTAAGCGAGGGTTTCATTTTGTTGATATAGAGCAGTGGTGGCGAATCAAATTTGCCTGGCACGCCTAAGCATAGAAATTGCTATCCAAAAAATGAGTATAAAATAAGAGACTTAATGTTTATAATTTGGTGTAATATATATATATATATATATATATATATATAAAAACTTTGGGGGGTACGCGAATTTTTTTTTATGGTTTACATCAGGGGTGGGGAAACTTTTCAGTACCAAGGGCGAAAATCGATAACATAAACACCTCCGCGGGCGTCTGGCAAATTTTAAGCTTATATACAGCGTGTCCCAAAGAAATGTATACCCACTTTGTTCGATAATACCAGCTATGAGGATAATAAATATATTACTTTTTATATGTTTTTTAATAAAGAATTTTCTCCTGAATCTAAATATGTAATTATTTTTATTAAAAATTGAAGAACAAAAAAGTTACAGATGTTTAAATTATAATTATTATTTTCGAGACTTCATGTGCGATATTTTCTAATATTTTAACCGACTGTTTTGAGATACTTATGTTTAGTATTGATATTGAAGCATAAATGTTGTAATTATTAGTGAATTCAAAAAATTTACAAATTCCATGGTTAAATGACACTTTATCTAAGATGTTCGACGTCTTCCAGAACGTTGTTTTTGTAAGTTTTGCACAGTGACGTCGGTTTCAAACTTATCTCGTATACGTGCAAAAATATTAGAAAATATCGCACATGAAGTCTCGAAAATAATAATTATAATTTAAACATCTGTAACTTTTTTGTTCTTCAATTTTTAATAAAAATAATTACATATTTAGATTCAGGAGAAAATTCTTTATTAAAAAACATATAAAAAGTAATATATTTATTATCCTCATAGCTGGTATTATCGAACAAAGTGGGTATACATTTCTTTGTGACACGCTGTATATAAGATGTATTGTAAAAAGCTATTTGCTGGCCTGTAAATAAATAATTTTTAGTAAATAATAAATACCTAAGCGGGCGAATTGAAATTAGCTCGTGGGCGAAATTTCGCCCGCGGGCGAGGGTTTCCCCACCCCTGGTTTACATGGTTTTACGCGACTGTAAAAAGGTTCGCCACCCCTGATACAGACAGAGGGACTCCATCACTCGCAAATCCAAAATGTTATGGGTTTGGTTTGTTGAGGCCTAGGCTACACGAGCGAGTTTGTCGCTACGACGAAGTTGTAACGAGAAATTGCAAAGAATAGGTAATGTTGTTTCTTATGCGACAAGCTACACGACACACAGTCGCTGCGACAATTATTCTCTGTTGCATCCGGCTGCGTTGTATTGTTCCAAGTGCGGTAGGCTACACGAGCGACTTTGTCACAGCGTCACTGTCACGTTCCATTAAAAACGAAGAAATCGCAGCGATTTGTCGCCGCACATGTAGTTTGCTACAGCCAACTGCGATTGTGTCGCTGCGACATCTTGCAACTCTGACGCAGCGACAAAGTCGCTTGTGTAACCTTGGCCTTATCTTAAAATTATTACTTCTTAGTGGATGGTTTGGTTATTTCTGACTGTAATCTAATAGCTGAATGAGAAGGACTGGACAAGGACGGACCATTTCTCGTTGATACCCCTTGTGTTGATCCACACAGAGGGTGAATTGAAGCTGTGTGCTAATCAACGTACGATGCTTAGCAGTTATCGCAAGTATATTTATAAATAACACGAGACCTACTCTGCTCTGGATATGTATAAACCTTGGTTTTGCTTCCGCCCAAATTGTTCATTCTGACGAAGATCAAGCTTGTCACTCCACCTTAGACCTACAGTTTAACGTGGAATCCGAACTACGCCCCACCAGCAGCCTAGCGTCTTAACCACTAGGCTACCCATTTATCTACTAACCAATTTCTTTATTGTGTGGAAGGATGAACAGCTGGGTTTTGCTGCGCGCCGCCTGCTATCACCGAGTCTCGACTCCGGGGCCGATGAATTTGTAGTCAGCGACGCTAACCACTACACCACCGAGGCGCATATCCTTAACCCTTTCTGTCCCAGCGATTCCATATGGCATCATCAACAAAAAGTACTCATAATTTCCTCAGATTAGCTTCAATGATGCATTATGGCATTTGAATGTAACAATTAACTGTATAACAACATCTGGCAGATAATATTGGACATCGGCCTAAGCATTTAGAACCCAAAAAGAGATTCAGAAACTGTATGAAGGGTTACTCTCGTCTAAAATGCAGAAAGTATGATGTACCATTATGTTTAACGAAGGACCAAAAACTGTTTTAATGCATTCCATTCATAGTATGGTCTACCGTTGTGTTTAGCAAAGGACAAAAAATGCTTTTATCCGTTTCATTCAAAGTACCAAAGTTGTTAGTTTTCTTATTACTTGATAGCGCCAAATGGAATCATATAATTTTAGTGTAATTAATTAATTAAATTTCTAAACAAAGTTTCGTTTATGTTTCCATACCTATTTTTAACATTTTTAAGTGTTAACATTGTTTTTTTTTAGCTCAAAACAATAATTTGGGGGCAGAAAGGGTTAAAATAAAAAAAATGAGGATATTTTAATAAAGGCCAAACGAAATTCAGTTTGAGGATAATAGTTTCTCAACAATTGTGTCGCTTATATATATATATATGAGAGAGAGAGAAAGTCGAATAGATAAATAGATAACTACTCACTACTCAGTCATAAAAATAAGTAAAATAGTATCATAAAATCAATTATGGGGTACTTACGCTTAACGGGTAATTTCGAATTTGCCCAAAATTTTATTTATAAACAAATTCCATTCTTGTTTTTATTCTGAGCGAAAAAATATTCTAAGAAATGAAAGCTATATATTGTAAATAATCCAATTATTATATTAACTTCAATCTCACGACAAAAAATAAATGGTAACGAATCATTGATAAATGCAATTCGGAAATTAAATTTCGAATTAGCAAACGATACAGCAACAAAACTACAACGTCAAACAAACAAATCGGCACTGCTCTGTCCACAGTGCTTTGGATCCTCTTAAACCCGCGATTCTGACTCGCTCTTCGTACGTCCGCCACCGAGGTTTCAAGCGTTTCGAACAAAATCTGGAACTGTTAAGTACGCAGTTCCACGGGAAGGCTGAAGCTACGTTCGTGATTCATTCGTTCGGCATTGAAATAGTTTTAGGAAAAAAGGATATAATCTGATTTTAAAACTCAAAGTTCATTGAAAACAAAAATCAGAGAGGCTATTTTAAATATTTAAATATAAAGCTCATAAGATCATGGGGGTGCTGCAGTTCCACAGTGCCTACCTGCGAGCCGCTCCTGTAATCTCAGGGTTTTGCTTAATAATTTTCCCATGTTAAAAACTGGAGTGACCCAAATACAGAAAACTCAATATACTCCAGTGTTTAGGCACCGTCATAGTTTTTTCTCAGAAATAAGTTGTTTGTCTAACAATTTCTTTAGTAATTTATCGAAAGATATAACCTGGATAATTATCATCACAAAAATTCGTACTTTCTCAGGAAAACTATTTCATTATAGAAATCCTAATAATTTGAACATAAATTCAAAGCTCTATAATTTAATGTATTAATTAAGTTTATATTTATCATAAACATAAATGTATTAACTTTTGGGCTTTTACCTGTTTTATCTGTTTTTACACGGTTATTGTGTTTTTCATATATATATATATATATATATATATATATATATATACAGGGCGTCCCAAAAAAATGTATACACACTTTAAATAATTATAAAGGCAGTGTTTATTAAAATACATTTCATTTTCAAAATGTAATAGAATCTACAGACATTATTTAATTGTTTTGTCAACGCCTGTTTTCAAACTGACGTCCGTTCTGGTCCAGGCACTGCTAATAACGCGAAGCAATGGAATCGCAAACATCACGAAACATTTCGTTTGGTATTTGTGTGCATTCTCGTTCAATGGCTGCTCTCAATTCAGCGACTGTTGCAGGTTTTATAGCGTAGACTTTGTCTTTTAAGTATCACCATAAAAAAAAGTCTAGTGGTGTGAGGTCTGGTGAACGCGGAGGGTATTCTACGAAACCCCTTCGTCCAATCCACATCCATATCGTGCCAAGTACCACTCGCAATACTCCACTCTTCGGTCCGGATCATCTTCATTAATAGCATGGACTAATCTTGGAATGTAACTTTTCCATTGACAGCGCTTCAAAATGCGTTGGACAGACGATTCTGAAATTCCTACCTCACGACTCGCTTGCCGCACAGATTTTCTTGGACTTTGGTGATACGTTTCCAGTACTCTTTCTTGCTTTGTGGGGCTTGTCGATGTCCGTGGTCTTCCGGAACGCTTCTTGTGGACATTCTGAACAGTTCCATCGGCTTCAAACTTATCTCTAATTCGAGTGATGGTAAGTCGCGTTGGTGGATCTGTTTGAAACTCCCTCCTAAACTGTCTTTGCACTTCAACTGCGTTTTCACACTTCCAGTAGCATTTTAGAATGAATTTCCTTTGTTCAAAGCTTAGTCTGACTGCCATTATTAATTCTAATGGGTTTAACTTGGAAAGAAAGAAACATCAATTGAGCTATCAGATGTTAAAGTGTGTATACATTTTTTTGGGACGCCCTGTATATATATATATATATATATATATAATATATATATATATATAATATATATATATATATATATATATATATATATATATATATATATATATACACACAGGAGGAGTGATCAAAAAGTATCGATAATTTTATTGCTACGGACAAATGAATGCAAATAAGAAATAACCGTTTACATATGTGAGTCTTCCCTGCCCTCTGGCGTCTGCAGTCTGAAGCAAAATCTGCTACCATGAGGCAGTAGTTGGTTGGAGCGCTTAAAAGGAGGGTGTGTTTTGCAGTACGTATAAATCTCTGAAATGGAACAACACGCGTTCGGAGACGAACGAAATGATTAAAACAGCGTTTGGAAATGATGCTCTCAGTGTAGCTAACGTTTACAAATGGTACAAAAAGTTTAAAAATGGAGAAACATTTGCTCGTACCAGAAATCGAATCTGTTGGACATTTGCATCCGTACGAGAAGTGGAAGGGCGGCCACTGCGTTCCTTGTCTTCAAGCGATTTTTTCCATTTTAAACTTTTTGTGCCATTTGTAAACATTAGTTACACTGAGAGCATCATTTCCAAAAGCTTTTTTAATCATTTCGTTCGTCTCCGAACGCGCGTTGTTCCATTTCAGAGATTATACGTACTACAAAAACACACCCTCCTTTTAAGCGCTCCAACCAACTACTGACTCATGGTAGCAGATTTTGCTTCAGACTGCAGACGCCAGAGGGCAGGAAGACTCGCATATGTAAGCGGTTATTTTTTATTTGCATTCATTTGTCCGTAGCAATAAAATTATCGATACTTTTTGATCACCCCTCGTGTGTATATATATATGAGAGAGAGAGAGATACTATACCTTTTGGACTACAATCCCTATCTGGAGCTTATATATATATAATATATATAATATATATATATATATATATATATATATATATATATATACAGTGTGTATATATAATACAAAGATTGCCATCTGGATTCCTTCCCATCGTCCAGAAAAAGGAAATAAAATATTTTTCCATATACTTTTTTCGCTTTTCTTTGTTGAAATGAATTAAAACAATCATATTATTTAGTGGAAAAAAAAATAACCATATACGTTAGTCCCTCAACCACAACCATGAACTATATCTGTGTATCATTGCCGTAAATCATATAAACGCGCGTGTAACACAACCCACAAATTATATACAACCATTCAAACGTAACCACAAACCGGAGCCGAATGTGAATTGGTCCATCGCATTGTGACATCAAAATGTACCAAATTCTACTTTATTGTAAGCTTTTAAGTAAAATATATTTAAATAATATATTCCAGACCATTCTTTTATGTTGTGATGATAATAGAAAGCGGCTCTTTCCTACATCAAATAACCCAAATGAGGCGGGATGCTGCATATCGGTCGAACGTAAGTTGTTCCTTAACAGTGGTTCGGAAAAAAAAAAAAAAGTATATTGCTCCAAAATATCAAGGATACTGAACAGTATTTACGCATACATACTATTCATACACATTTGAGTTCAACTGTGTTTTACCCCGCCTGGGTAGCCTAGTAGTTAAGACGCTGGGTTGCTGATCGGGAGGTCGGGGGATCGAGACCGGGCTAGGACTTTGTGATTTCAGCCTCCCTTGACGGGTCGTGGTTCGGATTCCACGTTAAGCCGTAAATCTAAAGTGGGGTAACAAGCTTGACCTTCGTCAGAATGAACAATTCAGGCGGAAGCAAAATTAAGGGTTTTTGATGAACTGGATCAAACTAGAATTCAATTTAAGTCCAGTTCTACTTTATTCCAGTCGAACCAAATTTGATCTTATTTTATTTCGACTTTATTCCAGTAAGTTGGGTTTAATTCCAGTGCATTATATTTAATTCGTCTTCATACTTTTTAAACTTAACTGAAGTTAAATCTAATTGCTAAAAAAGTAACCTACCAGGGCACTACAGTAAATAGTAATTCGACCTAATTCCAGTATTATTCGATTTTCCTCCAGTTGTTCAACTTCGGCCTTGCTACACACACACACACACACACACACACACACAGTATATATATATATATATATATATATATATATATATATACACACACACACATATATATATGGGATGAATTTCACAATTAAACACGTGAAATGAATGAATGATGCAAACCCACAGGGAAAAAGAAAAAGAAAAATGATTCCAAGGCCTTTCATGTATTCAGAAGTACACTTCGTCAGGTGTACGAGGTGTACTTCTGAATAATACACGAAAGGCCTTGGAATCATTTTTCTTTTTCCCTGTGAGTTTGTATCACACACACACACACACACACCACACACACATATATATATAAGATTTCATTTTAGTTTTAAAATTAATTAAAAGTCAAATTGCTTTTTTAGTACTAGACTTGCATCTTTTCAGATTCTTGAAATCTAGATTAAGCTTACAAAGAGTCATTCCCGCTTCAGGATTCAAAAATAGTTTTTTTTGTACATACTGTGATGTTTTGACCTCGATAATTAAGCTTTGATACGGCGTTTGAAGAATATATATATATATATATATATATATATATATATATATATATATATATAGAAACGACGTAAGTATAGAGGAGCGTTCTGCACACGAGGAAGAGAAATAACGAACAAATGAAAAATGAGGTGAACCGCCCGGGAATCGAACCCAGGATCTTCCGATTGTGTAATGGATAGCGCATCTGACCGGCAATCGGAAGATCCTGGGTTCGATTCCCGGGCGGTTCACCTCATTTTTCATTTGTTCGTTATTTCTCTTCCTCGTGTGCAGAACGCTCCTCTATACTTACGTCGTTTCTATACATTAATATACTGCGTGGTCATTGCAGTTAAATGTGTATATATATATATATATATATATATATATATATATATATCAGGTCATCCCATAAGTAATGTCGTTTTTTAGGTCGGAATTTGAAGGACAAAAAAAACTCTACTGAAACTTTTTAATCTAGTATATATTTTCCATCGGAATCAATGACACTCAGCCAACGTCCTACAAGCTTTTCAATGCCATGTTTATAAAATTCAGGCGGTTTTGAGGCAAAAAACGTACAAAGACTGGTGTGCAGGTCATCTAAAGAAGTATATTGTTTCTCGTCAAGATAGTTTTGCAGACTCCTAAAGAGATGATAATCTGAAGGCGCAACGTCTGGAGGATGTGGAAGTTTTTTCCACCCAAGCTCCTCAATTTTTGCAGAAGTGATCCGAGCGGTATGAGGACGTGCGTTGTCGTGGTGGAACACGATTCCTTTCCGATTAACCAAAGAAGGTCTCTTTTCTTTTAGTGCAGTGTTCAATCGATCCAGTTGTTGACAGTAGACTTGAGCGGTGATTGTTTGGTTGTGTGGTAAGGTTTCAAAGTGTATTACACCACCTTTATCCCACCAAACACTAAGCAACACCTTCCGAGGGTGAAGATTTGGTTTTGGCTGTGGTGTTGCTGGTTCTCCGGCACAAACCCACTGTCGACGGCGCTTAACATTCTGGTACAGTATCCACTTTTCATCACCAGTCACTAAACGGTGCAAAAACGGATCTTGGAGTTCACGGCAATGAAGAGCTGTGCTAATGTTTACCCGCACCCTCAGATTGTCGACCGACAATTCATGTGGCACTTTCCCGAGTTGTTGCAAATGTCGATGGATGGTGGACGGGGATGAATTGAGTTTCTGGGCCAATTCTTCGACAGTTGTTGAAGTCTTCTTCAAGTGCGGCTAATAGCAGGTCATCATCAAACTCAGCAGGACGTCCAGATCGTGCTGCATCTGTCAAACAGCAGTCACCATTCCTAAACTTTTGAAACCATCTTTGACATTTCCTCACACGCAGAATATCGTTGCCATAAACGTCCTGAATGTTTCGCGTTGCTTCAGTAGCACTATTCCCTTTTTTGAACTCGTAAAGCATGATATGCCTGATATGCTCTTCTGATACCGCTATGTTTATGAGGGGTTCACATAAAGCAAAACACACGTCTTCACTGGTCAAGGTCTGTAAAGTATGTAGCGAAACACGATAGATCTCCTCTTAGATATAACCTTCGGAAAATTTATGCTTAAACCGAGTAGGACTAATTTAAACTTAATATGTCGTAAAAAACATTACTTATGGGATGACCTGATATATATATATCATATCATCCAAACCCACAGGGAAAAAATTATAAAACAGTGTTTAAAAAGGCTAATTAATTTGCCGGTCACAACCAAGCCCTTTTCAAAGCCATAAACTAGTTAAAATGTCTAAAAAAATTATAAAACTTCCCCGTCCCGTGGAAGAGTTGAAGTTAAAATCATACCATATTTCATTCATTTTAACTTCAGCTCTTCCACGGGACGGAAGTTTAATAATTTTTTTAGGCATTTTAACTAGTTTATGGCTTTGAAAAGGGCTTGGTTGTGACCGGCCGAAATTAATTAGCCTTTTAAATACTGTTTTATAATTTTTTTCCCTGCGGGTTTGGGTGATATATATATCATTGAGCGTCTCGTGGCTCGTTCCGTTACACCACCTGGCAGTGATGAGATTCCGATGAGTTATGGGTTCGAACCTGCCTAGAGCTGGACGGTTGTCTTTTCTGTGTCTTGCGTCTCAACGAAGCGTTGGGCCGGCCACCCCATTTTAAGTAACTCGGGCTAAGGTAGTCAGGTTCGAGCTCCTACCCTTCGCTTCCTTGGAGGATATGGAATATGAATATATATATATATAAGGAATGGTATCAGAATGATGTCTGGAAATGTTTGTCACTTTCACAGAAGACGGGGAGACTACATTTCCAACTAATGCATTCAGAACGTTGGGTTAGACTTAGAGACTATGAATTGGCCAATTAGGGACCATATTTCATTCCCAAAACTGACCATCCAGAGGAAAGAAAATATTTGTAGACCTTAAATACGACTTATTCGTTTGAATATTATATATATATATATATTATATATAATAATTATATATATATATATATATAATATATATATATATATAATTAGTGATGTAGTCGAGACCACCATGACCGAGACTGAGACCGAGACCTAAGCAGTAAGCACCCGAGATGAGACCGAGACCTAAGCAGTAAGCACCCGAGATGAGACCGAGACCTAAGCAGTAAGCACCCGAGATGAGACCGAGAACTAAGCAGTAAGCACCCGAGATGTGACCGAGACCTAAGCAGTAAGCACCCGAGATGAGACCGAAACCGACCATATGCAATTTTGGTACGTATTCAGTATTGCGTAATGCCTAATTCTTAAGCTCTGTAACTCACATTCAGGAATAAAGATTCTAAAGAGGTTATCGAGTAACAATTGCAAAATTTACTCATAATTTGTTCACAAATTAAATAGTTCGTGACATTTTATTCAGCAGTAAACTGCGTACTTGAAACAAGATAGGTGTGATGTAGTCGAAACCGTCGTGGCTGAGACCGAGACCTATGCATCTGAGATCGAGATTGAGACCAAAAAAAAGGTCTCGAGTCCTACATCATTGATATATAGGGTGTGGCAAAAGTCAGGAGCTATGTGAATTATTTTATTAACAGGGGTTGTCATAAATGTTCGAACTGAGCACCGTCAACTCGTAAAAACATTTTTTCAATACGTTTCACAAAACTTTGGTGAAGTTTCTGAATAAAAAAAAAAATGGAACAGTCGCATTTCCTTGAGTCAGAAGATAATGTCATAGGTCATGAGGAACTGTGGTAACTTTTTTCTTTTTATGTTTCAAACACTTCAAAAAGTTCAGTACAGTTGTGTGAAACGTATTGAACTGTATTTATGGGTTAAAGGTACCCAGTTTGAACCCTTGTTAATAAAATATTATAATTCATATGATTCCTGACTTTTGCCATGCTTTAATACAATGTCTAAACTCTAAACCTTAAACTCATTCAGTATTTATTTACACAGAATAAATGTTCACTAGAAAAATTGTATTTGCCACGATGAGTTATTTTTTGTTTTTGTTTTTATTCCTACATCGGCGTCATTTCTTTTTTGTTTTGTTTTTTCCACATCGGCGTCATTCCCCTTTTTTGTTTTGTTTTTCCGATATCGGCGTCATTCCCGTTGTTTTTTTGTTTTTTTTTCCCCGACATCGGCGTCATTCACTTTGCGCAATGCGACTGTTTTATGTGGTGAAATTTAGTTAGAGATCCTTTTCGTCAGTCGTGTATCTTTTAATGAGCGAAACTGGAGCTTTGAACATACTAAAATGTTCATTAGTATCGAATTTTAACTCGTCATTTAGTAAATTAGCAGTCTGCACTTCCTTTCCAGTGACTATAATTTGTTAACAATTTTTTTTTGTTTGATTTGTTTCATTAAATCTTAAACTACTCTGAGGATTTTTTTTCTTTTACAACTCTCTCTCTCTCTCTCTCTCTCTCTCTCTCTCTCTCTCTCTCTCTCTCTCTCTCTCTGTATACAGGGTGTCCCATTAGTCCGATATCGTAGGAAAATTTATTTTAACTTAAATTTACCAAAGTAATAATACATTAGAACTAAAACATATGTTCAAATTGATATCTTGTTTTGGGAGCTTTTATTTTTGCAGGTAGAAAAGCCTTCCGCCTTTTCCTCACGAGTGTAACTCGCTTCCATATTAGCCATTGTGTGTTATTCTACCTGCAACAACAAGAAAAAAAAGTCCCAAAACAAGACATCAATCTGAACATCTGTTTTAGTTTTAATGTATTACTTTTGCAAATTTAATTTAAAATAAATTTTCCAATGTGACCAAACTTACGGGACACCCTGTATATACATATACGCGCTTCTAATTTTATTTAAGAGTGAATATGTATAAGACAGAAATAAACCCCTTGAAATAATATCTTCCTTACGTTCCACCATCTTCATTATCGATTGGTTTTAGATTTTTGCATTTTTAATGAAGTTCACAAGAATTCTGAACATCGTTTATTAATGATTTCATTACTTGGTTTTGTAAAACTTGTCTTAAAAAGAGAGAGAGAGAGAGAGAGAGAGAGAGAGAGAGAGAGAGAGAGAGAGAGAGAGAGAGAGAGGCTAACAAAGTAACAAAGACCCTAAGATTCACTCTAGGTTAGCCCAAGAAAGAAGTAGAGGAAATAAAGAAAAAACAAAAAGGGAAATGAAAAAAAAGAGGATACTAAAAACCTATGCCATCCTTACACTTATAGACGTATAAAACTTTCACACAGGAATAGCAGTAATAGGAAAGTATAGAACAGACGAAGCTTTCCCTCCTCCGCCAGCTACTGCTGACAGAAAAAGTTGTGAAAGAAAATTGATAGGAAAGTAGGAAAGAGTATAATGAAAAGAATACCTTTATAGTTCATTCATACCATGCGTACACTTATCTCGTCGACCATGCATTTTTTGAAGAATTTGTTTTTTATATATATATACACACACACACACACACACACACACAAAAAAAGTCATCATTTCATCGTTGCATCATTTATCTGTTGAGTGCCGAAGCCATTGTGGTGAGGGACTTGCCCTTAAACTTTTACTATATTTTTTGCCATCTTTCACACTGGAATTACTTAGCTGTGGGAGCACTGATTTTGAACACCTGAATTAATTCGCCTCTCAAACGCAGAGTTTCAAGCGTATACAAATTCAACTCTCTGAGTCAAGCTTCGTACGTTTTACTACGTAACATTGGAATTAAGCTTTGTCGCGTGGCGCTGAATCCTTTCGACTGTTTCCAGTATATTCTTACTCGTATAGGGCGAGCAAATGATTTATATAATGGCAAAACAACATCTTTGGATTTATATTTTTTTTTAAATATGAGAAATAAAACGCAATAATCTATTATTAGCTTTACTGCTCGCGACATAATGTTGTTTTGATAATGTTTAATTCTCCGTAAGAATGACACTTAAAATTTTTTTCCTCAAAGAATACGCTTAAAACACTGCAGTTAAATTTACTATTGTAATAACCAATATGTATGATTTTACATTCATCTACGTTAAATTTTATTTGCCACTTATTGGACCCCTCTACTAAATTATTAAGACCCTCTGTAAATTCTCTCTATTTCATAACTAATTGCTTTACCCACAATTTTAGTATCGTCGACAAATTTTGAAATTTTGCTCGCTAAATTGACATAAAGATCGTTAACTTATACTGTATTATAAAAATTACTGGTCCCAAAACGAACCCTTGCTGAACAGTGCTACTTGTATTAACCAATCTTGACAATGCCACGTTTATTACCCTTTGTTTTCTTCAAGTTGACCAATTATATCAATCCAATTAAGAATGTGACCCCTTTATTCTTTGAGCTTTAAGTTTTTCTAACAACCGTATGAGAGAGAGAGAGAGAGAGAGAGAGAGAGAGGGAGAGAGAGAGAGAGAGCAACTTAGGCCATTATGTAGCTGGTAATTCGTTTAGCAAAAGTAGTGTAATTAGTAGCATTATAAAACAATACAATATACATAAAAGGTCTTCAAGTTAAAATGAATGAGAACATTTCTTCAAATTTATACCTACAGTGTAATACATATTTACAATATCTCGCCTCATTTAGGGGATTTGATGAGGGAGAAAGTTGCTTTCTATTCTCATCCTGCCTTCATAACCAACTCCGCATGACTGGTGAAGGACTTTACAGAGGAACCTGTTCAGTTGGTGTTCGAAGGTAGTAAGGTCGGTGTGCTGAAGGTTCCTCAGTTCTGGCAGCATATTAACGGGTTTCGGGCCTCGTATTATGATAGTACTTTCTATCTTCGTTTTCACTGCCCTCTCTCCCACTGCAGCTGAGATAGTACAGAATCTACCTGTTCTCTTATTCAAGTGTGTTCTACTTTGTTTTTAAAGTTTGAGACATAGCCTCGAATATTTCCCATATGTATGTTACAGTATTGCGTATCGCTCACGTCTTCTTTCCAAGAAGTAGAGTTTCAGGGATTGTAGTCTTGACCAGTAGTCCTCTGATTTAGATGAAAAAGTCCTTTCTATGGCATCTATGTTTACAGTGTCTCAGTTTCTTTATGGGTTTATGAGTACTGAACACTACAGTACTCAGTTATTGGTAGGACTAAACTCTTCCATACTATTTTTTTTCATAATGTTTGCAATTCTGCTACGGAATCTCCTCCTGATAATTCCCATTATTTTTCGAGCTATTGTAATTTTAACTGTAATTTTAATGTTGCTGTGTTCTCTGAATTGTGCATCTGATTACATTATTACTCCAAGATTCCTTACTAGCGGGTTTCATGTTACCAGTCTTGCAGTGTTTAGTGTTTTGTTCCCAGTTTTCTGTAGCTCCTTATTATTGTCATATCCTATGAACTGTAATCTTTAACCTTTCATCTGACTTTCCCTTAAACTATACTTAAAATTGTCTTGAACAGTGATTATTTATTATTAATATATATATATATATATATATATATATATATTATATATATATATATATATCATACACGAGTTCGATCCCATATATATATATATATATATATACAGGGTGTCCCAGAATTAACTATCTATTTCAATGAAATCGGACAAATTTTTTAAAAACACACTTTTATTTATGTTTATCATGTTTAATATGTGTTAAAAATGTATAAATTTCTAAATTTTTTTCATAATTTTATTTTCATAATGTTTTCATTATCTGGTCCAATGAAAGACCGTCTGAAGTCATAGAATGGCAAAGAGACTCTCCAAAAGTTAACGTGTGGCTTGGAGTGACCAAATCCAAAATTTATGGCCCATTCTTCTTTGCGGAAGCAACTGTAACAGGTACCGTCTACCTTGATATGCTTCAGCAGTTTCTCGAACCACAGCTTCTTGATGATGGCAGTCTTGATAATGTTGTGTTTCAACAAGATGGAGCACCATAAATTTTGGATTTGGTCATTCCAAGCCACACGTTAACTTTTGGAGAGTCTCTTTGCCATTCTATGACTTCAGACGGTCTTTCATTGGACCAGATAATGAAAAAATTATGAAAATTAAATTATGAAAAAAATTTAGAAATTTATACATTTTTAACACATATTAAACATAATAAACATAAATAAAAGTGTGTTTTTTTTAAAATTTGTCCGATTTCATTGAAATAGATAGTTAATTCTGGGACACCCTGTATATGTATATATATATATATATATATATATATATATATATATATATATATATTACATCTTTTACTTTAGTTAATCGTCTGTAATCATTCGTAAAAATTCAGTAACTGTACGAGTTTCCTATTTTTATCACTTTCAGTATCACCTGTTTCTTTGGTAAAAAGTACAGGGTGTTCGAAAAGTCCCGTCACCCCCCTACAAAATGTGTATATTGTAATACCAATTTTATTTTTGTGTGATTAATTGAATTTATATGTGATTCATTGGCATTTTTTTCTTTTCCAGTATTAGAGTTGTGTGGACAATGGCAGACCAGTCCACTTACACTCTGGAGGAAAGGACAGTGATGAGCACATGCGTTCATGAAAGGTCACATACTGGCAAAACGATACATAATATCCAGAATGATTTCAACACAAAATTCAATAAGGCTACACCACCAAAGTAGACGGTATTACACGGGAGAAAAAACTGTTTGAAACTGGTTCCATCAATGACAGACCACGGTCGGGAAGACCAACAACGCGAGCAGAACAATGTGAAGGTGTGATTGCATCGGTGGCTCGTTCACCAAAAAAATCACTTCGGAAACGATCACAAGAACTTGCAGTCCCCATGTCCACAATGAGAGATCACATGACAAAAGATCTCGGCATGAAACCATACCGCCCGTCATAATCCTTTGTTACGAAAATGATGGTGCACACACAGATATTCTTGATTAGTAACTGTAATTAGTAACTATATTTACTGTAATTAAAGTAATTGTTGCTCGTGACTTGTTTCTTAAATTACACCTACCACATATAAATACAATTAATCACACAAAAATAAAATTGGTATTACAATATGTACATTTTGTAGGGGGTGACGGGACTTTTCGAACACCCTGTACGTTGTTACTGTTTTCAGTACCATGAAGACGCTAATCCATGGGTCGGGGAACTTTTTTGGGTATTACCCACAAATCTATTTGAGTAAAATGAAATTACCCCCAGACTTCAAAGTAAACAAAAAACAAGCCAATTGCTCTTAAAATTGTTGCATATGGTGTCTCTCATACCGCACGCATTACCCCCAAAATGTTTAAATGTATCCCATTTGGGGTAATTTACCCCTGTTCGCCGACCACTGCGCGGCTAATCCTTTGAATATTAAGAATACAAAAATTAAAAACTTTCCTTAAATTAAAGAGAAGTTTTCTGACTGATTGAACATGTAATATATTCATTTGCAATATTCATTAACACACGAACGATGACTCTGTGTACATATGCAACACTGACATTCTCAGCACATGAAAGATAAGGTGACTCAATATACTGTATGCAACACTGACTATGTTCAACCCAGGAAAGAGAAATTGGTTCTATATATCTTCAACACTGACTGACTCTATTCAACACATGAAAGATAAGTTGATTATATACGCAACATTGACTTTATGTACAGAGGGTTGACGAAAGTAACTAGACACTTTTGTCAACCCTCTGATTGTTCAACATATGAAAGATAAGGTAACTCTGTAACTGGCTGATAATGCTCAACCCATACAAGATAAATTTACACAAAATAAATATATCTGCGACATTAACAGATTATTATGATCAACCCACGAAAGAGAAGTTAACTGTATATATGTCAGCACAAAAAAAAGGATCACCTGAAGATCAGGGGTGCTGGTTAAGTGTGCGGTCTACCTAGCTTCGAGCAGTCTACCACAATTAAGCTGCGACCAACCAACCTACCAAAAAGGCAACCGTGAACTACGATAAACTTTAATATATCTTAGTTTATTTGGTGCTGGTTAAGTATGCGGTCTACCATCTGAGTTTTGACAGAATATAAACTAACGAAAATATCACGACTTAACCTAACCAATTATCAAGGGCGTACAGTTGATCTATTATTAATTATAACATTGTTTGTTTCTGGAATAGTATTTACTATTTACTAATAGATCAACTGTACGCCCTTGATAATTGGTTAGGTTAAGTCGTGATATTTTCGTTAGTTTTAACGAAAATATTCTGTCAAAACTCAGATGGTAGACCGCATACTTAACCAGAACTCAGATGGTAGACCGCATACTTAACCAGAACTCAGATGGTAGACCGCATACTTAACCAGAACTCAGATGGTAGACCGCACACTTAACCAGAACTCAGATGGTAGACCGCATGCTTAACCAGCACCGATCAGGGCCCCCAACCTTCTTTAGTTAGCTTTATAAGGTTAACTAACAAAAATATCACGACCTAACCTAACCAATCGTCAAGGGAGTACAGTTGACCTAACGATTGGTTAGGTTAAGTCATGATATTTTCGTTAGTTAGCCTTATAAGGCTAACTCAAGAAGGCTGGGGGCCCTGAGCTTCAGGTGATCCCCAAAAAAATTGTAATTCGATATATCAAATCTTTTAAAGTATACAGTATTTGTGATTCTCAAATCCTGTATATATTTTGAAAGTTCCTGCTTTATGAGGTATAACTTTTCGTTTCATCTTGGAAAAACACCTTTCAAAGACTTTTTTTCTACAAACTTTCATATTAGTTTAAGCTTTTTTTTAAACTATTGGTCACCGGCGTAATATTAAAGATAAAATGTATACCGAACTAAGTTTAGTAAATAGTTAAAAGTTTTCTTTATAATTGACTAAATATATATATATACAGTAGTTTTATAAGTTCCTAAGAATAGAATCTAAGCTCACCATCAAGCTTGGGTACACATTACTGCAGAGCTGGGCACTTGCGGTTTTTTTTTGCGGTACTGCAGTACTGCGGTACTACCGCACTACCAAACCGGGACCGCATAACGCAGTACCGCAAAGGATCGCTGAAAGTACAGCCTGTACTTTCAGCGATCCTTTGCGGTACTGCGTTATGCGGTCCCGGTTTGGTAGTGCGGTAGTACCGCAGTACCGCAAAAAAACGCAAGTGCCCAGCTCTGCACATTAGTATACATAAAAAACACGAAAGACAGCATAACATAGAATAGCATAGGTAGAGTTCAAATTAGTATACGTAAAATACACGAAGGACAGCATAACATAGAATAGCATAGGTAGAATAGCATATTAACGCAATTTTATTTCACAATATATTTATTGTTGCAACATTTATCAGTAAATAAAGGCTACGTCGTGCCCACGTCGCGACACCGCTTCTCATTAGGTCAGCGACGTTAAGTCTGTTTATTAGCTGAATGGGTGACCGTCCTCCGTGTTCAAATAATTTACCGACCCGTGGTTCATCCCACGTAAAACTGTAGGTTCCCCCCCCGCCTTCTGTCAATTTTAATCGAATAATTTTTGCAGTACTTTTTAAGTAACTGAAAAATTAAGTAAAATTTACCATTTGCAAATTATTGATATCGCTGCTGTGGCCATCTTTTAAGCATCAGAAACTTCGGTGTGTATATATATATATATATATATACACGAGTACATACATACATACATACATATGTATGTATGTATGTATGCACTCGTATATATATATACACACACACCGATATATATATATACATACAGGGCGTCCCAAAGAAATGTATACACACTTTAACAGCTGATAGCTCAATTGATGTTTCTTTCTTTCCAAGTTAAACCCATTAGAATTAATAATGGCAGTCAGACTAAGCTTTGAACAAAGGAAATTCATTCTAAAATGCTACTGGAAGTGTGAAAACGCAGTTGAAGTGCAAAGACAGTTTAGGAGGGAGTTTCAAACAGATCCACCAACGCGACTTACCATCACTCGAATTAGAGATAAGTTTGAAGCCGATGGAACTGTTCAGAATGTCCACAAGAAGCGTCCGGAAGACCACGGACATCGACAAGCCCCACAAAGCAAGAAAGAGTACTGGAAACGTATCACCAAAGTCCAAGAAAATCTGTGCGGCAAGCGAGTTGTGAGGTAGGAATTTCAGAATCGTCTGTCCAACGCATTTTGAAGCGCTGTCAATGGAAAAGTTACATTCCAAGATTAGTCCATGCTATTAATGAAGATGATGATGATGATCCGGACCGAAGAGTGGAGTATTGCGAGTGGTACTTGGCACGATGTGGATGTGGATTGGACGAAGGGGTTTCGTAGAATACCCTCCGCGTTCACCAGACCTCACACCACTAGACTTTTTTTATGGGGATACTTAAAAGACAAAGTCTACGCTATAAAACCTGCAACAGTCGCTGAATTGAGAGCAGCCATTGAACGAGAATGCACACAAATACCAAACGAAATGTTTCGTGATGTTTGCGATTCCATTGCTTCGCGTTATCAGCAGTGCCTGGACCAGAACGGACGTCGGTTTGAAAACAGGCGTTGACAAAACAATTAAATAATGTCTGTAGATCTATTACATTTTGAAAATGAAATGTATTTTAATAAACACTGCCTTTATAATTATTAAAGTGTGTGTACATTTTTTTGGGACGCCCTGTATATATATATATATATATATATATATATATATATATACAATTTATAAATTTATAAAAATTTGAAATAACTATAAAATTCTTAATTGCAAATTAGCGTTCTAGTTCAAATACTGTTTGCTTACTTCTAAGAGAGGCGGATTATGACAGTAAATAACTTATTTATATTATAAAGTTGAAACATTAATATTAAATTTTGCATATAGCCTGTAGTAATCCTTACTCAAATGATTCTCACTGTAAACTCATAGATAGGTATTATAGTAAGATAGTATCCCTGTTAAGAGAAGCAGGAAGCCCCCTGATTAAATCTTACAACTATCATACTAAGATTATTCCTGGATGGAATGATTTTATTGCCCCCCTGAAGAGGGAATCGAAAGACGCCTACGATTTGTGGTGCTTTCATGGTAGACCCAGATTAGGACCAATATACATGAATATGTGTAGAAGTAGGGGTCAGTATAAGGCGGCCATAAGGCAATGTAAACGGGAAGAAGAGTCTATTCGAGCGTCAAAAGCCTGTGAAGTTCGCATAAATAACGATAATAATAAATTTTGGAAACTTGTTAAGAATCAAATGGGTGTCAAAAGTGTCCTCCCTCCGACAATCGATGGGTGTCGGGGAGGAGGGAGGATGAAATTGCAAAGCTGTGGAAAAAACCACTACTCTATCATTCTTAACAGTGTGAGTAGGGATAATCTTAAGATAGATTGCAGCGAAACGACTGTGGGAGGGACAAGGGAAAATACTTTGATATCAATTCCTGAAGTAAAGAGGTTACTTAAAGATTTAGACTGGCTCTGCGTCAGGGTAGATGACATATCGAATGAGCACTTAAAATATGCCAATAACGTAGTATGTCTGCATATATCATTGCTCCTATCAGCCATGCTTGCTCATAGCTATATCCCTGCAGAGTTCATGAGTGTATATATATCTTGCGCCTGGTCAAAAATAAGTACGGAGACATTCTGTCCAGCAATAATTACAGGCCTATAGCTGTCGCTTCCTGTTTTTCGAAACTATTAGAAAAACTCTTGTTACTCCGATTAAATGATTACCTATGGACATCTAATCAGTTTGGTTTTAAACGGTCCCGCTCAAATGACCTGTGTAATTATGTACTTAAAGAAAAATATCTAAATACATTGAAGGTAATTCAACTATTTATAGCTGTTTCCTAGACATAAGTAAGGTATATGATAGAGTGAACCACAATATTTTATTTAAAAAACTAGAAGACAGGAAGGTTCCCATGTACATATTAAATTTATTGAAATTTTGGTATTCCCACCAATCTTTTACCGTTAGGTGGGGCAATGTACTATCCGAATGTTTTGGCTCCTCTTGCGGGGTGAGACAAGACTCCTTGCTCTCCCCTATGTTGTTTAATGTGTATTTTGACGGATTAATTGCGTCACTTAAGAGGCAACAGTGGGATGTTATATAGATAACAACAAGGATAAATAACTTAGTTTATGCCAATAATATGGTGTTAATAAGTCCCTCTGTTAAAGGTCTGGATCGGCTACTAAAAGTCTGCGAAGTGTATTCGCAGAAACATGATATTCTTTTTAATGTTACAAAAACTAAGGTTATGCAGTTTCATCCTAAAAGCTGTAATCAGCCAGCTGATATAAGGTTTAAAATGAAAGGTGAAGTCATCGAGGGAAGTACAAGAGTTTAAGTATTTGGGTCAAACTATTAGCAGCTCCTTGAGTGATGGCTCGGATATAAGAAAATCTCGAAGCCTTTATGCTAAAACGAGTATGACTATAAGGAACTTTCGGTTCTGTATAAATGAAGCTAAAGGCACTCTTTCGTACTTTCTGCAGTAATATTTACGGACAGCAACTCTGGGTGAACTATAAAAAAGGTTCTGGCAGAACCCTAAATTTGCCGTACAACAGGTCTTTTAGATTCTTACATAAATTACCCCCCGAGATGCTCAGCTTCGCAAATGTTTGCTACCTGCAATGTCCCGAGCTTCCAGGAGGTAACAAGACATTCTCAATACAGTCTGATGCAAAGAATTAAAAAATCAACCAACCCGATTATCCAAGCTACTCATCAGTCCTGCCGTTTATCCTCTAAACTATGGAATTCTTGGTACGCAAACGTCTGTCTGTAGCTCCACTTAACTACGACACTACTGTATTATTTCTAATCAGTTGTATATATTTCTATCCTTAGTATGTGAACTGTCATTGTATTGATAATATTTGTCATAGTCTGCCAATAAACCTTTTCATTTTCATTTAAATAATTCCATATAATGTGTTTATAAAGGAATTCCCCCAAAGTGTACTGAGGGATGCTTTTTATCACCAATTTCCCCACTTTCCTCCCCCCCCCCCGTCTTTCCTTCTCATGGAGGAGGATGGCCTTCAATAGTGATACAAATGAACTAGAAACATTAATTAATTTACTGTTTGAGTAAACATGAAATGTCATTCATAATAAAAAAAAAAGTTAAATGACCTTTGCCTTAACGAAGGAGTTAACCCTTGAACCCTACCTGGGTTACTGGTGTACCCCAATACCCTAGGTATTGCTAGCATAACTTATAATGGGTATGAATTACGGCTACTACCCCAAAACATTATCATCATTATTATCGGTAAATAAACCATCTTTTAAAGGCGCATTCAAAAATACTTCGTATTCCAAAATGTCTTTCAGCCATATTATTATTTATTATTATTATTATTATTATTATTATCATTATTATTATTATTATCATTATTATTATTATTATCATTATTATTATTATATGGTTTTCCATGACATAACGCTCCAGAGCTTAGACTACGATAAGAGTTTTCGACCTTTTTTGCTTGCAAAGTGTGTGTGTTTTAATGTATTTCATTTCCAGGGGTCAAATCATTGTCTCGGAATGTTTGCTTTTCGTAAAGAAATATGGACAGTAGTTAAAATTACCTTCGCCATTCACCAAATTCCAAAATTTTAGCCTTTAATTACAACAGAAATTAGCCTTGAAAAGGGGTAAATTTTTAAGTCTGAATGTAACTCCAATTAATTATTGGCTCGGATCAGATACAGGGTGCGTGGAGGTAACGCAGGGTAGGTATAGTGGTGGGTTAATTCTAGTTTTCTAGAGTCGGTTTTAGGTATAAAAAAATACATAAAGTTTAACGTGTATATATATATATATGATGAATAAAACCACGAAGGAAAAAGAAACACAAAGGATGTCATTAGACGAAAGCGCTTGAGCACCCCTTTGTGTTTTCTTTTTCCTTCGTGGTTTTATTCATCATAAATACTTTTCACGTGTCACTTTCGTGAAATAATTTTTCATATATATATATATATAAGCAAGGAACCACAGAGAAAAGGAAAATAAAATACGAAGTGTTTTATTTTCCTTTTCCCTGTGGTTCCTTGCTTGTTAAAAAGATCAAGTGCTGTCTGTTTGTGAATTGTTTGCATATATATATATATATATATCTTTGAAATTCCGCGAGTCTCTGTGCATAGAAATTTTAGTCTTCTGCGTTTGGCCAAACAGACTAATTTTCAGTGTTCACATTGAGACTGTCATACTCGGCCTAATTTGCACTTTGTAGGGCAATTTGTGCCAAGTTGCAGTCACTGCTGCAATTTATCGCCTACCTAAGAGTAAGAGCCCATTAAATTTACCTATTTATCCAAGTTTTTTATATTATTTGAGGTAATGTGTGGTCATCTGTTAGGGGTTGCGAGTGCTGGGTATGTGGAAATGGGCACCATAAATAATTTCAGTTCTTGAATTGTTTAGCTCTAAATGACCATAATAACCTGGAGCTACTCTATAGCCACCATCTGTGTCTCAATGGGTAACACTGCTTCTCTTTAAGCAAAGTGAAAACACTGAGGTTGGCGGTTCGAACCCCGATTGTAGTGTATTGGTTTTTTAATAAAGATAAGATAATAATATCTAATAAGAATTAAATGTTTAGTGTATAAGAATTTAATAATATTTTGTTTGAAATAAAAAAATGTAAAATACTAATTGGCAACATTTGAATGTGCCGAAGTTGGAGGCTGAGTAAAATGGCCAATTTTGGCAATTCAGTCTTCGGGCGGGGTTTGCCCCTATTAGATGGATTGTCTATTAGAATGTTATTGTTTATTTAAAATATTAATTGTCTCTCTCTCCGCGGTTAAATGTTAATGATAATTCCGCCTTCGCATTACCCCATTTACCAAATTTTTTTGGGTATAAATTAAAAGTTAGTAAATAGTGAATAATAGTATGTAATTATCCCGGGTTCCTCTTTCATTGTTCGAAAGTTTAATGGCGCTCACCGGCCCAAGCGGGCTACCCGTGTCCGTATAAAGACATAGAGAAAACGAGTGATAATAGTAAGAAAAGGAAGATACTGAAAAGAAAGCGAAGAGTAGAAGGAAAGAAGATATTTTTATATAAATCACGACACGATGGTGCTGGTAATAATAATAACGTTAGAGCAATGTATCGCGTTAGTTGGCCTGAGCACTGTGCCAGTTTCTGACCCTCCTGATTAATTATTATTACTCACTTTATACTCGGTGAGAACAATCGTTTTTTAATACCGAAACTAACCTAAAACGGGCAACACGTACCCGTCGAACGTGGGCACGTCCCGAGCACGTCTCTTACACAACAGTCTGGACAGCATTTCTCAAACTCGGGGTACGCGAGAACTCAAGAAGGGGTATGTGAGACAGTAAAAGAAATTCAAAATAAAACTATTTCTTAATTTGCAGGAAAATACGAAATATAATGTTAGAGAGAGAGAGAGAGAGAGAGGAGAGAGAGAGGAGAGAGAGAGAGAGAGGAGAGAGAGAGAGTTTAAATACATTAACACTATTTTAGTTAGTTTTAAATTTCTAATACGGATTTGATTTATAATATATATATATATATATATCATAGTGTGGCAGAAATTTATTGACAAAGGTGAAATAGGGTTGGTAAAATAGGGAACGGGTACGTGAATAGCAAGTCAGTATCTAAACCCTGATGCGGGGTACGCAACCAGAAAAAAAACTTTAGAAACGCTGCAGACACCATCCGGGAAACTAAAAAAAACAACAACCCTAAAACATCCTTTTAACTGCAACTTTTGATTGTCTCTCTTTTTATCGTGTTTTCAATGCACGAACTTTACTCTTCAGTAATTGTTATTTTTGTTGTTGTTGTTGTTACCATGTTGCTTAAGTCTCAATGTTACCAAAAACATTCGATTATTTCATCGTTCTCTGTAATAATAATTTTAAAGTTAAATTTAACAACTAATGAACTGAAAGCTTCAATCCTTCTCCCACCTAACAAACTGATTATAAGTACCTACCTGAATGAATTTCAGGGCATCACCACCACGTAATACACACGTCACAAAATGTTTATAAATAGGTCTTACCCTTAAATCTCTATAATTAACGTACCCAATACCAATTATATTAGTAAAAACAATCTTATTATTAAAGTGTATCACGATTTGTAAAACATGAAATATTTAAAATTTAAATTTAAAGAAAAATAATTATCTTTTAAGTCCAAAGGAACCACAAGTCAATTTCGCAAACTGTTCCTCTGAGGCAAATTGGCCAAAATTGTTCAAAAGGAGAAGACTGGAACGAATGAGGGAGAGTCTTTGTGCGTCCCAGATCCCCATTCAGCGAGGAATGAGAGAGGGAGAGAGTGTGTTGCTCTTACTTCCCTGTACTTCCCTCTCTCTCCGGACTCCCGACTGTGCTTCTCTCTCTCTCTCTCTCTCTCTCTCTCTCAAAATCAAAACATATGTTCGAAGTTTTTGTGACGATACCAAGTAGGTGATATACGATTAGCACAATTATATTATGATGTTAGTTTATATAATCGTGCTCTCTTGTGTACGGTTTCTATGTGTGCATAACGTAACTGTCAAGCTACTTTATATATTCTCCTCTTTCCTTTAAATTTCCTTGGCTACTTTTCCAGGGTCGAAGTATTTTCTTCAACCTTTTTCCGTACCCGCCTCTGGCGGGAAGGGAGCGGATGGTGGTGAGAGACCCTTATGCTTTTCTATCTAGTTTTGTACTACTGCTGCTAGAATAATTAAAAAATGCACCAGTTTAATAACAGGAACCACTCCGAGTGAACCAAAAGGTCTTTGAGGCTTCCTCTTGTCCTTGTAACTCTCTCTCTCGTTATTTCATTCATCCCTCCTATGCGGTGGTTATAAAGGGTGATCCAGAGAAATGGGACCCAAAAGAAACCCCTGTAACTCTTAAAGTATAAGTCCTTTTATAAAATCATACGCATCATTCGAAAGAGGATAGTTACAAGTTTGTACAGGATTGTATAGGTTTTGACAATACAATACAAGACAAGATAAGATACAAAACAAAATAAAAGTGTTAGTTAAAACTAACCCTTCGAGATGACTGCGTGGACTGTGGAACAGCTGCGTTTCATAACTGAGCAATATTATGAGCATGGAAGAAGTGTAGTTTCAGCTCAAAGATCTTTCAAGACAAATTTTCAGATGTCAAAATCACCTTCTAAGAAAGTAATCCGTCGGTGTGTCAGAAATTTTTCCCTAACTGGCAGCATTGGAAAAAGAAACCCAACTGGAAGAGTGCGCACAGCAAGGATAGACGAGATCATTAACAGAACTCATGAAATTGTACAGGATAATCCTAACATAAGCATCAGACGTGCTTCTCAGCTGTTAGGAGTTGGATATGGAACAACAACACACCGTATATTCAAGCAAAATTTAATGCTCTTTCCATATAAAATTCAAACAGTGCAACAACTAAACGATGGAGATTTCGCACGAAGACGACACTTCTGTCAATGGATCCAACAGAAGGTAAATGACCACCAATTTTCTAGCAACTTTGATTATGTCAGACGAAGCCCATTTTCACTTGAATGGAACTGTAAACAAACAAAATTGTCGTTTCTGGGCAACAGAAAATCCATTGAATATTACCGAAGTCCCGTTGCATAGTCAGCGTGTAACTGTTTGGTGTGGTCTTACTGCATCTCAGATCATAGGGCCGTACTTTTTCGAGGATTCCACCGGAAACACGGTCACTGTAAATGGTGATCGCTACGAAAAAATGTTGACCGATTTCCTTATTCCTAAATTAAGAGATCTTTGTCTAGAAAACCACTGGTTCCAACAAGACGGAGCTACCTGCCATACCACGAGGAACTGCATGGCAGTTTTGCGTCAAACGTTTCCAGGCGAGTTAATCTCAAGATTTGGAGACGTTGAATGGCCCGCAAGGTCTCCGGATTTTTCTCCCTTAGATTATTATCTCTGGGGATATTTAAAGAGTTGGGTCTACAGAAATAACCCAACGACCTTGCAAGAATTGAAGGCCGCCATCACAAATGAGATACAGGCCATACCACCGCACACTCTTGCAAAAGTGATGCAGAACTTACAAGCGAGAACACTGGAATGCTTGGCAACTAATGGAGCACATTTGAAAGGAGTCATTTTTAAAAAATAAATATTTCATAATAAACTTGTAACTCTACTCTTTCGAATGATATATAGTTTTTATGAAAGGAATTAAATATTAAGAATATTTGGCTTTTTTTCATGGGTCCCATTTATCTGGATCACCCAGTACAAACTCTTTCCGCAGGAGCAGTCATCAACAAATTTCCTTTTTCACTCAATATTGCTACGTATTTCCCGCAATAACAGGCAAAAATACGACCTTTTATTTATTCTGTTTATTATCTACTGTGAAATAATAACATAATAAAAGCTCGTGTCTCTTTTCTTCCAACCAATGATCCTTCGTCTTCCTTTTCCTTAACGTCCTCTTTTCTACCTATTTTCTTTATGAGTATCGCCCACAAAGTGGAGATTAAATTTTGTTCTTTCCATTATTGCATTCCTCTCTCTCTCTCTCTCTCTCTCTCTTCTCTCTCTCTCTCTCTCTCTCTCTCACACACACACACACACACACACACACACACACACACACACACACACACACACTTTAAAATGCTTTCTGTATCGGATTCCACAGGTTTCAGAAACACCCAATAAATAATGTTACTCTGAATTCGAATCGTTACCTCTTAATCTCTTCTGTCTCATTTATGCAGTGCTGCTAAGATACATGTCGAACCTGGATTCACACACACACACACACACATTTGAGAGAGAGAGAGAAACTAAGTGATATTACGTTTTTTGAAAACAATACTATGTTTATTACCCACATCGAATTTCATGAGTTTTTTATTTGTACGTTTTTTTTAAGTATATATATTATATATATATATATATATATATATATAACCTTACAACCTTACAAAGGTTCCGCGCGATGATTTCTCATTTCGCGAAGGTCAAGCTTGTCGCCCCTCTCTCGAGTTGGCCTGGTGAAGTAGTGAGTTGGATTCTTGCGCTCTCCACCTCACATAGCCAGGTACGCCCGGCTCATCGGGGATTGTTCTGAGCCAGGCGTCTAGTCTTCTTTTTAAGATTTCCACTGCACTCACTCCCTTCGTGTTTCTTAGGCCTTTGGGCAACTGATTAAACAGTTTTGGTCCTCTCACTACAAAACTATTTTCTTTCAGGGTTAAGGATGTTCCCTGTCTCGCCTTCAATTTGGGAATACGACACAGTCTACCGCTTCTACTTTCCATCGTTGTTTGGGGAGTTATGGGATTCAGAGTAAGATTAGGGACTAGTTTCTCCATTATTTTCCAAGTGTAAATAATGGTGTATCTCTCTCTTCTCCTTTCCAGTGAATATAGGTCTAGTTCTCGTAACCTTTCCCAGTAATTTAGTTCTTTGCACCCATTGATCTTGGCTGTGAAGCTTCTTTGGATCCCCTCCAGCTGTCTAATGTCCTTCTTTTTTATATGGGGAAGTTAGGACCGAGCAGTATTCTAATTTGGTATGATCGGGTTTTCAGTAGAGGAATCATTACTTCCCTATCCCTTCGTTAAGGTTCTCATATCTGACCCGTTATTCTCTTTGCTCTGTTTACTGCTATCTTATTTTGTGTTTCAATTTCGCATCATCTGTCATTACAACCCCTAAATGTCTTTTGCTCTGGAATGTTCTCTGAATTTTCCTGTCCATTTGGGGTATATATATTCCATGCACTTTAGGTCTTCTCTTTTTCCGTACCGTAATAGCTGAAATTTCTCGGTGTTAAACTTCATATTGTTGTCTTCAGTCCACTTGTAGATTTTGTTTATGTCGGTTTGTAGAGATCCTATGTCTTCTGGGTTTCTTATTTTACTACTGATCTTTGTGTCATCCGCAAAGGATGTTACTGTGCTGTCTCTGGTAACGTCCTCATCTATGTCAGTTAGCATGATTATGAAGAGTAGTGGAGCTAATACTGTTCCTTGTGGTACTGAGCTGAGGACCTCTGATTCTGATGAAGATACTCCTTGTACTGTAACGACTTGCCTCCGCTCACTAAGGAAATTATATATCCATTTCCCTACTTTTCCTGTTATTCCCATATATTTCAGTTTATGTATTATGATTCCGTGGTCACACTTGTCGAACGCTTTAGCAAAGTCTGTGTACAGTACATCATAGTTTTCATTACTTTCAAGTGAATTAATAATGTTGTTGTAGTGTTCCATTAGTTGTGATAGGCATGATCTGCCTGATCGAAACCCGTGTTGGTTATCATTGAATTTTTTCTGAGTTTCCAAAAGTCATAGATTTTCTGTCTAACTATTCTTTCAAATATTTTAGTGAGACGAGATGTAAGCGACACTGGCCTATAGTTTTTGGCCTGGGATCGATCTCCTCCTTTATATATATATATATATATATATTATATATTATATATATATATATATATATATATATATATATATATATATAAAAGGTATTTTAGGTCGACCCTAGGAATATGGAAAAGAAACACTTCATATTAGTTACGGAATTACTATTACAAACTTCAAATACAAACTACAAATTCCGGAATCTCCTTTTAATGGTTTTATCTTAGGAACAAACCATAAATACTTCACTTTATTCATATATATATATATATATATATATATATATATATATATATATATAATTTTATTTTATTTTTTTTTTTTTTTTTGCCCCACTTTTTTCTTAGCTAAATAATAGGCCATGGGGCTGAAATGTCTTTTGGGCCGTAAGTTAAGTTTGAACTTTCTTCGCTTCACATGAAACCGCTTTTAAGCTCCCTTGTATAAAACCGATGGTTAATGTAGTTTCGAAAATGGCGTCTGACAGTGATGTGCGTCGTAAACAGAGAGCTGTTATCGAGTTCTTAACCGCAGAGAAGGAAACAGTTGGAAATATTCACAAACGTCTAAAAAACTTTTACGGAGATGCTGTCGTTCATCGAAGCACAGTTGGACGCTGGTCTGAACGTGAGAGATCATCGGAGAGAGGGAGAGCCAGCCTCGATGATGAGCCACGCAGCGGTCGCCAGGCATCGGCTGTGACATCTCACAATGTGCAACGTGCTAACAGCATCATTCGATCAAATCGGCGCGTCACATACAATGAGCTATCACTGGAGCTAGGAATTAGTGAAGGAAGTGTGAATACGATAATTCAGCAACTGGGATACTCAAAAGTGTGTTCACGGTTTGTTCCTCGCAAACTGACAGAAGATCACAAAGCCCAAAGAAAAGAAATTGCTTCTGAGTCGTTGGTTCGATACGAGACAGAAGGGGATGACTTCCTTTCACGAATTGTGACTGAGGATGAGACTTGGGTGCACCACTTTGAACCTGAAACAAAACGCCAATCCATGGAGTGGCATCACGTAAACTCTCCATGCAAGAAAAAGTTCAAATGGCTCCCTCTGCAGGAAAGGTTATGGCCACTATCTTCTGGGACATGAAAGGGGTGATTCTGGTGGACATTATGAAGAAAGGACAAACAATCAACTCAGAGGCATATATTGCTACCCTACGGAGACTCCAGAGATGTATAAAGCGAGTTCGACCGGAGAGAAAACTGTAAGACGTCCTTCTTTTGCACGATAACGCAAGATCACACAACAGTTTGCAAACACAAGAGAGGCCATCACAAAAATGCGCTTGACTGTGCTACCCCACCCTCCATACAGCCCGGATCTGGCACCTTCAGACTTCCATTTGTTTGGGCCAATGAAGGATACTATTCGTGGAAGAAAGTTTCAGAGTGACGATGGGGTTGTTGAGGAGGTTAAAAGGTTGCTCCAGCGGAACCCAGCGGACTTTTACCATCAAGGAATAAAGGCCCTTGTTTCGAGGTGGAGGAAAGCCGTAGAAAAGGATGGAGACTATGTGGAAAAATAAAAACTTGTGAAAAAGGTAGGTAACTAACTGTACAAAATTTCTGGAATTTACAAGGAAACTTGGAAAAAATAAAAAAGGTGGGGGCGAAATATATTGAGTGGCCCTCGTTTATATACATTATCTATATTGTATACCTCGTTAACCTCGTTGCTGTTCCGTGCGTTGGTCTCTCTTCACACGAAGGTCAAGCTGATGGCCCCGCCTCTAGGTCTGGCTTGGTGGAGGAGCGAGTTGCTTTCTTGCGCTCTCCACCTGAGCCGGGCATCTAGTCTTCTCTTGAAGACTTCAACTTTGACCCCTATAACGTTTCTGAGGTCCTTAGGAAGATGGTTAAAAAGTCTTGGCCCCTGACAACCAAGCTATTTTCCTTCAGTGTTAAAGAGGTCCTTTGTCGGGCCTTTAATTTGGGAACACTACACATTCTGCCTTTCCTATTTTCCAGTGTTGTTTGAATGGTAATTGGGTTTAGTTTGAGGTTTGGTACCAGTTTTTCCATCATTTTCCATATGTAGATTATGGTGTACCTCTCTCTTCTTCTTTCCAGGGAGTACAGATTTAGTTTACATAGTCTTTCCCAGTAGTTGAGTTCTTTGCAGCCATCAATCTTGGCTGTGAAATGTCTCTGAGTTTCTTCTAGTTTATTAGTTTCTTCCTTTTTATATGGGGACGTCAAAACTGAGCAGTATTCAAGTTTTGGTGTAGTCATTGTTTTTAGCAAGGGAATCATTGCTGTCCTGTTCCTTCTTTTGAACGTTCTTAGTACCTGTCCCGCAACTCTTTTTGCTTTATTTATCGCTATCTGAATTTGTTTCGAATTTCGCATCATCGGTCATTATTACCCCAGATCGATCGCTTTCGTGCTTTTCTGAATTTCCTGTCTATCTGGAGTATAATATGCAGTCTGTTTAAGTTCCTCTTTTCTATCATATCTCAAGAGCTGAAATTTCTCGGTGTTAAATGTCATGTTGTTTTCTTCTGACCATTTGTATATTTTGTTCGTGTCCTTCTGTGAGGCCTCAACTTCATGTACGTGGCTGATTTTTCTGCTGATCTTTGTATCATCTGCAAAGGATGTTACTATACTGTTGCTGTTTACTCCGCTGTCTATGTCTGTTAGCATGATAATGAACAGGAGTGGAGCCAGTACTGTACCTTGTGGTACTGAGGTGCGTATTTCCAATTTTGATGATGATATACCTTGAATTTTGACGACGTGTAGACGTTCTCTGAGGAAGTTGTAGATCCATTTTCCCACTTTGCCTGTTATTCCTATATATTTTATTTTATGTGCTATTATACCGTGATCACATTTGTCGAAAGCTTTAGCAAAATCTGTGTATATGACATCGTAGTTGTCATTGCCTTCCAGTGCATCTAGAATATTGTTGTAGTGTTCTATTAGTTGTGATAGGCATGATCTACCTGATTGGAATCCGTGCTGATTTTCGTTGAATCTTTCCAGTGTCTCCAAGAAAGCATAAATTTTCTCTCAAACTATTCTTTCAAATACTTTGGTGAGGTGGGACGTCAATGACACTGGTCTATAGTTCTTTGCTCGAGATCTGTCCCCTCCTTTATATATAGGGACAATGTTTTCTCTTTTCAAGATGCTCGGTATTTCCCCAGTGTCTAGGGATCTTCTCCATATCCAGTATAAAGGTGTAGCTATTTCATTTTTACAGTTTTTAATCAATAATGCGTTCCAATTGCCCAGACCTGCAGCTGAATGTGGTTTCATTTGTCCTATAGCTCTCGCTACATCTTCTGGGGTAAAATCAAAGTCTGTTATACACTCTCCTTGCAATTTCTCCTCAAAGAATGCATCTATGTCAGGTATCGCTTTGTCACTTTTTGGGGTACTAAAAACTGATTCATACTGGGCTCTCAATGTTTCAGATATTTCTTTTGGATCGTCGGTTAGTTCATTATTTCTCTTCCTTAAGGGCCCAATAGCGGCGCGCGTTTTTGTTTTCCTTTTCGCATAGCTATAGAAGTATTTGGGATTTTCCTTTATTGCTTCTATCGCCTTTTCCTCTTCCTCTCTGTATGGTCCTTAATCAGGGCTTGTATTTCCCTATCGATACCCTCCAGTTTTTCTTGTATTACTTTCCTGGCATTATCTCCGCAGTTAGCTAACTTCGCCTCCACTCTCTTTCTTTTGCGGAATATTCGTTTCTTTTGCCTCTCTAGCCAGCTCCTCTTTCCTTTTGGCTCTGATTTCGGAGCATATTTTTCTAAAATTCTCGGCGTTTTTTCTTCCAAGGTTGCTATCATTTCTTCAGTTGTTTTATTCTCTAAAACTCTTATCTATTCTATTTGGGCTATGTGCGATCTGATTGCTTCCCAATTTATAGTCTTGGAGTTTAAGTTAAAGGCCCCAAATGTGCTTCTTTCCTCAATATGTGTATTATCTTTTAATGTTGTCGTCATTTGTTGATATCTCGCTTAAGTTGTGGTCTGAGATAATGGTTGGGGTTATTGTTATATCAGCACTGAAGTTCGTGTTATTCGTGAATACCAAATCTAGGCAATTATTTTTTCTGGTGTTTTCTGTTATCTCCTGTGTCAGCATAAACTCATTTGTGAGAGCCATCAACATTTTTGCTTGCTCCTGGTCTTCTTTTGTGCCCCCCTTGTCCTGGTACATATATTCCTATCCACCGTTTTGTATTTTATAAATGGGAAGTTAAAGTCTCCGCAGATCATTACATTGGTGGATGGAGGGTTTATGACCTTTATTAACTTTCTGATATCATCAGTGGCCCCCGAGAATTTTTCGATTGGGGTGTTTGGAGGTCTATATAGATGACTATTAGTATCACGTTTAGTTTTTTCTATTTTCACTGCTAGGAGTTTCACAAAGCTGTTTGATTTACTTATTATCTTCTCTGTCATATGACCGTCATGTACATATATAGCACAGCCACCTTTACGTCTCGTTGTTCTATCCGCTATTAATAAGTTGAAGCCCTCTATATTTATCTCTTTCTTATCAATACAATGTTCGCAGTTTTCACAATTTCCTTGGCAATCCTTAAAATGAGTTTCTGTGAGGCATGCGATGTCCGCCCGTGTTTCGTCCATAAATCTTTTCAGGTACGAAACTTTGTTGAGTGATTGGTTTTGTCTTATTCCTTGAATATTAGCCAGGACAATATTTATGTTCTTTGTTTTTCGTTGCCCCTTGTGCATTTCAAGTTCGTTTTCCTTCGGTGTCGCTTGTTTTGTTGCCCTATGGTCTTCCGAGAGAGATCCGTTTCCGCCTACCTGTTTGGTAGCTTCTTGCCCGGAAGTGGTTTGGCTCGGGGGTTTCCAGCTGTATCAACTGCATGCATTGGATGACATTTAGCAGCCGTAGCGTGTCTGCGATGTTGAAAAAAATTTTTTTTCGTTTATTGTGTTCCTTTTGTTATTCCTATTGTCATTTAAACTTTGTCCTTTGTTCTTTGGGTTCGTCGGGAGATGTTGATAGTAGCATTTTTTCTCGTATTTGCAAGTTCCATATTTTGCGTAAGTCCTGCAGATGTCCAGGTGGTAGAATTTGCATCTGTCTCCAAATTTACAATGACCATTATTATGTTCATATATACATACATTGTCTTCTTTTAAATCTGCAATTATCTTTTATATAATATCTGCATATTTATTCGTGGCCTTTGTTTTTTGCTCCTTATTAGGGGACAGTTTTACTCCGTTTTCTTGATTGCCCTCTTGTCTTTTCCTATTTGTATTATTTGTGTTAATGTCCTTCGTTGCCCTTATACTATCTGTTGTCTTTATACTCTCTTTCGCCTGCATGGCTTCGGCCTCGTTGTGTGACGGTATTTGATTTGTTTCTACTTCGCCGTTCTTCGTTTCTTCTGTTTTCCTCTGTTCATTATTCCCACTTTCCTCTTTCATTTTCTTCTCGTAGTCTCTTTCTCCTTTAAATACCGTAAAAAGAGAAAAAGGATCTTTTAAACTATTTCCCCTCCAACATACTCTTTTCAACAATCACCACCCGAATGTTGATCTTTTCAACTATATCCCCCCAAAGTTTAAACTCTGCAAATTAACCAAAATAAGATAAGAAAACAATAACAACAAAGTTATTATTTAGTGCAAACATATAATAAATAGAGAACCATTATTTACATAGGATAAAATTCTAATGCCGGTTAGGTCAACTGTACGCCCTTGACGATTGGTTAGGTTTAGTCGTGATATTTCGTTAGTTTTAACGAAAATTTCATGACTAAATCTAACCAATCGTCAAAGGCGTACAGTTGACCTAACCGGCATTCAATGACCCTAACCGGGTATTCAGTTGACCTAACCGCGCATTCAATTAACCTAACCGGGCATATATATACATATTGTGTATATATATCGAAACCTACGGTAAAATTATTGAATGACCGGTTAGGTTAATTGAATGCCCGGTTATAAAAAGAGTTTATTTCGGTCATGCAATTTTCGCAGAAAAATTTTATCCCATTAAGTTGCTTCACGTTTGTTATAAGGGAGATTTTTTCATCTTCCCATCCTAGGCATCTAAAATAAAAAGCAACAGCACCTCATCGCCTTTGTCTCATTTGTTGCATCATTGCAGATACCACAGAGTTGCAGGAATTTATTTACCATTTCCATGTTACTGACAGAGGGTAGCCGCTGGTGCACAAAATTAACTCAAAAAGGGTATTATGGGAAGTATTGGGTGGGGAATGACTCAAACTGAGTGAGGGAAAGTATTCTCCGTTACTCCTGGGGATGGGGGATGTGGCACGCTGTATACTTCTCACTGATTGGTGCTCGCGACTGTGGCTGCGGGGGATAATGGGGGGGGGGGGGTATTTGTAGGAATTTCGATAGGCAGCTAATTTTCTTCACCAAGAAACACTCGGAAAAATTATATATATATATTGTGTATGCGATGAATTTCACAATTAAACACGTGAAATGAATGAATGATGCAAACCCTGACGAGGTGTACTTCTGAATACACGAAAACCCTTGGAATAATTTTTCTTTATCCTTGTGGGTTTGCATCATATATTTATATATATATTGGATATGGAGACGATCACAGGACATGGGAGAAATACCGGGCATCCTGAAGAGCGCGAACATAGTCCCATATATAAAGGAGGAGATCGATCCGAGGCCAAAAACTATAGGTCAATGTCGCTTACATCTCACCTCACTAAATATTTTAAACAATAGTTAGACAGATAATCTATGACTGTTTGGAAACTCAGAAAAAATTCATTGATAACCAACATGGGTTTCGGTCAGGCAGATCATGCCTATCACAACTAATGAAACACAACAACATTATTGATCCACTGGAAAGGAATGAAAACTATGATGTAATATAGATAATTATAAGTTAGCAAACGTAACACCTATCTTTAAGAAAGGCGATAAAGGTGCGGCGGGAAATTATAGACCAATCAGTTTAACGTCTGTTGTAGGTAAGCTACTGGAATCAATAATTAGGGATCGTATAGTCGAACACTTAGAATTCCATAAGCTAGTTAGAAATACGCAGCACGGATTTAGGCGAAACAAATCTTGCTTAACTAATCTTTTAGAATTTTTCCAAAGCGTGGTTGACGTTTACGATAGACATCTGGCGGTTGATGTAGTGTATTTAGATTTTCAAAAAGCGTTTGACACCGTGCCGCACAAAAGACTCATTGAAAAAACTAAGGCTCATGGAATCAGGGGTGTAGTAATAAATTGGCTAGAAGAGTGGTTGCGAGGCAAGAAACAGAGGGTGGTCGTTGATGGAGCGGAGTCGTGTTGGGCTAATGTAGCGAGTGGCGTTCCTCAGGGTTCTGTATTGGGCCCCTTGCTTTTCTTATATGTATATATTAACGATTTAGATGTCGGCCTAGTCAGTACAGTTTCAAAGTTTGCGGATGACACGAAGCTGGGTGGTAGGGCGATTAATGACGAAGATAGAGGTAAAATTCAGGAAGATCTGAATAAAATCGTTGATTGGTCAGTCACATGGCAAATGAGATTTAACGTTGATAAGTGCAAAATTTTGCATATAGGTTCGCGTAACGGTAATTTTGCGTACAGTATGTCAGGGAAAGATTTAACAAGCGTAGAGCAGGAAAAGATTTAGGAGTTATAGTCACGGGTGATTTAAAAGTAGCGAAACAAAGTACAGCAGCGGTCAATAAGGCGAACAAAGTGTTAGGTTTTATAGCTCGAAATTTTGAGTACAAATCGCGCGATATTATAGTTCCACTTTATAAATCATTAGTTAGACCCCATTTGGAGTACGCGGTCCAATTTTGGAATCCGCATATGCGCAAAGATATAGACAAAATCGAAAGAGTTCAAAGACGAGCAACTAAGATGATTCCGTCGCTTAGGTCAAAGTCGTACGAGGATAGGCTTAAGGAGTTAAAATTGACAACACTCGAGACCAGGAGGTTAAGGGGTGATCTAATCCAGGTTTTCAAAATTATGAATGGGTTCGATAACGTAGATAGAGATAGCTTTTTCGAAATATCTCAATATAATAGGACTAGAAATAACGGGTGTAAGTTGACAAGTAGAAGGTTCGAGACAGCAGTTGCGAAAAACTTTTTTACGCATAGAATAGTAAATAGCTGGAATAGTTTGCCGGTAGAAGTAATTAGTAGCACGTCTATAAACATGTTTAAAAATCGATTAGACGCGCATGTTGATAGAAAGGGTATAGTTTAAGGTAGTAAAATTAAGGCTTTCTGGGGATAGATCCCACAGCTCAACACAAGTGTTGTGGGATATAGGGAGGCAGCGTCTTGGGTTAGGGGATACTCTCTGTCCTTACACACCCCATTTAAAGAGATTCCTCTGCCGAGCGGTGCCCCCATAGTACTGTGAGGTATTGAAAAACTCATGATCTTCACTTGCCCCACAAACACCTTTAAATGGGAGACCCAAAATGGGTGCCCACACATTTCTACATTACTGTACAGTCTTTACAGCCACACCTACACTTTTTCTCGTAAGTGTATATATTGTAATGTATATGATTGTAAATTTTGACTTGGTCCGCTATCGATATGGACCGTGACTTGATGGATACCGTAATGAAATTGACTGGATTCTTTGGATCTGATATATTTGCATGTCCGTTATAAATAGATATAGAGTGTAACATATTTGTGGATAGTAGTCTATTATGACTAGATCCTCTGGATCCAGAGATTCTATCTTTAGTTTTAAATCGATAATTAATTGGTTTTAAATTGATAATTATTTAGTTTCGTAAAAATTGGTCGTTGCCAATTTACCGGCGGTTTTTACATAAATTTCTTATGTTCTTGTGGTTCGGAACCCACGTAAAATTGTAGGTCCCCTCCGCCACCACGGAGGACATACACAATACACGATTACGAACACAGTTAGGTAGACCAGCCATGAGTGGATCCTAGGGTCTTTGTTGGTCTGAAACATTATAACATTATAACATTATAACATTATAACTTTGCCAAAGCGTTCGACAAGTGTGACCGTGGAATCATAATGCATAAACTGAAATATATGGGAATAACAGGAAAAGTAGGGAAATGGATATATAATTTCCTTAGTGAGCCGCGGTAAGTCGTTACGGTACAAGGAGTATCTTCATCAGAACCAGAGGTCCTCAGCTCAAAACCACAAGGAACAGTCTTACCTCCACTACTCTTCATAATCATGCTAATTGACATAGATGAGGACGTTACCAGAGACAACACAGTAACATCCTTTGCCGATGACACAAAGATCAGTAGGAAAATAAGAAACCCAGAAGATATAGAATCTCTACAAACCGACATGAACAGAATCTACAAGTGGACGGAAGACAACAATATTAAGTTTAACACTGAGAAATTTCAGCTGTTACGGTACGAAAAAAGATAGGACCTAAAATCCACGGAATATTATACCCCAAATGGACAGGAAATTCAGAGAAATTCTAAAGCAAAAGATTTAGGGGTTGTAATGACTGATGATGCGAAATTTGAAACACAAAATAAGATAGCAGTAAACAGAGCAAAGAGAGTAACTGGGCAGATACTGAGAACCTTTAAACGAAGGGATAGGAATATAATGATTCCTCTACTGAAAACACTGATCATACCCAAATTGGAATACTGCTTAGTCCTAACATCCCCATATAAAAAGAAGACATTAGACAACTAGAAGGGATTCAGAGAAGCTTCACAGCCAAGATAAATGGGTGCAAAGAACTAAACTACTGGGAAAGGTTACTCGAATTAAACCTATATTCACTGGAAAGGAGGAGAGAGAGATACACCATTATTTACACTTGGAAAATAATGGAGAAACTAGTCCATAATCTTACTCTGAACCCTGTAACTCCCAAACAACGGTGGAAAGTAGAAAAGGAAGACTGTGTCGTGTTCCCAAATTGAAGGCGAGACAGGGAACATCCTTAACCCTGAAAGAAAATAGTTTTGTAGTGAGAGGACCAAAACTGTTTAATCAGCTGCCCAAAGACGTAAGGAACACGAGTGGTGTTGCAATGGACATCTTCAAACAAGAGCAGACGCCTGGCTCAAAACAATCCCCGATGAGCCGGGCGTACATGACTATGTGAGGTGAAGAGTATAAGAAACCAACTCACTACTTCACCAGGCCAGATTTTTAATGAAAAGAAAAAATTTCAAGTTTTGCTCAAATTTTAAAATTTTTCATAGTAAAAAAAATAGGTTTTTCATTCAAAAAAGTTTTCCGTGATTTCAATAATTTTCCGCCAGCATGAATCGAAACTGTATTAATCCCAGAGATACATTTTGCTACGTATGTGGAGAACTGACCATAATGGCACAGAGGAAGACGATGACCCCGCTCGTGAAGAAGGCTTACGAACTTTATTTGGATGTAAGGTAGGCGACCAAGACAAATCCTGGCACCTCATATCTCATGCATTTCCTGTGCCGTCACTCATAGGGGTTGGATTAAAGGTACCCGCAAATCTATGCCATTTGCCATACCAATGATTTGGAGAGAGCCCAAGGATCACCTAACGGATTGCTATTTTTGTATGACTAACGTTTCAGGATTCTCTGCCAAAAATAAACATAAAATTCAATACCCAAATCTTGCATCTCCCATGAGACCAGTACTACATGACGATGATAACCCAATTCCAACTCCCCCAAAGTCATGGACACTGGATGAAGAGTCTGAAGTTGAACCAATGGAAATTGATGACACTAAAGATACAGACTTTCAGCAACCTGAATCAAATAAACCACGTATGATAACGCAGGTTATGCTGAATGATCTCGTGAGAGATTTGGACCTTCCGAAAAAGAAAGCGGAATTATTGGGCTCCAGGTTACGTGAATGGAATTTGCTGGCAAAAGATACAAGCATATCGGCGTTCCGCACTCGCCAAAAAGATCTGATGCAGTATTTCTCCTCGTCAGGTGGTTTATGCTACTGTAATAATGTAAATGGACTGCTGTTAGCTCTCGGTCATGAGCACAAATCTGAAGATTGGCGTTTATTTATTGACTCTTCGAAGCTAAGCCTCAAAGTTGTACTACTTCACAATGGAAATAAATACCCTTCCATTCCTGTAGGGCACGCTGTCCACATGAAGGAATCTTACGAAAATATGAAACTCATCCTTCAGCAGATTAATTATGACCAGTTTCGTTGGTATATATATGGGGATTTAAAAGTCGTCGCGCTTCTTCTGGAATGCAGCTCGGTTATACGAAGTTCTGCTGCTTCCTTTGTGAATGGGACAGCAGAGCCAGAGATTCGCATTATTTTGTAAAGGATTGGCCACTTCGTCAAAATGTATCCCAGGACTGAAGAATGTGTCTCATGAACCCCAAGAAAATATACTTACCGCCACTTCACATCAAACTTGGCATCATGAAAAATTTTGTCAAAGCAATGAACAAGGAAGATGAGGCATTCAAATATTTGAAGAAAAAGTTTTCACGACTTAGCGATGCAAAGATAAAAGAAGGGATCTTTGTTGGTCCCCAAATCAGAGAGCTCATGAAAGATCAAAAGTTTGATGATGCCTTGAGAGGAAAAGAAAAAGTGGCATGGGAGGCCATGAAGAATGTTGTCACAAATTTTCTAGGGAACATCAAAGCCTCTAACTATGTAAAAATAGTGCAGGACATGATTGAAGCATATAGGTTATTGGGATGTAATATGTCACTAAAAATCCATTTCTTGCACTCCCATTTAGATTTCTTCCCTGAAAACCTCGGCGACGTAAGCGATGAGCATGGAGAAAGGTTCCACCAAGATATAGCTACTATGGAGAAACGCTACCAAGTGAGGTGGGATCCGGCAATGTTAGCTGATTACTGCTGGACATTGATGCGAGAAGCTCCTAATGTAAACTACAAGAGAAAATCAGTGACAAAGAAGTTTTAAGAAGAATATTTTAAATGCCAATCTGCCACTAATATAATTTTTATGAAGTATTTTTACTAACTTCTATACACTTTTTGAATAAATATTAAAATACAAATTTCTCAGTAACCTTGGGTGATAGAGAAATTCTACGGCTATATTCGGAATCAGCGGAAAACATCCTATAAGACCGACCTGTTCACGTCCAAGAAACAAAAAAAAAGTTAGAATTTGTTCCCCAGTGTAATTAGGATCGTATAGTCGAACACTTGGCATTGCATAACTTGATTAGAAATACGCAGCACGGTTTTAGGCGAAACAAATCTTGCTTAACTAATCTTTTAAAATTTTTTCAAAGCGTGGTTGAAGTTTACGATAGTCATCGGGCGGGAGATGTGGTGTAATTAGATTTTCAAAAAGCGATTGACACCGTACCGCACAAAAGACTCACTGAAAAAACTAAGGCTCATGTAATCAGGGGTGTAGTAATAAATTGGATAGAAGATTGGTTGCGAGGTAGGAAACAGAGGGTGGTCGTTGATGGAACGGTCGTCTTGGGCTAATGTAGCGAGCGGCGTTCCTCAGAGTTCTGTATTGGGCCCCTTGCTTTTTCTTATATATATTAACGATTTAGATGTCGGCCTAATCAGTACAGTTTCAAAGTTTGTGGATGACACGAAGTTGAGTGGTAGGGCAATTAATGACGAAGATAGAGGTAAAATCCAGGAAGATCTGAACAAAATCGTTGATTGGTCAGTCACATGACAAATGAGATTTAACGTCAATAAGTGCAAAATTTTACATATAGGTTCGCGTAACGGTAATTTTGCGTATAGTATGTCAGGGAAGGAGTTGGCAAGTGAAGAACAGGAAAAAGATTTAGGAGTTATCGTCACTGGTGATTTAAAAGTGGCGAAACAAAGTACAGCAGCGATCAATAAGGTGAACAAGGTGCTAGGTTTTATAACTAGGAATTTTGAGTACAATCGCGCGATATTATTGTTCCTCTTTATAAATAATTAGTTAGACCCCATTTGGAGTAGGCGAACCAATTTTGGAATCCGCATATGCGCAAAGATATAGATAAAATAGAAAGAGTTCAAAGACGAGCAACTAAGATGATTCCGTGGCTTAGGTCGAAGTCGTACGATGATAGGCTTAAGGAGTTAAAATTGACTACACTCGAGACTAGGAGACTAAAGGGTGATCTAATCCAGGTTTTTAAAAAGTATGAATGGATTCGATAACGTAAATAGAGATAGCTTTTTCGAAATATCACAATATAACAGGATGAGAAATAACGGGTGTAAGTTGACAAGTAGAAGGTTCGAGACAGCAGTTGGCAAAAACTTTTTTACGCATAGAATAGTAAATAGCTGGAATAGTTTGCGGTAGAAGTAATTAGTAGCACGTTTATAAACATGTCTAAAAATCGATTAGACGCATATGTTGATAGATTGGTACAGTTTAAGGTAGTAAAATTAAGGTTTTTTTGTTCGGAACCCACGTAAAATAGTAGGTCTCCTCCGCCACCACGGAGGACATGCGTAATACACAATTATAACCACAGTTAGGTAGACCAGCCATGAGTGGATCCTGGTCTTTGTTGGTCTGAAACATTATAACATATATATATATATATATGATGATGAATAAAACCACGAAGGAAAGGAAACACAAAATGGTGCTCAAGCGCTTTCGTCTAATGACATCCTCAGGAACACTGAAGTACATAAAAAGGTTAAGCCTATATATAGGTTACAGAAAGAAAAAAAAGAAAAAATAAATAACATACATACACACACACACATATATATATACATATATATACATACATATCTATATATACAAATACATACATACATACATACATACATATATATACAATAAACAGAGAAGTAAAAATAAAAATAAAAAATTAAAAATTAAAACCTTAAAGGATTACCAGTGAGGCGTACAGATTTGTAAGGAAAAATATCGATTTTTAGCACAAGATCAAATGGATTATAAAAATACAAATTTATACTAGAACTCTGTCCGGGTTTTAACATATTGCTGCCTATGGTCAGGTTTCGATATATATAAAAAAATAAAATGCAAATTAAAAGTTAATAAAGTAGAAGACAAGTTTACCAAAGATTTAATGTTTTACACTTCTTATCTAAATCTGCTTTAAAGGAATTCAACATAACAGGATCGAGTTGAAAAAGACCATTGCTTATGTTGAAGTTATTTGAAAGTTGGATAATGGCAGACTCAAGAATATTTCTATTAACAATGTTGCTTGAATGGAATAAAACTGAAGCATTATTCCAATCAATACAGTGGGCTAACTCTGACAAATGGACAAAAAGGGCACTGGACAACTGTCCTGTTCTAACGGAATATTGATGCTGTTTTACACGTGTGTGCAAATCCTTTCCCGTCTGACCTATGTAAAAGGAATCACATTGTTTACAACCAATTTTATAGATAATGCCTGAATTATTGGTAGGGCTATTTTTTACTATGATATTTTTCACAATATTGTTATATGAAAATACTACATTAATATCCAAAAGTTTAAGTACATTAGCAATGCCTAAAAAGCAAGACAATTCAATCCCATTTTTGGATGTGCGTGTACATAGGGAAAGCCCAGGTTTTAAGTTTAGTATCTATCGGAAAACGACAAACAATTTGTCCTACGTACACTTTACTCGGGACATGATACCCCCACTAAAAAGGCCATATTTTCATCAATGTTTCTCCGCGCCCTTAGGATCGCCAGTCCGGAATACATCGATGCCGAATTGGAAAAAATCAACGGTATTGGAAGTGATTTGTGTTATCCATCTGCGTTTATGGAATCTTGTCTCAACAAGGCAAAACGAACTTTCTATCGTGTCAATATTAACACTCGTACTTTGTCAAAAAATATTTTAGTACTTCCATTTTTCCCGGGCTTTTTAGGCATTGCTAATGTACTTAAACTTTTGGATATTAATGTAGTATTTTCATATAACAATATTGTGAAAAATATCATAGTAAAAAATAGCCCTACCAATAATTCAGGCATTATCTATAAAATTGGTTGTAAACAATGTGATTCCTTTTACATAGGTCAGACGGGAAAGGATTTGCACACACGTGTAAAACAGCATCAATATTCCGTTAGAACAGGACAGTTGTCCAGTGCCCTTTTTGTCCATTTGTCAGAGTTAGCCCACTGTATTGATTGGAATAATGCTTCAGTTTTATTCCATTCAAGCAACATTGTTAATAGAAATATTCTTGAGTCTGCCATTATCCAACTTTCAAATAACTTCAACATAAGCAAAGGTCTTTTTCAACTCGATCCTGTTATTTTGAATTCCTTTAAAACGGATTTAGATAAGAAGGGTAAAACATTAAATCTTTGGTAAACTTGTCTTCTACTTTATTAACTTTTAATTTGCATTTTATTTTTTATTTTATATATATATATCGAAACCTGACCATAGGCAGCAGTGTGTTAAAACCCGGGCAGAGTTCCAGTATAAATTTGTATTTTTATAATCCATTTGATCTTGTGCTAAAAATCGATATTTTTCCTTACAAATCTGTACGCCTCACTGGTAATCCTTTAAGGTTTTAATTTTTTATTTTTTATTTTTATTTTTACTTCTCTGTTTATTGTATATATATGTATGTATGTATGTATGTGTGTATTTGTATATATAGATATGTATGTATATATATGTATATATATATGTGTGTGTATGTATGTTATTTATTTTTTCTTTTTTTCTTTCTGTAACCTATATATAGGCTTAACCTTTTTATGTACTTCAGTGTTCCTGAGGATGTCATTAGACGAAAGCGCTTGAGCACCATTTTTGTGTTTCCTTTCCTTCGTGGTTTTATTCATCATAAATATTTTTCACGTGTTACTTTCGTGAAATAATTTTCATATATATATATATATATATATATATATATATATATATATATATATATATATACACGTTTCCTTTCAACCTTTCAAAGGTTCCGTGCGATGATTCCTCATTTCACGAAGGTCAAGCTTGTCTCCCCCTCCTCTGCTATATATATATATATATATATACAGAACGACGCTTGTGTAGAAGAAACGTCCGCACAAGATGGGGAGAGAGAACGAGCGTCGTTCTTTACATCAATTATACTGTGTGTTGTTTGCAGTTAAAATGTATATATGTATGGCATGAGAAGGTGCCCCCTCAGGGCATTTGATTCCGCTCGTATGTAGGAGAATTACGAGTTGTGACTGAGCGGGGACCTTGGTGCAGTGGTTAGCATATCCGACCGGCAATTGGATGATCCCGGTTCGATTCCTGGGAGGTGCCTCATTTTTCATTTGCTCGTTCTCTCTCCCCATCTTGTACGGACGTTTCTTCTACATAAGCGTCGTTCTTTACATTAATTATACTGTGTGTTGTTGCAGTTAATATATATATATATATATATACACACACGTTATATATTGTGTGTGTGTGTATATATATATATATATATATATATATGTGTGTGTACGTAATTCGTTTACCATTAATACAAAGAACTGTTGTAAATGGATTCGCTGCAAATTTAGAAACAATTCGAAGATTCAGTGGGCGCATTTCATTTGTGTCTCCATTTTGAAACAGTTAAATTCCTTGCAATTTCATCAGCCGTAAATTTCTTTCAAGAAACTTTCGTCATCATCTGTTTACATTTTTTGTATACGAGTCCACAAAGTTTCGGAAACTTAGTTTCCAGCTTCAGTGCTAAAATGTTAAATGAGCACATAATTATGATATATTGTGATAGTTAAATATGAAGAAAAAATAAGGGTGTGAGAGATGGTAAGATATAAAAAAATATACAAATAATTAAAGTGTATTTAAAGCAGTTATTTATAATGGGGATAAAATGTATATTTATGTATTTATAGGAATATGTTTATAAGGTAATTTATTAGTCAAACTTATGAGAATTTAGTGGGACGTTAAAAATGAAGGTTGCAGAAAAATAGGTCTATTAAATTTAATACAGATAATACAGGGTCTGTCAAAAAAACTAAGCCAAATTCAAACCTTTATTAAAACAAAACCATTTATCTAATTAAGTTGAATTTTTTACACAATAAAGTATAGGTAATGACCTATTATCCTTTAAATTTTTATGACGATATCTTCAGAATTGTTAATTTTATTAATAATTAACTAAAAAGTGAGATTCTCCTACTTAACATGAAAAAAATTTTTTTACGATATACTGTAGATAATTTTTAGTTTAATAAAATTAAAAGAACTGTTCAATATGATTCCCTTGCATTTCTATAACTTTTTTTAATCTTGATCTGAATTCGTCTATTGCTCGATTTATTTGCTCTTGGGGGAGCTCTGCCCATTTTGCGATAATCAACTCACGCAAATGATTGACATCCCTTATTCTGTTCCTATACACTCTCTCTGCCAAGTTTTCCCATATTCCGTAGTCTACAGGATTTAGGTCAGGGCTGTTAGGTGACCAATTATTCGGTTCCAGAAATTCAGGCACATTCTTTTTCAAATATTCGATGGTTGTTTTGGCAGTATGTGATGTTGCACCATCTTGTTGAAAAATAAAGTAACCTTGACTAGCCAAGTTTCTCATTTCTGGAAGCATTTTCTCAAGCAGGGTATTTGAATAATATTGAGCATTAATTTTCACTCCTGGCTCAATAAAAAATATTGAAGTTTTTCCCAACTTGGACACTCCAACAGAAACCATGACGCTAGAAGAAAAGTGACTCCTTGTTGCGTACAGTCTTTCATCTTGGATTTCATTTTGCTTCGCAACATCAGAATAAACCCGGTCATTCTGTGAGTTTCTTGGTGGCTCTACCGTAAAACGTTTTTCATCCGTAAAAAATGTCTTGGAAAGTTTATTTTCAGTTATTATATGTAAAATACGTTTGGATTTCTCAACTCTTTTCTGACAGTTTACTTCTGACAATCTTTGTCCATGCACTCTTTTAAATGGTTTAAATTGCAGATCAGATTTAATAATCCTTCTTACGCTTGATTCTGATATTTCTAGTTCTTTTGATATTTGAGCAGGTGTCATGTGGCTACCAGGTCGATCATCTTGACTAAGGATACGTTCCTCCACTTTCTGAATATTTTCATCTACTCTAATTGATTTTGGTCGCCCACTACCAACCTTCCTTTCAATGCTTCCTGTTTCATCGATAGTTCTCAATAAGTAATCTAAACCTGATCTAGTCCATCCTTTATAATCGAATTCAGAAAGTAATTTCCTTGCACTATAACCTTTTTCAACTCTATAATGCTTTATAATTATTTTATCTTCATGTGAGAATGGCATATTTAGAGGTATTCACGAAAAATTTTAAATCTAAACAAATTCTGAAAAAGAGAAAAAAGAAGATATTACATAATGAGAAAAACTGAAATTTTCGCAATCTGTAGAAATAACCGCATAACTCCTAAAATATTTAAAATAAAGTTATAAAATTATCACAGATTATTTATGAGCCTTTTATTTATTTAGTGTAAAAAAATATTTAAAATCTCTATCAAATTGTACATTTTATAGAGATTTCAAATTGGCTTAGTTTTTTTGACAGACCCTGTAGATGATGTAACCTTTATTTCAAAAGGGTTTTGTTTCGGAATTAAAGAGAATAGCGGTGATTTTAATCACGAGAGAGGAAGATTTATGTCACTATGCTTAAGTTGAAGGCGAAACTGTAGTCGCTGAGGGATGTTTTTTTACTGAGAATATGAAAAGATGTTATCGATGAACATCTAAGCATGTCAATTCGCATCACATCACGTAGACTCGGGATACCCAAATCAACTGTCCACAAAATTTTGAAATCGACGTTGAAGAAGAGAAGTTATCACATTCAGGTGCTTCATGACTTACGTGAAGAGGATTATCCAAAGCGAAGTGCAGTGTGTGTGCCGATCTTGTTAAACACATTCAAAATGAAAATTTAATGGACCACATTCTCTTCGGTGATGAAGCAACTTTCCACACGTGTGGAAAGGTTAATTGCCATAACTGCCGCATATGGGCTAATGAAAAGCCAGTTGATTTCTATCAATGGGAATGAGATTCTCCTAAAGTTACTGTCTGGTTGGGTATGACCAAATCTAAGAATTATGGGCCCTTTTTCTTTGCTGAAGCTACAGTTACAGGGCTTATTTATCTGGACATGCTTCAGCAATTCCTGGAACCCCAGCTTCATTCAGATGACATTTTAAACACCGTCGTCTTTCAATAAGATGGGGTACCTTGTCATTACGCAAACATTGTTCGGAAGTACCTAAATGAACGATTTCTAAATCAGTGGATCGGACGTGGAGGCAACAGGCCCTGGGCGGCTCGATCTCCTGACCTAACGCCCTTGGATTTCTTTGTGCATGGGGCTTTATCAAATCAAACGTCTATCAAACGAGGGTTACAGATCTGCAAGATTTACGTGCTCGTATCGTAACAGCAGTTACAAAAATAACCCCTGTCATGCTCCAAAATGTGTTCCACAATGCTGCTGACAGATTCGAACTCTGTAGAGATACTGATGGTGTTCATGTAGAATCATATGCTTAAGTATTCATTAAATGTATGCTTTCTATTATAGTGTTATTGAATTTTACCCTTTTCGCTACGTTTTCACTGAAATAGATAGGTACTTTATAAACACCCTGTAGAGCAGAAGAATTATAGCAACCAACTTACATTATAGCAACCAACTCACTCCTTTACACTAAATTATATCTATTTTTTTAATTATAAACCTTTAAATGCTTGGAAAAAAATGCAACAATAAATATCTAGATTCAGATGACATGTATTACAACAGTTAGAACCAATGACTTACATCCTCACAGGAAGATAAATGACTAAACATAGCCTAATGGCAAATTTTGTAAAATAAAATTTGCTCACATAATGGTTAACATGTCTGTTCAAACTACATTCAAGATTAAAGAACTATGTAGTAATGATCAGTGATCTAGAACGTGCTTCTGCGCCTAATCTTATAAGTTATAAAAGTGGCTACAAAAGTAGACAAAAGGCCCAGGGTAAGGGGGACCCGTCGGGGCCGTGCCCCTATGTTAAAAACATCCCTGTTTCACCTAAGTCCGGGGAGCAGCGATAAAGGCTATGTCTTCCGAAAGAGTTTCCGACTGAAACTCGATATAAAGATTCTATGACACGGAGATCGGTTGGTTGGTTTGCTGAACCGCTAATTTTGAAAAAGGTTGGGTGTAGAGGGTGGTCGTGAAAATGGCCATGGTCTCTTATGGCTGATTTTGATGGTTTATTTAAAGGTTGTGAAGTTCTGGTTGAAATGCTGCTACGTTCATCCACTCTTGTTTGATATTGGCGGGAGGTACTTCCATTATAGTTCGCTTTGCCAGAAACACAATTGAAGAAGTATGTAGTGGACGAAACAAGGACTTAAGGGAGTATTTCTTTGTGATTAAGTTAAGATTTAATACCGTAGAAACGGAACAAGAAGTACTGTGTATCCTCTTTGACAGTAAGACCTTTAAGGGAAAGTTGATAAATGTTAAGAAAGTTTCTGATAAGGTGTTGAAGTAAATGTTTTGGGAAAGAATTATCAGTGATAAAATTTTTAGTGAATTCTATTTCTTTATGGAAGGATAAATAGGAGCAGATATGGTAGGCACGGTGGATAAAAATTTTAATACTCGTACTATTGATTTTTTATGTAATGAGGGGATGTTGTTGAGAGTTAAGGTCGTGAAGGAATAGAGCGGGAAGGGCATGATTAGTTTTTGATAGAAAAGGAAAGTGTCGTCAACGAACCTTTTGTATAAATATGGTTTGTAATTAACGGGGTAGTGATGCAACTAATTCTCTTCGTGATGTCAGAGGAAAGTGTTTGCAAGTGTGGCGCTTAAAGGGGATCCCATAGCTAGTGAGTCTGTCCGTTGAGTTATTTATTGAAGAGAAAGTATGTGTCTGAAGCGGCAAAAGTTAGTAATTTCGTAAATTCTTGTTTCGTTAGATTCAGTATTGAACTTTTACTAATACAGATGTTAATAGTTCCGTTTATTGGTATATTCGCATAGAGGGATACACTATCGAAATTCGAAACTATTCATGAGAAATGTGTTTACATTGTTTATAGTTACTATTTCTTTGACGAATTCGAAGGAGTTAGAGACTGAGTAGTGAGTACTCGTTCTGGGTTAGAGTTGTTTGGGTAGGGATTAGAAATTTTGCTAGTTTGTAATTGTAAGTGATATAAGCAGAAAGAATGGGTCTGACAGGCAAATTTCGTTTATAGATTTTGGGGAGACCGTAGAGGATACCTGGAGACGATCCGGAAGAGCATAATTTATTGTAAGCATCTTCTGATATTTTATTTTGATGGCGTAATCTTCTGAGAAATCGGATGATTTTGTTCTCCAGTTTAAGAGAGAAAGTTATAGGATTATCATTAATTTTTTGAATTTGGTGGGGTCTTTAAGGACGTTATACACTTTACTGATTTAGTCAGCTTTGTTCAAGAGAACTGTACCCATAGGTGAATTTACGTATAAGCAAAGTAGGCACCTGCCTAGGGGGCAAATTTTGAGAGGCAGCAAATTTTGTCATATTTCAACATAAATTTGGCAAAGAAAACAAAAATAAAAAATAAATAATTTATAAACACTAACGAATTAAATGGATTCACAAATAAGTTTTAAAATATAAAAAACAGCAGCAGCCTCTAATAGCAAACTTAGCGATATCACTTTAATCCCTGCCTAGGGGAGGCAAAATGCTACGTACGTCTCTAACTGTACCCTTTCCTTTATCAGGACGGAAGATTACAACGGAATCGTCTTTGGATAGTTGCTTTAGACAGAAGATATCTTGTTTATTGATTAAGGTGGAAACTATTTACAAAACTCCCTCAAGCCCTTGTTTCGTCCACTGGCACGATATTCTCCTTCAACTGTGTTCGTTGCAAAGCGAACTAACGGGTGCGACAAAAGTAACGCCCTTTTAATAATTGTATCTTTATAGTTTTATACAGTATAATTTTTTAGTTTTATATTGTATCATTTTGTTATTTTTTAGTTTTTACTGAGAAAGTACTTATTATTTTTCTTAAAATGCTGTATTTTTCTTAAAAAACTGATTATTTCTCTTAAAATGCTGTAATTGATTTATTTCCTTCAATAAAAGAGAATAAACTAAAAAGGGCGTTATTTTTGCCGCACCCGTTATATTGACAGTGTACCTTCCGCCAATACCAAACAAGAGTGGACAAGCATCGCGGTATTTCAACTAGAACTTCACAACCTTTAAATAATCCATCAACATCAGCCATAAGGGAATAGGGTCATCTTCACGGCCATCTTCAACTGTTTCAAAATTATCGATTCCGTAAACCAACCAACCGACGTCCGTATCCTAAAATCTTTTCATATTCTCAGTAAAAAAACACCCCTCAGCGACTACAGTTTCGCCTTCAACTTAAGCATAGTGACATAAACCTTCCTCTCTCGTGATTAAAATCACCGCTATTCTCTTTAATTCCGAAACAAAACTCTTTTGAAATAAAGGTTACATCATCTATTATCTGTATTAAATTTAATAGACCTATTTTTCTCCAACCTTCATTCTTAACGTCCCACTAAATTCTCATAAGTTTGACTAATAAATTACCTTATAAATATATTCCTATAAATACACAGATAAACATTTTATCCCCATTATAAATAACTGCTTTATATACATTTTAATTATTTGTATATTTTTTTATATCTTACCATCTCTCACACCCTTATTTTTTCTTCATATTTAACTATCACAATATATCATAATTATGTGCTCATTTTAACATTTTAGCACTGAAGCTGGAAACTAAGTTTCCAAAACGTTTGCTAATAAAACTACAACATGTACCAGCTCTTCGTTCAACCGTTCTTCAATATATATACAGTATATATATATATATATGCCTCAGTGGTGTAGTGGTTAGCGTCGCTGACGACCAATCCATCGGCCTCGGGATCGAGACCCGGAGACGGCAGGCAGCGCGCAGAAAAACCCAACTGTTCATCCTTCCACACAATAAAAATTGGTTGGTAGATAAATGGGTACCCTGGGTAGCCTAATGATTAAGACGCTGGGCTGCTGGTGGGGCGTGGTTCGGATTCCACGTTAAACTATAGGTCTAAGGTGGAGTGACGAGTTCGACCTTCGTCAAAATGAACAATTCGGGCGGAAGCTAAACCAAGGTTACCTAAGGTTACAGGGTCAACAAAATATTGTTTTATTTTGTTTAATTCATATGTAAAAAAATATTAAATGTATAAATTACTGTGACATTATTATTTTCACAGAATTTATCATATTTTTTTCATGTGAACTCACATTCAACGTGACAGACTTTCAGTGTTTTGAAACTTAATGAAATAGTCCTTTCAATGACTTTTGGGATTTCGTAGCCAATTTATATGCTTCCTGCATTCATTGGGTGTTCTACAGAGTCCGTACGGTTTTCTTTCAATCAAAATGACTTTCCAAATTGTCATTCACATCCCAACTATCTTCATATTTCTTTATTAATATCTTTATTGAAGATCTCCTCAGGGGCTTCCCTTACCCCAAATTGCGATTTAAAATTTCACAATGAAAGCACGTTCAGCTTTAGAATACGCCATCTTCCCTACTAAAAATTTGATCATAGCGGCCTTAGGCTAAACTACAAAACTCTTCAGTTGTGAAAATAATGTGTTGTAACGTGAATTAAACTAAATAGAGCGTCCTTATTTTTGGATATATATATATATATATATATATATATATATATATATATATATATGAGAGAGAGAGAGAAAAAAAAATATAGAAAAATAAGAAACCCAGAAAATATAGGATCTTTACAAACCGACATAAACAGAATCTACAAGTGGACGGAAGACAACAATATGAAGTTTAACACCGAGAAATTTCAGCTATTACGGTATGGAAAAAGAGAAGACCTAAAATCCATGGAATATTATACCCCAAATGGACAGGAAATTCAGAGAAATTCTAAAGCAAAAGATTTAGGGGTTGTAATGACAGATGATGCGAAATTTGAAACACAAAATAAGATAGCAGTAAACAGAGCAAAGAGAATAACGGGACAGATATTGAGAACCTTTAAACGAAGGGATAGGAATGTAATGATTCCTCTCCTGAAAACCCTGATCATACCCAAATTTGAATACTGCTCAGTCCTAACATCCCCATATAAAAAGAAGACATTAGACAGCTGGAAGGGATCCAGAGAAGCTTCAGAGCCAAGATAAATGGGTGCAAAGAACTAAATTACTGGGAAAGGTTACGCGAACTAGACCTATATTCACTGGAAAGGAGGAGAGAGACACACACCATTATTTTCACTTGGAAAATAATGGAGAAACTAGTCCCCAATCTTACTCTGAACCCTATAACTCCCCAAACAACGGTGGAAAGTAGACGCGGTAGACTGTGTCGTATTCCCAAATTGAAGGCGAGACAGGGAACATCCTTAACCCTGAAAGAAAATAGTTTTGTAGTGAGAGGACCAAAACTGTTTAATCAGTTGCCCAAAGACCTAAGAAACACGAAGGGAGTTGCAGTGAACACTGAACATCTTCAAAAGAAGACTAGACGCCTGGCTCAGACCAATCCCCGATGAGCCGGGCGTACCTGGCTATGTGAGGTGGAGAGCGCAAGAATCCAACTCACTACTTCACCAGGCCAACTCGAGAGGATGGGCGACAAGCTTGACCTTCGCGAAATGAGAAATCATCGCGCGAAACCTTTGTAAGGTAAGGTGTGTATATATATAAAATGAGCTATGCTAAAGAACCTTTAATCTCCACTGGGAGTTAAAACGAAAAGGGCATAATGCCAGTGCCAAAGAATTAGGGCTCTCGCTGCCTCTTTCTTTTCATGCAACGGACTTCATTTGATTAATGTTTTCCTCTCCGAAATAATTTGTTCTTTTACACAGAATAAATGTAGATTTATTTTTAGCTCAGCTGAATTTCGATTATTTATAATATATATATATATATATATATATATATATATATATATATATATATATATATATATATGCCTCCATAAAAAGAATGCTCTAATTTAATTCACATGTTACGACACATCGTATATACTCGTATCATCGTATGTATCCCCAAGTAACATCGATAGAAAGCCATTTTTACTCATTAACCGCTATTTTGCAAATTGGTCGAACTTTCTTGTAGGAGATAACTTTTTGAGGTTAGGTTGTTAGGTTAATCTAATCTAACCTAACCTAAAAAAAAATCACTGGCTATATAAAAACCTGAGGTAGTATGAGGTACGAATTATTTGATTTCGAATTTTTTAATTAAAATTCTGACGCGGGTGAAATTTGAAAAAATAATCATTGTATACGATAAAAAAGCGCTTTCTCTAAACTTTTTAATGGACCCCCCCCCCCACTTGCCTTAACACAAACGTGACTCAAAATTTGAAAATATAACAAATATGACCCGTAGGAGCTACTTGGTAGAAAATGAGCACGGATGAAAAATAACGGAGAAGTTGGGGCGAATGTACAGTATTTTTTTTTTCTTTTTTTTCCTTTTTTTTTTTTTTTGCAACACCCCACCCCCCTTTGCAACACCCCCGCTATTACCCCCAAAATAACAAATTCTACATTAGTCTTAAAACAAAAAGTTGACGAATACTTGGCTTGTGTGCGAAACGAACCTTGCAACTCAAAATCCGATCAAATTATCTTGTAAAGTTTTTAAAGTCTGTCGCATCTTCCAATCTGAATTCTCTCATTTTTGCTGATATCCACCATTGATGCTTCTTCTCTCTCCAAACCTTTTTACTCACCATCTGCGTTCCTTTTAGCCTTTTCTTTTCGTTAGCATACTGATCACGACGAAAGCTGCACTAACCAGACATGGGGTCAATTATAATCATAATCCTCTAATCCTAATTAATTACGATTACGGTGTATTCATAATCGTAATCTAAATATTCATACCTTCGTAATCGTTATCAGACATTTTCAAACACTGTAATCATATTCGAAATCGTAATCCATCTTCCTCTATAGTTCGTAGTCATAATTGTGATCGTAATCCATCCAAAAAATCGTCGTAACCTTTGATTACAATATGATTATGAGTGAATTACATATATTTGAGTTACAGGATTGTGGTACTCGTGAATGGACGTTTTAATTTTTCCTGTCAAGTCCTACCTTGCCATCCCAGCTTCGTATGCACCACTGGAGCGACCCTTCTCTGTTGCAGGGAAGGTGTTCAAGCCAGAGAGGTGCAGCTTTATTGACAGCAAATTTGAGGAGCTCATGTTGACATCGTCACACCAACAACTGAAATTTTTATAAGATTTCAGAGAATAGAATAGACAGATAAATAATATTTCCAATATTCGTATTCAGACTAAAGTCCGCATACAGGTTTGTATGGCTACAGCTGTCACCAGCAAATGTTTGCCTATACAGCAAAAGTTTTTAGTGTGAACGTACCTTTACATACAATAGGCCCTAGAATTTAAAGGTTGAAATACTTCATCTGTTGTGTACATATACACATCGCGCAATTGATGTGATATTGTGATACCTAAAAAGAAAGATACAGTACTTCCGCGAATTTACTGACTGGATCGTAAAAAGAGTTCATGCATGTAATTTGATTTCGCAGAGATGAACCTAAATCTTGGTGGGAAGCTATTTACTTCACTCTTATGGTGTAAGTAATCATTGTTTTGTGTGCTCAAAGTACATTAATAACTATTATAAGAAATAAAACAAATTTATGATGCCTCGTGAATATAGAAAGGGCAACAAGCCTGACCTCCGTGAAATGAATCTTCATCGCCCAAAACACCTGAAAGGTCAGATATACAGAGGGCTGACAAAAGTAAATAGACACCACGATGATTGTCTTAAGAACAAATGCCGAAGCTCATCAATGAAATGCCAGAATATGTGTTAGCTTTACTTAATGCAAAGGGGAGGGAGAGAAAGCAAAATTATTCTAAATATATTGATTCAATAAATCTGGTATTGTTTATTGACTTCTATTACCAAATCCAAACTATGGAAAAACCAAATGTGTCTATTTACTTTTGTCAGCCCTGTGTATACCCTGGTTTCTGAATGATCAAGCTAAACACGTTGGTATAGTTTGGTTTAATTATCAGCTGAGTGCTCTGAGCATCAACACTTTTTTCCACAAACACTTACTTCTACTTCTGTATACTTAGAAACTTCCTCAACAGAATTTATCAACCTCCTCTCAAAGTCCCACCGTTAAAAAAGACGTACGATATTTTTCGCTCCCCTTCTACGATTATATCAGTTACAAAATAGACAATGAACTTCATTACCTATTCACCTCTCTCTACCTGAACATTAGCTTTCATTTGCACTTATTACTAACAAAAGCATTAAATCATATTTTAATCACAAAGAAAAACTCCCTCAAACCCTTGTTTCGTTCACTATCTACTCTTTCAACTGTGGTCGCTGCAAAGCGAATTATATTGGCAGTACTTTTCCCCATTATCAAACAAGAGTGGACGAGAATCGCGGCATTTCAACCAGAACCTCACAACCTCTAAATAAACTATCAAAGTCAGCTATAAGAGATCATTGCCATCTTCACAACCACCCCTCTACATTCTACCAGTTTCAAAATTATTGGCCCTGCACACCAACCAACCAACCGACCTCCATCTCCTTGAATCTCCACATATTCTTATTGAAAAACCATCACTCAACAACTACGGTTCTGCTTTCAACTTAAACATAGCTAAATAAACCTTGCCTCACGATTAGAAACATATTGCTATTCACTTTAATTCCTGGACAAATACCAACAAAATGAAAATTTCACTACCCAACATTTGTGTTAAAGTTAATAATTTTCTTGAATCTTTTAGTCATAACCTCCGACTGAACTTGATAAGTTAGTCCAATATATTACCTTATTATGTTCTTACAAATTCACAAATTATCCCCATACTTTCATAACCCCATTTTTAACCATTTTGTATATATCCTAATTTCCCATTCATTTTATATATACATTTGTATACTTTTTGTTTCATTACACTCAATCATTTTGTCATATACTGTTTTATAATTATTCGTTCACGTTTACCATTTTAGCATAGATTTTTGTATACCTTTTTGTTTCATTATCTTCAAGCATTTTGTGATATATTACAATCATTTGTTTATTTTAACTTTTATAGCAATGATGATGGAAATAATTTTGAGAAACGTTTACGAATAAAACTTTAACATGTACTGGTTCTTCGTCCTCCTGTTCCTGTGAAATAGATCTATGTTCATTCATTTTTCTTCAGTATGATGTTCATCTACACTGAAAACTACTAAATTAAAGGGAATTATATTAAATTACGTATATAAAATTAATACGACATATTGGGAAAGAGAAATTGAACTGACAGCTCATTCATCAAGCTTGTAAGCTAACTCATTCTATGACGTTAAATGTGTTTTGAATTTGTTTAACGTAAGATCCAAATCACGAGCTGCTACATCATCTGGACACAAAGGACATTCGCCCATTCAACTACTACCCAGACCCAATGTCGTTTAACTTCGCTAATCTAGCGGGAAACAGTGTTACGACGTGCTTGCACGTAGCCTCTCTATGACGTCGAGGTATAAAAAAAATCTTCAATAAATTTGAATACTGGTCTTAGAATTTTCAGTTGAAGAAAAAATGTTATTGTGAATAATGTAATAATTAACAGGAAATGGTATGTTAATCTGTACTGTACTCTAAGTCAATGCATATATACGTAATAACAAGAGAATCATGGCTGAAAGTATTTCTGAATTTCACAGAACACTAGATTACAGATTATGAACTGTCCACTCAGGATTCGTGCTTCATTTCTTCCAAAGGTTGACCAATTAGAGGAAGGAAAACATTTTTACACGTGAAATCCAGTTATATATAAATGTACACTAAGTAGAACTAAGTTATAATTCATTATTCATGCTCAAAGACTCAGAGTCAAAGATTTTACTAAAAACACAACAAGAACCAAAGCAACCTATAGGCCTCCTACATTTTTTGGAAATAATTCTGAAAAGCATAAAAAAATGACACCAGTAATGAAAACTATCGACAGTAAAGCAGAACTATACCATATAATAATGTTTTATGCTTTTTAGAAATTTTATGTTCTTTCGCGAATTTTTTCTTAAATTGTACAAAAGTGTGTAACATTACAAAGATTTATCAACAATATGATTTTGGCAAACTACAAATTGACCATATTTATGAAGTGACAATAATCAGTAGTAAGCTTAATTGACAACAAATAAAAATAATATGGAAAACATATAACTGTAAGTGTGTGGACAAAATATACAAATAATAATATACAGTATAAGGATAATATCATATAGTGGTTTGTTATTAGTTAATCTCATTTTTATTATGAAGAGATGAAGCCTGGAGAACCAAAACATTTATTAATTATTCTCTTTTCAATAATCTAACTATTAACAGACGTTTCGAGATATCCCACAATCGGTACTTTTTATGAAACTAATTTTGTTAAGATTAAACCTATTGATTAAACACACAAAATCTGAAGTGGCTATCGGTTATATTTTTTTTAAAGCGAGCTACTACTATACAAGAGGAAGAAAATCTACATTAATGTATTAAAAATATTTTGCTTTTAGTTTAAGATCAGGTAAAAGTCAATTTGAAAATGACCCCATCTTCAAATAAACTTCCATTCGTCTTTACTAATAACGGAACACTTATTTAAATGCTAAAAATAACTTCCGAAAGTACAAATCAGTATATTTAAAAACTTATAGGTAGATAATTTTAATGAGAGTGAAATATTTACTAATAGATAATTTTCATTCTTATTATTTTAATAATAAAGGTAGTTTTGATAAGCATATTTTACAATATTCCAAAGGCATGTTGAGGTTTAAATTATTTTACTTGTACAGATAAATACAGTTTCGGAAAAAAACTGACCTAGAAACCTAAAATTTCTGAAAAACAAAAATTACTAATCTCTAATGACTGGGCTTTGTTTCTGAAATTTTATTAGTTACCAAAAGGAACAAATTATCCAAAGAAAACAGAACATTACCAGTTAGTAATTTTTATGTCTTTAAGAAATTTTATGTTTGTAGGCAAACTTTTCTCGAAACTGTATACATAGGTTTTACACTTTTATTACTTACCTAAAAATAAAAGTCGCAAGCAGCCTATTCGTACAAAAGTGTAAGTTGTAACATCAAAGTGAGTATAAAAATAATACAATTCTGTCAAAATGCCAACAATTAAGGATAATTTCTGAAAAATATATGTATATATAAAGATATAAACAATAAATATAATGATAATACCTCTATTAATACATAAAGATAAAATACAAGGATAAGAAGGAGGAGGGTGCTCTTCAGGTATGGTTAATATAAGAATGTAGATGTAGATGTATCGACGAACAAAAATTTTTTTTTTATTTATTCTTTGTGCATCTACATCAATTTTAACAGACCTTTTTTAATATATTTGCTGATTTGATATGTGTATGGGGCCTCAGTATAATCAAAGCCTACTCGGGCTTTGGTATAATCTTAACAATAAATCTAAGAACAAATTCTTCAATATTATAAAAACTGCCTATAACACGTCGTAATAATTCTTAAAAACTAAAAAAATCTTCAATGTGTGCTTACCTTAAGTGAATTGAATTTAGTAATTATACTTTCATTATCTGATATGTAACATTACATTTTAAGTGTAATTTTAGGTTGTTTAATGTATTAAAGGTAAATATTTACTATTACACCGTTCTCCGGTAGAAAGTTATAAAAGCTGGTTTTCAATGTTTTTCAATGTGCTGAATTAAAAAATGATACTCATTTCCGTCGCAGATTTGTTAAAGAGTTATTGAAGCTTAAAGCTTTTAAAACTTTCTACTCTTTTTTACCTAGGGGACCCCCACTGGGAACCGGGAGTTTTTGGGTGGGGAGAATCATAAAAACGAGTGGTTTCCGAAGATTTTGAAAGTCAGATTAATACAAAACACATCAAAAACCATAGGAAAAACACAAATTTCACCTTCAAAATCGGCCGAACCTAAAACAACCTAAGCAAACCTAACCTAACCTAAAACAACCTAACCTAACCCCTAACGTTATCCAAAACCATGTCCACTAACTGATTCAAATTAAAATCAGTGGAAGTGCCATTTTTTTACCCTTTTCCCGTTAGAGAGTTTAAGCTTCAATAACTCTTTAACAAATCATTTGCGACGGAAATGAGTATCATTTTTTAATTCAGCACACTGAAAAACATTGAAAACCATCTTTTAAAACTTTCTACCGGAGACCGGTGTAATAGTAAAGAAATATTGTATTAAATAACGCTCGCCTTCAGAAAAAAAATTCTATTAATAAAACAAAGTTTTGATTAAAGGTGGAAATAAAGGTGTCTTTCAAAATTAGGGTGACATAATTTCAGCGAAGTGTAATCAAAAACAAACAAACGAATGCTGGGGGCATACATCAATGCAGCTTTGGAGTTTAGTTTTGTTTATTTTTTGATTTAGTCGTATTTTGCAGTAGAAAGCTGAATATTCTTTAACGAATTTAATTTGATTTAAATTGATGTACATAGTTGAACGTGGGTATTTAATCTGAAGCAGGAGGTTGCTTTTAGGTTATTCTCATGGGGCTAATGTAGGGTTAGCCCAGTTTGGAAAAACTGAAACTGTACATAAACTCACTGTTGGTGCGCAAATAAGTCCAGGTGAAGGCAGAGCAGTGTTGAAGCAAAAACGTCCTATTAAAGTGTAGGTGCAAGAAGGTTAAATTGTCTAAATAATAGAAGTGATAGAAACCTAACCAACAGACTTTAGAGTTTGCCAAATTCTTGCACTGACGTTCTCGTTTTTAAAAACTTACGTGCTAAATTACAAAAGTTTTGGGTTAATATGCAGTAAAATACATCACCCAACTTACGGCGGACATCGGAATAATGCGCACCATTTAAAAAAAAAAAATTTGGTAGAACACATCCACCAAAGTTGATATTGATATTTATATAGCGAGATAGAGCGAAAAAAACAAGAATACTTTATTCTATACAAATTTTGGAGGAATTCCTATTTATAAAGATATTTACTTTTGAAATTATTAAATTTTGGCTCCATTATTCACTCATCATACCATCTTGTCCCGTGTGTATGTACTTGTGTTATCATTAGCCAATCAGTGGCTGCCCTATTGTCATGTGAAACCCCACGCATTTCAAAATTATTAAATTTTGGTACCATTATTCACTAGGCTAGTCAAACTGTCTCATCCTATGTGTATGTAGTCATGTCATCATTAGCCAATCAGTGGCTGCCCTATTATCACTTGATACCCCCATGCATGTCCAGTGCTGAAATTTGAATTTGACAGTTGATTCAGAATGGTGGTGTGTAATGGGTGTTCTAATTCTGAGTGGGATGTTATTAAACAAGTTTTGAGGAACAATAGTGCTGCTGCTGTTATATTTTGAGTTCACGGCATGCTCAAGACCTCTTACATGTCCTCAGTGTGATAATGAACTTAATTATTGTGAAAATCGGCATGTGTGGTATTGGTGCATTGTGGTTTCTTGGTGTCAGCCTACCAGGGGCCACCCACCGGGCCCCACCCATAATTAATGTAAGTGCACTGATAATATTTCAGTTAATTCCTATTTAACCATCAGAAACTCAGACTGAGTGGGATGTCATCTAGGCCTAGGTTAGGTTAGGGGTATTACTTACCTTTCTGGTCCTGAATTCATTATGGGTACCCATACCCAGTTAGGTTAATTGAATGCCTGGTTAGGTTAATTGAATGCCTGGTTAGGTCAACTGTATGCCCTTGACAATTGGTTAGGTTAAGTTGTTATTTTTGTTAGTTTCAATGAAAATATCCCTCTTCTTCAAAGCCTTGGGTGGGGTATCTCCATAATGGTGCATTTGTGCTAAAAATGAGTCATATTCAATTGAAACCGCATGAAATATACCAGAAAAACCTATTTTCATCACCAGTGTAGGTGGATGTGTTCTACTGACTCTTTACTAAAAAAAAAAAGTCATACAGTTGATCTAACTGGGCCTTCATTATTATTCTGGGTTAAATTATGTTTTAACACCCAACTAGTGACCTACTACTTTTGTTGTTTTTTTGTTTCTAGTGTAGTTTTAGCTCCTCTTTCCAAATATACAATCAAAATTTGTTGCAAATGAATAAGTAGCTATAATTTTTGTAATATTTATATGCGACAAATTTTGATTGCACACTTGGAAAGAGGAGTTAAAACTACACTAGAAATAAAAAACAAGTGGGGGGTCACTAGTTGGGTGCTAAATAACAATTTTACCTTATCTTGATGTCTACCATTGAAGGCCTGGTTAGGTCAACTGTATGCTCTTGACAATTAAGTTGTTATTTTCATTAGTTTTAATGAAAATAACATGGCTTAACCTAACCAATTGTCAAGGGCATACAGTTGACTTAACTGGGCCTTCAATGGTGGATATTGGAATAATATTGAAGGCCTGGTTAGGTCAATTGTATGCCCTAACTGGGCTGAAACTATAAATCCAAGAAGTTATGGAAAAATAAAATGTTTTTGGAGATGGTGTGCATTATTTCGAGTCTGCCCAAGATACTAGTCAAATTGGTACTTTACTAGTGTAATTTAGTATTTTTTCAAATCTGGGTAATTATGTAGTAAATAGATTATTTTACTGCATAATTACCAAGTTTTGCACAATATGAAAAATTCTTGCTCATAATATTTCAGTCATGCTTTTGTGCTTTAGAGAAATTTTGGGTAAAGATTTGATAGAACACAGCCATATAAATTGGTGACAAAAATAGGTTTTTCTGGTATATTTCATGCTGTTTTCAATCAAGGTTGATAAAACCCTGGGTTTTTTGTTTTCAAGGTCACTTTCAAGTTATTGCTTTTTTAGATTGAAAGACAATAGTATTTTTCCAGGATATATGTTTAGCGACTCGTTTATTAACAGTATGACAGGGTACAAGTGGTGGATGGTTGAAATGAAGGAAACCAAAGGGTCAGAAATTTGCTTGCAAGATTTGCAACATTTATTAAAAATTTGCAAAACTGTACTGCTAGTTCTGGTTCTCTTGAAAGATTCTTTAGTACACTTGGTATAGTATGGAGCAAGCTAAGAAATAGGCTTGGTGGAGAAAGAAGGCGGAGATATTTGTTAGAATTCATAAGCATTTAAGATCAAGTAATACTGTACTTGTGAATAATATATATACACACCTTTTATATAGCATTCATTAGTTTTACTGTAGTCTGGACACCATTTAAAAGGCCAATAAAACTTTTCAATTTTTCATAATCTTTATTTACACATTGTATAATTTAAGAATTGTTTTATAAGTCAGCTTACTTGAAATAATCAACATGCCAAAGCATTTTAATTAGCTGCAATTGAACAATGTAGCAATTGGAAAAATTTCAATTATTTTAAAATAAACATATCAGACCAAAAATCCACTGAAAATTCCTGTGGGTTTTGGGTTTGGGTTTTTGGGTGCCAACCCTGGTTTCAATTGAATCTGACATTTATATTTGGTGCAAATGCACCATTATGGAGATCCTCCCCCTTCCCCCCAAGGCTTTGAAGAAGAGGGAAATTGTGGGCTAAAAAGGCTAGAATCAATTGAAACAGTATGAAATACACCAGAAAAACCTTTTTGTTAGTAATATTCAAGGCAAAAGTAACCTATTTTCACAGTAATTGAGTTTGTTACCACACTTGAGGACACATAAGAGAGGTCTTGAGCATGCCATGAGCTAGAAAGATAGTGACAGCAGCGCTGTTGCCCATCAGAACTTGTTTAATGATGTCCCACTTGGACTGAGGGCACCCACCACACACAACCATTCTAAAGCCACTGTTGAATTCAAATTTCAGCCATTGGACATGCGTGGGGGTATCACATGACAATGGGGCAGCTGCTGATTGGCTAATGATAATAACGTGACTATATACATCACTTGATGAGATGGTTTGACTAGTGAATAATGGCACCAAAATTTAATAATTTTGAAAATAAATATCTTGATAAATAGGAATTTCCGCCAAAATTAGTATAGAATAAAGTATTCTTGTTTTTTTCACTCTAACTGTATAAATATCAATATAGAGTTTGGTGGATGTGTTCTACCGAATCATAACCAAATTTTGGCTTTTTTTTCCTGGTTCTAACTATATTCTTGATGATTGGTTAGGTTGTCGTGATATTTTCATTAAAACTAACGAAAATATTATAACTTAACCTAACCAATTTTCAAGGGCATACAGTTGACCTAACTGGGCATTCAATTAACCTAACAATTTAATTAACCTTGTAATTATACCAAAAAAAAGATGTACAATAGCAGAAAAATAAAAAAAAATTGCAGGGAAATATTGAAAAAGAGCCAAAATTTCTCTCATCAATTTCAGTCAAAACTTTAATTTTAGTTAAAACTTTTGCCCATTGTATTGGATGCAAGTAATTTCAGTAAAAATTTGCCTGATGTAATGGGTATGAGAATGTTGAAAGCAATTCAGGTGCTACTATAGTATGCAGTCTACCTGTGATTGGTTAGGTTTAGTTATGATATTTATGTTAAAAATAACAAAAATATCATGATTAAACCTAACCAGTCATCAAGGGTGATTGACATTGGGATGTAAACAAGCAATTAGTAAACAAGATGAGAAGCTATAATTAAAAGGTACGGTAAACCACTGAATTGTAGGTAGACTGCATACTATAGTAGTGCACCAAAATTCATATGTTGATGCTTAGGTAAGTTCAAGTAGATTTGGCAGTCGCAAATTAGGTAGGTGTACTTTTAAGTTGTTTAAACATCATAAATTAATTTTTTTATTTTATTGTATAGGTCATTTTAAACATGGTAGGAACCTAACTTAACCCCTAAATGCAAAAAATATGGGTACTTTTCCATTATACTCCCACAAATTAACAATTGGTTAGGTTTAATCATAATATTTTCATTAACAAAAATATTATGACAACCTAACCAATATATATATATATATATACATACACTAGGGTGCATTAAACGCCCCATGATTTTCAAAAAGTTGTTGGCTTTTAATGTCTATTCCCTCAAATGTTACACTTGTTGGTAGAAGTATGTATGCAAAAAATAAATCAAATCGGAGGTGGTCCTGGGTGGCCACCGGCCACTTTTATATATTTAGTAGTGATGCACCGAATATTCGGCAAATATTTGGTATTACTTATAATACTAATATACAAATATTCGGTATTACTATACTTACATTGATTGAAAGTTGAAAATGTATAAAACACAACGCCAATGTCACTACTCCAACTTTGCTCATTTCCGCAAATTTGGCCTCGCTTTGCGGTCACATTCAACCACTTGAAGAAGATTTTGGAAGTGGTCTTCTCCTCTTGCAGCTGAGACAAAATCAGTTGTGAGCTTTACTGCTCTCTCCGCAGGGTCATTCACAACATTTAACCCATCCACAATGGACTTGGCTGCCTTGAAGTGGTCATTGTTCTGCCAATTGTCAACATCCTCTGTTAGGAAGGTCATATCCAGGTGAAGAAGGTTCACTGTAAACCACGAGTCCTCGTTCACAAGATCAGCCAGGGTTGTCGCTTCTGTAATTTTTGGAAATGACGGTTTGCCATATCCAGAACCGTAGCGGTGTTTTGGAGTGCTTGGCATTTCATCTGGTTGTATGGCCAGTAACACATCTGCAAGGGCACGACGCTCCTTTTGAGGTACTGCATTGCTGAACAGTGCCAAAACAACCAGTTCTGGGGTTAAATACCACAAATGTCTATCAAAGGCTTTCACAGCGCTGACTGAAATGATTGAGTTGACAGCTTTATAGTTGAGCAGAGTCTTGTATAAGCACAAATCAAACCATGGGGCATTTGAAGCAGACTGACATATGAGCCACCAATCACAATAAATATAAACAACAAAAACAACAAACTCCTTCAGTTTTTCCTGTTGATGTTGTGTTGTTACAGTTCCTCGAGGTAGTACAGAAATTTGCTCTTCAAGTAGGCATATTTTGATGGAATAAAGAATCTTTGACATCCACCTTGCTTTATGCATGGCCCCAGGTCTGTGGAGTGTTCCTTGTTTTGTGACATCATCATCGAGGACTACCTGGCAGAGTTGTGCCATTTCCTTGTAGTCTTCCCTACAGTATGAAGCGCTTGTGCGGATTGTGCTTAAAACCTTGTTTTTGCAGGATAAAAGCAGTTGTTGTGCATCGTCATTGTACATTGAAATGTCAATTTTGGTTAAACTTTCATCCTTTGCATGCGATATGCGTTCCCAATTCTTCTGGAATCTTTGGAACAAAGATGCTTCTGGAGACTTTGATGTCTCAATTTTGAGAGCGTCAAACACATCATCCAGGATTACCTCTCCAACATGATGGCGACATGCACACCACAGAAGAGCACGGTCCAGTTTTGATTGAATGGTAACACAGGCAGCTGTAACGTGTCCAGTGTTTGATGCTGTTGTGTCAAAACATAAGTTGACAACTGACTGTTTGCACTTCCATGAATGTAGAAACGTGTAAGTGTGCTCGGCAATGATGTCACCTGATGACATATCACTTCCACGAGGATATCTAGCCACTCCCAGTAGCTTTACATCAGTGGCATTCCCAACCAACACTGGCAATCTTTCTTCCTTGCCATTCTTGTTTGTGAGCGTATGCATCTGCTTGCCATCCCAGTGAAGTGTTGCAGCTGTTGGGGCGATCCAATTTTCTCGAATATCTTTGGCGATAGCACTTGTTATTGATCATCGAGCCTTATCAGCAGTTGAATACGACTTGGCCACACGACGTGGATCACCTCCTGCCTCTTGAATTACAGCTTCGGTGAGCACAGCCTGTTGAACAGGAGTTATGTTTAGTCGAGTAGCAACAGACACGACTGAAGGCCTTTTCAGAATATCATGAGGAATAAAGGCAGACGTACCTGCATATGTTGATCTGTGGTGACTACGCTTCCTTTGAAGCTCTGGAATCGCCTCTTCTTCAGTTTCTTCCAAGCTATCTGCAGAGGCACTATCATCAGAGCATACAGAACTTTTCATCTCTTGTACACTGGATGATTCATGACGTTCTCGTCTTGAAGCTTCCGCTAAGATGCGTTTTTCTTTTCTACGATCTTTATCAGCTTTCTTCTTGTCAACACTACCAAATGAGGCTACTCTGTCAGATTTCATTGACTCTAAAAATGCTCTATCTTCCTCATTCTTAATGTTTGTCATTGCATCTTTTGTCCATACACCAAAGGTCTTATCAAGACGTTCATTCATGGATTGCAACTTAGCCAAAGTGTTTGGAGATTCTCTGCGAGAAACAGGTATTTGACGCAATTTGTTATTGTCATTAAGAAGGTCAAGTATTAGTTTGCAGCATTGATGGTCTGAAAGCATAGGAATATTTGCTTTAGTGTAGAATGTTTTCAGCTGGATAAGGACTATGCTGGCAGATTTCCATTTGAGTGGCTGTGTTTGTTTGCCTTCACATATTTCTTTCTGGATGTGCCACATCACGCATCGAAGAACCTTCCGGCAAGTTGGGAGGCGGACTCCTGTCAATGTACCATCTCCTTCTGTAAGAGCATTGCCAAGACCAAAAATGGCACTTGCTAATCTGGTCTTCTTAGCTTTCATTGTTTCTGAAAGACAATAAAGGATATTATTAGACTATAAGTGAAGTTTCGTTTATGGTACATGTTTTATGTAAATCACCCCTTTAGGGTGCATCAAACGCCCTTAGGTTCTTGGATTTTAATGTCTATTCTCTCAAATGTTATGTAAATCACCCCTTAGCAACTCTATATTAAAAGAAACAATGTAAGTAGTCAACTGGTTGGTAAATAAAAAAAATAGATATTTTTACATAGCGCGGCCCCCGAAAATTGCTGCGAAAATATAAAAGTGACCGGTGGCCACCCAGGACCACCTCCGATTTAATTAAGTTTTGGCATACACACTTCTAGCAACAAGTGTAACATTTGAGAGAATAGACATTAAAATCTAAGAACCTAAGGGCGTTTGATGCACCCTAATATACACAAAACAAAAATATCATGACTAAACCTAACCAATCATCAAGGGTGATTGACATTGGGGGTATAATGGAAAAGTACCGAAATATGTTATGCCTGACAAGTGTAGCATATTTTAATTTTATGATTTGTGCTAAGATTCAGTGCATGGTGTACACCATTGTTATCAGGCAAGTAAGCTCGGTGCACATGTGGCCATTATATAAAAAATGTCATTCATTGCCCAGCAAGCTACCGTATCAATTACTCACATTCCTATGAATGCCATTATCCACAATATTAATACCCAAACCATAAACAAATAGCAAAATAACATGTAAAATTCTATCAATGCAATAAGTTTTTTGCACACCAACACATTAATGTAGGGGACTGCAGTTTGTCAGTAGCCATTACAGGAATACCTCGAAATTTGTCATTAATTCGTTCTGGAATAACGTGACAAAATATGAAACAACGAAATTCGAGGTACAGGGTGTCCCATAAGTCCGGCATCATAGGAGAAATTCATATTTTCTATTTCTACAAACCATAATTCATATTTTCTATTTCTACAAACCATAATTCATATTTTTCTCTTTCTACAGGCCATAATGTCTGTGAGCAAGGAAGAACGAATCCAGATAATTCTACTCATAGGAAATTGGTGTCAAAGAGAGGCTGCTGCTGAATTTAACAGACTGCATCCAGACCTCGAGCCAATAACACAGAGTTGTGTTAGCAGACTTGTTGCAGAGTTTAAGGAAACAGGATCCATAGAAGATAAACCACGCAGAGGACCTTCAAGGAGGTCCACTGACGATGATACAGCGACTGCTATCTTGGCTCATTTTAACAGAAGTCCCAATAAGTCTCTTCGGCGATTGTCCGCCGAGACAGGAGTGTCGAAAAGTAGCATCCATCGCATTCTTCAGGCTCTCAAATGGCATCCATATAAACTTCAGATCCTACAGAAATTAAGCGAAGATGATCCTGACCGGCGGATGGAATTTTGTGAATGGGCTACGGAACAATACATATTGAGCACGTTCTGTAAATAAAAGCTTTTGTTTTATATTTTTTTATTATTTTTCCTATGATGCCGGACTTATGGGACACCCTGTAGATTATAACATATTAAAATGAGAACATTTTACTCTATTATGTTGTTAACCCTAGAATGCATAACCTGGATAAATATAACACCTAGCAGGCCTCACAAGCCCGGTTATGCATTCTAGGGTTAAACAGATTAATTAATCAAATTCTTCTCATTTTTCAGCAAAATATAATGTGTGTTGCATTGGTAAACCGTTGAATTTTGTCAATTTCAATCATTGTTTTCACATTTTTTAAAAAATGACATCTGCGAATATGGACAATGGATTGTGAAACTATAGGTAGTAAAAGATTGACGATGAATTTTGAGGTATTCCTGTAGCTATTAATTTTTTAATTTTTTGCACTTATGGTGATATCAGGGCTGACAAAAGCCACAGTGCAAGGGTTACATGGTTAAATTCAGAAGATGGTGTTGGCACAACATTCATCTTCATAACTATGACAGCATCATCAGTTAGTAGGGGAGGGACAACCTACCTCATAGGGGTCAGCTTAAAAGTGAACATGTTTGAATATGGATGAGTGGGGCCTGGTAGGTACCAACTTCTGGCACACACTGATAATGCTGGTGGGGCAGTTCAATCATGACTCCCAGACACCTGTGTAAGTTGCAGTCATTCAAATGTAAGTGCCCAAAAAGCTTGTCTTCCCTTTTTTTCTCTCTCAACAAAGTAGTTTCCATTTTCAGGTGAAAATGCCCTTTAAAACCTTACCACAAGTGGCTTTAAGACTTGGTGCAGTGGGCCTCAGGATCTGGTCTGACATAATCTTGAGATTTTTTCCAGATGGCTAAACCTAACCTAGATATAAACAGAAATGATTTAATCATTTGATAATTTGTGTGACTCAACAAAATAGGGTCTAAAAAAAATATGTTTTATTGCTTTTTTATTTCAGTAATTTGCGGTTAAATTTCTTGGATGAATTTTTCACATTAAACTATAAGATTACCACATTCTGCAGTTGGGTAAGAACATGAGAACAAAGCCACCAGGGCCTTTCTAGGTTATCCAGAACAAGAACCAGACCACATTAAGTGCATGCTGTAGCTAATGTTTTACTCCATAACACCAGACTACAAAGAATCACTGCTCTTTACAAGGGGGGGGGGGGAGATTTCTGTAGTTTGGAAAGCAAGAACATGTTAGTGCTAGGCAGACATGAATCACTATTCAGAATCAAGGGTGGAATTCTTTGATAAAATAATTTTTTATGCTAAAATAAGCTCGAAGAAATCAATAGATTTGGAGCTAAACTTTAGAATTTGGGACCCATGAAATATTTTCCTTTGATAATTGGTCATTTCAATCAAAGAAATAGTTAAATGGCAATATTATATACAATAAATTTAGTCGTGGAGATATAAATAATAATAATAAAATATGACTAAACTTTGTAATTCCATACTTCAATGCTGAGAGTTATACTAGTGTTAGTTAGGCTCTTGGAGGTAACTGTCACTAGCAATCCAGAAAAAACTATTAGTTTTATTGCAATCAAATAATGAGTAAAGTAAAATTATGGTGTGCCATTTATTTCAGATTGTAGATAAATTTGATGGCATATTTCTTTAATTAGAAAAATTTCATAGATGAATGGTAGTTCTTTTGTAATATGGTGAAAATTGGCATAATTTACAGTGGAAAAGTTCTTTAAAAATTAAAATTTCTAGTGTCATCCCATATTGTTGATCACTTCAGAAATTTTTAGCTATTCTTAAAAAAAAAAAAAAAAAAAAAAAATTAAATTTACTAAGTTCTGTAAATAGAAGTTTTATAGATATAAATTTAGGGTAATGGTTCAGAATACGGGCGCCACTTAATTAAGCAAAATTTCGAAAATACCATAGAGACAAGGTTGTTTCTCTCATTAAAATACATTGATTGCATGTGTCGCATAGTCAAAAAAATGAAGTTAGAAAATTATGAAAAACATATATTTTGGGGTATGAATCTAGGAAATTTTGAGTTGGCAACCCTACTATCGTATTGTTCATTCACTTCAGTTTGAAAATGGCTTTGGTCTGTGATGGGTGTGTGGTGACGCTAGTAGAGCACGCATGGTGTTCTCCCTTTAAATGTAGTGTGTCCAATTTGTATAATTTAGGTCTCGGGGGGTGTATGGGGGCAGAGCCCCTGTAAAGATCACATAGCTATCACATAGCTATCACAAATTGATCAGTATAGGGTTTTATATTTTTTAGGTTAGGGGTTAGGTTTTCCATGAAACCTAGGTTTTTCTCATGGTTTTTGATGTGTTTCATGACACGTGTTTTTTCCTCCAAAACATGCTAAAACCATTGGTTTCCTGTTGTTTAGGATAAATCTGACCATCGCTATTACAGTAAATTATTGCTTGTGCTGTGTTCCCCCACCCAAAACCCCCGGTTCCCATGGTGGTTCCCCCCCAGATTGTAGGAGGGGTTGGGGGGGTGAAATCACTTCAAGCAATAATTTACTGTAATGGCAATGGTCACATTCATCCTAAACAACAGGAAACCAATGGTTTTAGCATGTTTTGGTGGAAAAAACACAAAAATTGAGGTGATGCCTCTATTCTGAACTGTTACCAAATTTAGATATAAATTTGGTGGTTAAGTTTTTTTTTAATCTGGTTATCACAGATAACTCTTATTTTGTAGTGGATGGCTTTAAAATTTGTGAAAACCTATAGTTAGTTTTATTTACTGACTTAGAGACATTAAACTCTTCCAGATTTGGGTAATTTTGTTTTTGCAGTATCTGTAGTGATGATGTACTATTTGTAAAAATAAAAAGTAGCTATATAAGTATTTGAAGTGAACTTTGCTGTATGGAGTTATTCTTCTTTATGGTGTACAGATTTGTTCCACGCACATTACATTTTTAAAGTTAATGAGTTTAGAAGAAAAACATTTAGAAAATCCATTGATACCAATATTTATTGCAAGACATTTAATCATACAGAAAGGAAATATTAAGAATTACTCACTAGCTACATCAACAAACTGTAGCATAATATCAATAAAATGATAATGCTCAGTTTTATATAGCGTAGCTAATTGGTCTATTTGTATCGAGATCTTGATAAAGAAAGTTCTCTAAACCCTTAATTTCTTTTTAAAAATCCTGGTTTTATGTATTGGTTAAATTATAATTAGACTTTATAATTGCTTGATTCAATCTGGGTGCATTTGTGATGTTACAGCTCACAAGACATTACAGTGTTCACCAAATTTTGAAAATAGAGATAGGCCCCTATCTTTATTGATAAAAATTGCAATATTATAATTACAACATTACAATAATTTTAACAGAATAACTGTTAGGTGGACTGTTGATAATTAGTTAATTTGACCTTTAAGCTTTACTGGGCTCTCTCAGTACTTAAAAGATGCAGATAAAACATTTCACTTTATAGGTAGCTAGTTATGATTAAGTAATATAGAGTATATACAAATGTAGTTGAATACAAGAAATGGGTTATAAATATACTTGGACCTTGCTAAATTGACACCTGGTATTTTGGCTATTGTGATAATTTGGCTATTTTTCTGTGTTAAAATATCAGGCAAATTTTTGAAGATTTTAAATTTTAGAAGTAGTCTCGATGTCTGGTTAGGATGTCTCCATGTACAGCAAATGAAGTCATCTCATAGTAAACACACTAAATTCTAGAATAGCATTACAGCATTATAACTTATAAATAAATATTGGGTAGGCATAGATAAACTTCTAAAAAATGTAAAAAAATGTTTTTATTCAGACAGCCCTGGTTTTGAAGGACTTCCTGGGCCTATATGTTAAATTTTCAAATTTACTGATGGTTGTGGAATGTCCTTTTACAAGAATAACAGGATATTAAAAATAAATAAACTTAATGAACTTGCACCTACTTAAGTTAGACTGTCTTAAGGAAGGATCATTTTAATTTAAGATCAGTGTAGGATAAATATTTTTATGTATTGCAATTAAAGATTCAAGCCAAATATAGCCCCTAGGCTTGTTTAAAAATAAAAATGCCTAAACGAAAAAGGCCAGCAGAAGGAGAGGATGATGGACTTTTAGCTAATTCCTCTTTGAATGAAGGTCGCCCCAAGAGGAGAAGAAATGACACCACCTTGGTAGGTAACTTTATTCATAATATAACTTTAGTACTATTTGTTTACGCATACCTTATTTATTGTACCAGGGTGAGTAGGCTAACTAGATTCTGTGGGCAGTAATGGGTAGGGAAAAGAGCTTCTCTTATGAAAATGTAGGTCTCATTAGCTTTTAGTACTATGTATTCCAAAGCCATTTATTTTAAAAAAATTGCACTGCTGTAGGCTTAGAAATTGGGTAGAGTCTACTAACTACATGGTTTCTAATTGGGCACCACCCAGCTAGAACATGATTATTAGTTTTTAAAACTGGAAAGGAAGGCTGCTAGATTCACATTTTACTTAAAGGATGGGCCCACTAACACTTGCTTAAATCATGAAGTTCAGTCAGCATAGCATGCCTTTTATATTGTTTTTTTGACTTAGATTTAGCATGACTAGTTAGTGGTTGAATGGGGAAGTGGGATTATGCTTCTTTCACTTCTCTTTATAAGAAATAGTTTTGCTTTGTTTTAGGTTTTTGTCATCCAAACTAAAAATGTTGGTAAGTCAAAGATTTTAATTTTGTTAATTTTTGTCTCTTCATAGGCAAAATATTATTTTGGTTGTATTTTATTATTTTTAATTTTTAAAGATTTTCAAAGAAATATAAGCTATTTGTCAGTTATATTTGTTGTA
>JAJOZX010001265.1:695000-910000 GCA_023014485.1 Bathynomus jamesi
ATATTTATTAATGTGATAATCCAATAACATACAAAGAAACAAGTTTGTTCATGTGACTGCACAGCTAAAAGTTTTACATACATGTTTAATAAACTTCAATATGTGTGCCATTGGTCACCCATACAACATCCAATTGATATTCAATTTCTCACCGTGTGCATTCAAGCATGCCAGTATCGATCATCGCTATTGCATCCCTGATCCTGATCTGTAGTGCATGGATGTTGACAACCTTGGTCTTGTACAAAAAAAAAAAAATTATTATTAGTTGCTCTATTGCTTACACATGCTTCATGCTTTATAACTTATTTAGTATGAAAAATATTAACAAATCAAATCATTCAGATCTTTTGTGAAACACACACACACACACACGTTGTAGTTTGGAGAAAGGTAAAATAGTTTCACTTAAGCCCTAATTGAAGTGGTTTATCTTGGTCATACAGATGTTGGTTAGTTTTAACCAGTTTGTTTAATTCAGATTTATTAAGCAGCCTGCTTTACTTCATTATTTCAGGTTGACACCATTCAGTACATGTTTGATGCTCTGAGGAACAAGAAAAAGGAAGATGACACTTACCTCTGTGAAGCATTTCTTCGTGTCCCCAAGAAAAAAACAGAACCCCAATATTATGAAGTCATTAAGAAACCCATTGATATGCTAAAGATTCAGCAGAAAATAAAAACGGATGTCTACAATGAAATTGAGGAATTTTGTATTGATGTTGAACTGCTGGTAGAAAATGCTAAGTTGTACTATGCAAAGGTGAGGAAAAATAGAAATTTTACTTTGGATAATACTTTGTGATATCTTTTTCCTCTTTCTTTAAATTAATGATATAAATTGCTAGCAGAAAGATTTCTTGTATGTATACTTATGGTGGTTTTCATTGGCTGACAGTGATCAGAGGAAAGTACTCAGTAAGTAGTTGTGTGTGGTCACACTGTCACTAGGGTACCACAAGTAGGTTTGTGCTAAATTTTGTGTAGCTAGCATTGAAAGTCTAAATGGTCTGATAGGTTAAGGCCTTGGCAATTCTTAGAATTTATCTTTTTACAAGGTGACGACTAGTAATTAATAATTCTAAGTATTTAGCTCATACATGGGTGTTTCCTTTCTTCACAGAATATCTCCTTTTAATTAATTTGCATGGCTAAAAGCTATGGGTATTAGGGGTTGAAGGTGAAATTATAGGTGTGTTAGCTCTGGCCATTTTCAGTCCACAGAAGAGTATAAAGATGCCTGTGAATTGTGGGACATTTTCATTGCTGCCAAAGAGAACGCACCTGATGAGATAAACAAAGAAAAACTTCGTCAGCAGCAGAGCCAAGAGTCGGAAGAGGAATTGGGCAAAACAGGAAGGAGGGTAGGAGATAGTTCATTTTTTCCTCCCAGCATTTTAAGCAAACTATATAGACTATATATAGGATATTCTTATTAATAAACTCGTTAACAAAATTAAAGACCGCTTCTTCTTATAATGCCTCCATTTGGGCATGTATTTGATGAGTGTACACAGTTCACTTGTAAAGAAAAATATATTTGTACAGCGTGGGAGGCCTCCAAAAGCATCAGTGGCCTCGTCAGCGCCGATGATACTGGAGGAGGATGGGACGCCAATGACGACACAGGACGCCATCGAAGAATTGTTCGGTGCTATTGTCACAGCCTCGGACGCGGAAGGAAGGATCTTCTCGTACGACTTCCAGTTGCTTCCCGCGCCTGAGGTCAGTTTTAAATTGGTGTTGATTGTTTTTCCTCAGTGGGTTTCAAGGTTTCGCTCTTTTCAAAAGATCGTGATTCACATTCTTTGAAAGAATACCCTAGAAATGATAGAGTTCCACTATCTCAGAGATTGGACTCAGAACGTAAAGGTCCCAGGTTCGATTCCCGCTTCCTGCTTCCTCCTCGGATTGCGTTAGGTTGTTCACCTACTGTGATTGCGTAGGCTTAGGTGACTGGAAGTTCACACCCAGCTCCGTCTCTTTGATGGGGTTAATGATAAAGGGGTCTCTTAAGTGTTGTCAGTCCTTTCAAAATAAAATGAAAGAAGAGAATATACACTCACGAAAAGGGTGAAAGAGTCCTTTTTAATTTGTTGGTAACCATTTTCAGAAATATCCCAAATACTACCAAGTGATTCAACAACCCATCGATCTTAAAACCATCGCTTTACATATCCAAGATAATCATTACGAGAATCTGGATAGTCTTGAAAGAGACATGAATCTCATGTTTGACAATGCATGTACATTTAATGAACCCGGATCCCGGATATACAGAGACGCAAGAACTCTTAAGAATTTAACGCAAATAAGGAAACAAGATCTGCTCCACGTTCTAAATGCAAAGAAGAGCGTTCGATTAAGGTAGGTAGGTTTTTTTTTTTTTTTTTTTTTACATACAGAGATACAGAGGACTACGTCGTGATCGCGTCGCAATGACGCTTCCTGTTAAATCAGCGAAGGTAAACTACAGTGGGTCATGGTAGTAGTTGGATGGAGGACTGTCCTCTGTGTTCAGATGGTGTAGTGACCCGTGATTTGATCTCGCGTAAAGCTGTAGGTCCCCTCCATCACGTTACTTTTGCTGTTACAAAGGAAGTTAAACAACCCCCAAAATACACGCGCACGCTATACTGCTTAATAATAATAATACCTTCAGATGCAAGAGAGCTCCTGAGGGTAAAAAGTGGTCTGAATTGGTAGCTAACCTTCAGGAGGGTGAAATGCTCCCCTTGCCAACTGAAGATGGTCAGATGGACCTGAGTGTTTCTATGACAACGCATGACGATGACGAGAGTGATGAAGAAGTTGATCAGGACAATCCTCTTTGGCAGCTTTTCATGTCTGCTAAAAACCTCGCTGCACCCAATGGTGAATAATGACTGGTATATTTTTGGTTAAATTAGGTCAGATCAGATTACAATAATTTGTCAGGTTAGGTTTAAAAAAAAAAAAAAAAAAAAGGGTCAGCAAGAGTGTCTTGTCGAATGTGACCTGAAAAATTAAGTTTCTGGTTTAAAGTGCTGATGGAGTAAATCGTTATAAGCTAAAAATAATAACTAAAACTGCAGTTTCCTTCTGGTTACAATGTTGATTTAAATATTTTCAGAGAGGAAAATAGTGTGTTCCAAACTTTTTAGTTGTTTAGAATGTTAGTAGGGTTGAACTTTGTATTCTATAATAATATACGGTCTTTCTGTATACACACATTATAATTGCCAGAATTAAGGTTTGTACCGTCGGTTCATAAAACATTTGAGTTTCCTTTTTCGAGAAGAATGATGTTGATGGCTAGACACTTCATTTACACTCATTATATGCTGTCTAGTTTTATACAAGTCTTGTTTTCTTTGTTCCTATTGCCTTGCCCCTAAGATGAAATTTTTCTTTCCCCCCAGACCCAAACTACCTCCTTTGTGAGCCTTTCCGGAGACTACCCAACCGACGGTGGCATTCCGATTATTACCAGGAAGTCAAGAATCCTATTTCAATGTCACAAATTCGCAAGAAGATATTGGTGAGTTCCTTTCTGTGGTCACTGTTCGACAACTAAATTGAGAAGTTTGGCAGAAATCAACTGGATCTGGTGCGTCGCTTTTTCAAGTTAAAATTTAGTTTCAGATTTGGTGGATTTCTTTTTTAAATGACATATTTTAAGTAACTTTTTCTTGCTTTCTGTGGGATTTGGAGTCACTTCACTCTCGTCTTTAGAGTCTGTGCGTTGTTTCTACCAAGCTTTTCTTACTGGTTTGATGAGTATGAGTTAGGTTGTGATGATCATTTATTTGATCATAGTTTATTGATTATTAATGAGCACTATGTAGTGTTCATTCATCAGTCTTTAGTTATTGTTGCTTTTTTTAATGATCGGTCATCATTGGTCATTGATTAGAGTTCACTGACTAGTAGTAATATACCGGGTGATTATAAATGATCTTCCCGCTTTTAAACATTTATTATGAAAAAACTAACAAAGCTACAGCGAAAAGCAAGATACTCAAATAAAGAACAACTCAGTCTTATTTACAAGCCATTGAAGTTTAGTATGAGCTCCTTTCGTGGCTCTGCAGGCATTAAAGCGGTATTTTGTTTCCCTCCATACATTTTGTAGTATATCATACTGAACTTTTCTAACAGCCTCGCGTATCCTTTCTTGAAATGGTCCAAAGTTTTTGCCATTGGTGGAACAAAAACTTCACTTTTTGATATAGCCCTAGAGGAAGAAGTTAAGTGGGGTTGGATCGGGCAAACGAGCCGGCCAAGGAATGGGCTCCCCACGCCTGATTCAACGATCAGGCAATTGCTCATTCAGGAATGTTGTAACCTCAAAAGCAGCTCGTATTGAACTTAAATAACTTCTAATTAAAACTTTTTGAGTGTTTTTTATTTGTATATCTTGCCTTTCGCTGTAGCTTTGTTTTTCAAAATAAATGTTTAAAATCGGAAGATCATTTGTAATCACCCGGTGTATATACAGTATATATATATATATATATGAAAAGAATATTTACTACAAAATTCATACTTTTAACTCTAGATGTACTTCTCTTTATAATAATTAAAAGAACATTTACGATATGCCTGTTGGCATTAAGCTTATTGAACGGCGCTAAAGGTTCTCTGTATCATTGTAAACTTGAAGGGGAAAAATGTTATTTTCAATTAGGAAAATACAAAATTTGTCTGAGTATTTCGCTTTCCAAAGTGTGAAGTAAATTTTCTTAAAATAGTAATTTATTCCACATTAGTTTATGCCGATCGCTCGAAATCAGAAAGGGGTCTGGGTAGTCGAATTTGCTGCAGTGTTCCCTAACATCGTCCATACGGGTTACTTTACCCAAATAGCCTCTCTATTTACAGCTGGGCTCTACGCCATCTTAATAGCTCTCTTTACAGTTTTCCATTCTCTCTCTACCAGTTGTCATTACAACGGAATAGTTCCCTCTACGCATTTGAGAAGCCTTATTCCACCATCCAGTCCTTCAAGAGATCCATAGTAGGGCCCCCACCCTCGACGGGCTGGATCGCACTGATCACCGTTCCCCACAGGCGATCACCCTAAGTACCCCCCGTATTCGATCTCAACTGCTCTGATTTTCGGCATAAAATGACCTGGAAGTTAGAATATTAGAAACAACCCACTTTATCCAAACAAATTTAGTAGTAGTTCAGCGAAGTAGCTGTTTTTTAGTTCACTTTTAAGTTCGTTCTATGTTGTGGGCGCCCGGTAGTTCAGCGGTGAGGCTCTGGTTCACTCCTGCCTGCTGGCTCATGGGTTGTGTTGAGTTGCTCGCCTCTTATCTGTCATTGCTCGGGCCACAGGTGACCCTTGGAGCGCGCACACCCTTCCATCATAGGGAAATGAGCTTCCTGGCTGTTCTGTGTCGTCATAATTTTTAATTTTATACCTAGGTTTTGGTTTTTTTGATGTATTTTGGGATGCATAAATTCATAAATGTAGATTTTATGACAAAAATTATTGAAAGCGTTTGTGCAAATATATACAGGGGTTGGACAAAATAATATGAACACCTTGATAAATGGCGGTTTTTATTCTTAATATGGAGTTGGTCCTCCTTTAGCGGCAATAACAGCTGCAATGCGTCGGGGAATTGATTCATACAGCTTTTGGACAGTGGCTAGAGGAATCCTGAGCCATTCTTCGAGCAAACCCTGCTCCAGTTCCTCCAAAGACGCCGGCGGTGGGAATCGGCTTCTGACCTGCTGCTCCAACTGACACCACAGATGCTCGATAATGTTAAGATCGGGGATTGTGGAGGCCAATCCAAGCGTTCTACTTCACTAACATGCTCTTCAAACTAGTTTTTAACGACCCCAGCGGTGTGGATTGGTGCATTATCATCCTGGAAGACGGCGCCGCCATTGGGAAACAGCGTTTGGACCATGGGATGTACTTGGTTAACCCTACCATGCAGTACTACAGCTGGGCCAAGAGTATTCCACGATATTGCTGCCCAAACCATCACAGATCCGTCCCCATGCTTAACGGTTGGGGTCAGGCAGTCGGGGTCATAAGCATCTTTAGGCTGTCTCCAGACGTAAACTCGACCGGAACATGGAAATAGCGTAAAGGAGGATTCGTCGGAGTAGACTACATTTCTTCCACCGGTCCATTGACCAATTCTTATGGTCATTACACCATTTTCTGCGCCGCTCAATGTTGATGTGCGAAAGGAAGGGTTTGGCAATTGCAGCCCTCCCATGGTATCCAGCTCCATGGAGCTCGCGACGTACAGTTCTGGTCGGCGCTTTAGCACCCGGCGGTCTCGATCACACAGCTTATTCTTGCGTCCACTATTGCATTTGTCGGTGCTTGTCTTTCCATGGTTTTGGTATGCAGACATGACCATAGAGACAGTTCCTCTGGATACATTGAACATCTGAGCGGTTTTCGTCACCGATGCACCAGCCATCCGCGCTCAGACAATTTGCCTTCTTTGGAAGTCTGACAGGTCTTTCATAACTGCTAATTCATAATTCACTCAGATCTGTAAAACAACGTGAGGGTTATAACATGACGTATATACACTGTTACGCATTTAAATAGGTTTGCCAGTCATTTGACCGTTTACTTTGTGTCTGAGCAGTCCGTAAAGATAACCGGTGAAATCGGCGGGTGTTCATATTATTTTGTCTAACCCCTGTGTGTATATATATGTATATGTATATATATGTGTATATATATGTATATATATATATATGTATATATGTGTGTATATATATGTATATATATATATATGTGTGTGTGTGTGTGTGTGAAAGAGAGAGAGAGAGAGTCGTGAAAAACACGTGCCATACACGAAAAGCAATTATTTGATTAGCTCTCTGTTCCTTAGAAAGGAGAATACCACTACATATCTGAGCTGGTCGAGGACTTCAATCTGATGTTGGACAACGCCCAACAGTACAACCGACCGGACTCTCGCATTTACAGGGATGCCGTAAAACTTCAGAAGTTCATTCAGACGAAGTCGGAAGAACTGGCGGCGTTGGAGGAGGAAGCAGCAGTAAGGAAGTTCCGACAGGGTTTTATAGATATTTATATTCACGGGCACTGTTTCATAGCCACTGTTATTGATGAGCAGTGACGTTTGGCCTGGACCGAAATTCAAAAAATATTTGTTAGTTATTGGTATTCATAATGCCGCGTTGGCATCGAGGTTTATAAACAATGAGGGTTCACTGGTGTCGATCAGGATTGGATATTTAAAGGAGAGGTTTAATGAAGCGGATGTTCTTTTTGCCTTTTTGATATCACATGCGATTGATTTGATATTTTTTAAAATGAAAAAATTAGGTATGTCCAAAATTTTTTCTCTTGGCTAAGAATTTTTTTTTTTTTTTTTTTTTTTTAGCGGGTGGGGGGGTGGGGGTTGGGGGGGGCTGTTGGTAAGTATTTGAATTTTAAGTTTTGTGACAATTGTGTCCTTAACTGTGAATGTATTGATTTGATGAAAGTAATTAGTTAATTTGCGAGTCGAAATGGGTGATAATTTTTCATATTTTCTTTTTTTTATCTTTTCCCCCCCCCCCCTCTCCTTAGGACTCTGACAGTGATACCGACGATACGGACAGCCAAATGGGGCCCCGCAGGAAACCACTGCAGTCTCGGCCGTGGACGTTCAAGCGACGCGCGAAACTCCTTTTCAAGACGTTGATGGACTTCATGACGGACGATGGACGGCAGCCAATCGTCGCCTTCATCGAGAAGCCTTCGAGGAAGGATTACCCAGATTATTATGCCGTGAGTTTGCCCTTGTTTTAATGTCACAAGCGTGAACTTTAGGACTTGTATCTATCCGTTATACAGGGTGATTCATAAATCTCAGGGTGTATTCTTGAGACAAAAGTAAAGAAAAAACATATAAACATAGGTTGAGAAACCCGTAGGTTTCGAGCTATAGCACAGGACAGAAAAAAAACTCCGAAATATTTTTACGTTTTATGCACATACACAGTGTGATACATTTGCTTCATTAAAGTAAGTGTTCGAAATTTTCCTACGTTTTGAATGCATGCCTCAACACGTCGCAAAATAGGATAGAGGAGAGGGCGAAAATGAGTGAGTATGAACTACTACCACTAATCACAATTCCCTCATTTGTTCATACCTTTGCTTATATGGTCTTTTTATTTTTCTCTCAAGAATACACCCTGCTATTTATGAAATACATTTATGCATCACCCTGTATATTGTTATATCCACCTATCCATACACCACTCTACCTGTATCATTATTATTATTATTATAGTATCATTATTATCATTAGTATCATTATTATCATTAGTATCATTATTATGATTAATAATAATATAGTAAGTTTTACTTTGTTATTAGTGATTACCTTTTTTCCAAGTTTTATTATTGTAATCGAATTTTGATCTTTTCAGATAATCAATGAGCCAATTGACATGGAGATGATTGAACAGAAGATAAAGAGTGATCATTATGCTACTGACGAAGAACTAATAACGGATTTCCGGCTGATGTTCAAAAATTGTCAAACGTATAATGAAGAAGGTTCTCAGATCTACCAAGATGCCAACATACTCGGAAAGGTAATTCATTTAGTCACTCACTGTATTTATACTTATATACTCTGAGAATATATAGGGTATCCCAAAATTACCTAGTAATTTACTAGGTAATTTTGGGACACCTTGTACAAATAAGAAACTTGCTTTACTGGCTCGGGTTATTTGTGTATGGTTATAATTACGTGTTGGTGTCAAGCACTGGTTGTGATGCGCAAGATTCTTCCGTTCTATCGATGATTTTAGAGTCAACATTTGTGATGCAACCTTATCAGTTTAATAATGGGTGTCTTCTATCCTGGAAAAACTGAAATTCCAGCAAATACCAGATTTTGAATCAGACCTGGAGTTGGTGGTCCAGGAAAAAAAAATTGATAAAGTAGATCGTTTATTGAAAAGAAAATAAATTTTCAAAATTAAATTTTTTTTAAATTAATTTTTTTTTATTTTATATAATTGACAGTCGCATCCTAATTTTAGTTTCTCAAATACTGGATTGGAATGTCCAGTGCCATTGACATCCTGTTTAAAAGTCTTGTGTTGTAAATACCTGTGTACTGTGTAGGAAATAATACAATTTGAGGTTTAAAAAATTGAATACTCAAAAATTAAGTTTATTACTGTTCAATCAGGTTTTGAATGATAAACTCGGAGAATTACAATATGGAGGCGGCGACATCTCCATTGGAAGAGTGAAGTATCTGAAGAAGAACAAGTATTCCCATTATTTAAATATGACCAAGAATATTAAGCTGCTCTACAATGCCATTCGGGATTACAAAGACAAAGACGGTCGCCAGTTGTCCGAAGTGTTTTTAAAATTGCCTCCGAAAACTCTCTATCCGGACTATTATGAAGTGATTAAACAGCCAATTGATCTGGAGAGAGTTTTACACAAATGGAAGAGTGGATCTTATTCTTCTTTAGACGATATTATGGCAGATCTAACCCTCATGTTTCAAAATGCTTGTCGCTACAATGAGCCAGAATCGCAAATCTACAGGGATGCCTTAACGCTTCAGAGACTGGCACTGCAAGTAAGTAGATCTGGAGTCGAGGGTGGGTTCCATTTGTATAGTGTCTCGTGTTAAAGACTTTCTGACTGAAGTAGTTGAGAGGATAAGAGCGGAAATGTGAAAAGAGTGAGACAAAAACCTGAATAGAAGACAGATACCCGGGCTCATGGACCTATGGGTTTAATTTTTGTAATATCTTTTGAAACTCATTTTAAAAATATAGAATAGAGCCTCCATGCTAGTAGTATGAAGACCTTGCAACATATATCTTAAGCTTTCCAACTTCTGAACAAATTGAAATAATATAGACACGCGTGCCTATGAATTTCTTTTGATCCATGTAAATCATGTAGTCAAAAACCATAATAGTGGTTTTGTATATCCAACAGAGAAATTTATAATTTTTTTGTTTATCTAATGTTTCGCGCATTTGAAATTTATAGTGGTGATCCTTTAGTGCACGGGTGTCCAGCCCCTTTAGGGAACTGAGCTACTTTTAAACTTTCGCTACAGAAAAGTGATCTACTACTCAGCTGCCTTCCACCTCTTCCATCCCCAGATCTTTCCACTTCCATACCTTTGATTTGCAATCATATCCCCATTCTCATTATTTTTGCTATACTAAATTGTAAGAAAGGGCAAAATTGTGAACTTTTCAAAAAGGATTTATTCTAAGTACGATAATTTTTTTGTAAAATGTTGATATGGAATTAGGTTGATAGTTATGAATTAGGAGTCGTTGCATGTATTTGTATTGACATTTTCTCTTTTTATGATTATTTTCGAAAGTTTTGCAATTTTAAAGAAATTCCCCATTTCTGCCTTGCGATCGATTCAAAAATACTTGATGATCAACCAGTTTCTTACCTGGTTTTATGAATAAAGAAAAAGTCAAATTTGATTTTTTTTTCGTGTACACGCCATTAATTCACATTAAAGTATAAAACTAACAATAGGCTTTCCCAGATCCTTTGTAGAGAGCTTAAAGGGCTTCTTCATGACGCTACTAATGTACTTTCATGGGAATTATAATCTGTACTTGTTCCTCTGCCTCTGTTATATTGCAAACTTTGTTCTTTTATAACGTTACTTGTTCATAGGTGATAAAGCAATTTCATAAGCATTAACTAGTTTTGAAGAGTTTTTCTTCTTCGTAGATACATACATTATCTTAAAACCCACTTCTTATTCTTAGTGGGGTGGGCACAACTCATGAGCTCAGAACTAAAGACACTCAGACCATACACACAAAGCTAGAAAGGAATCATACTGGGAATAAGGTACTACCACAACGTCGGGGGTCCAGTATTACTTTCATGACAAGGGTGAGGGTATACGAGGTAATATTGAAAGAGTTAAAGGCAATCTTTAAAACTTTACCCCTCAATCTTCTGGCCCTATTTCATCTTTCAAGAAACGGCTTGAGTTGAGCAGCAGAGAAGAGTGTGTGCCTAATGTCGGCGGTCTTGTTCAAGAGATGCTTATGTCACTCTTCATTAGCGTCTTCAATCACGAGAATTTGGAAGGGAGATACACCGCAGAATCCTTTGCAGAGTTATCTGATTATGAAGAGGTTAGTAGGCTCTTCCTCGTTTTAAGTATGACTGTAGGTAGTAGATCTTATGGCTTAGGTTGTATTATTATTATTATTATTATTATTATTATTATTATTATTATTATTATTACTACTTTTTCTTCTAAAATGCTTCTCATTCCCTCGTTTGAATCTTTTCCCGTGCAGGTCGATGGACAGAAGACACGAGCTCTCTCCTTCGACATAATGAAGCGACGTCTCGATAAGGGTCTTTATACTCGATTAGATCAATTTCAGGAGGATTTGTTTTCCATCTTCGACAGGGCGAGAAGGGTTTCCAAACCGAGTTCGAGGATTTACACTAACACTGTTATCCTGCAAAAGGAGTACATGAAAGTCAGGTAACGATTTATTAGGAGAGAGACGCGCGTTTCTCTGACGCTCACTCGTTGTTGTAAGAATCCTGTTTATATTTCTGCCCCCCCTCAGAGATGAATTGTGTGGGAATGGCACTGTGCTCAAGTCTCGCGCCTCAAACTTTAAGGAGCAGTCTTTGAATGAACAGCTGATAAGAGATAATATTAAGGAGGAAGGTCTCGCTATAAAAGAGGAAGATGTAACGGACGACACGAACGATGGAATTACGGAAGATGAAGATTCGAAGGTAAGGAAATGTTGAATACCAATCCACACTTGTTTGCACTAGTAGCGCCATTTCGAAACCCATTATGTTTGACATGAAATATACTCGTAGTTATTGAGTATTTGAATTTAAAATTTAAATGGAGAAAAATTTGGGGCGCTCAGTCGCTCAGCTGTTACGGTGGCGGACTAAGTAGTAAGACTTTGGTTTCCTTCCGCCTGTTGGCTCTCCTTGGTTGGATTGAGTTGGTCGCCTCCCCTGTTAATCTTAGAGCTAAAGGCGACTCTTGGGGGCACCAGACCTATGTAGGATAGACTGGACACTGCATTATTTAAATAGCTGTTCGATAGGCAGTTTTTGTAGACGTTTTATTGAAGTCGACAGAGCTCAGAAAATTAACTGGTTTTGTGGCGAAAATTAAGTGGAAGCAGGCATTGTTTGGGTATTTTCATGCAAAATTAAATTAAAATTGTTTTTTGATGTAAATTTGAACATTGAGTGCATTGCGGGTACGGTAATATATCAACTTTAGGAAAATAGTTTAATTATCTTTCTCTAAATACGTTAAAAAGATTAAAAATCTGCGTAACTTCCGTCGGTAGTTGCCAATTACTGCGAATTAGAGGTTCCTTATTAGGTCTCTACGGCAAAGAATTGACACGTACTTCAATTTTGTACAGCAATTATTAAAAAAAAAATTGTATTTTTTATCGGAACCATTTATTAAACTAAAAATTACGAGTGAAATAACAGGAATAAATGTTTTAAATATAAAAATTATAAATCATATGAATACTGTATAAAGTTTTAGATGGTTTAAAACGCAAGCCTTGAAATACCAAGGTTTAGGACTGAATAGCAGGTCAGTTCCATATATGTCTATGTCGGGCGCACACCCCCACATCGTGGGGAAATGAACTTCCTGGCTGTTCCTTTCAGAAAATTTTTAATTGACAATTTAAGTATCATTATTCACTTGAAGAGTTATTGAAGGGAGAAACGATGCGCTGTATTATCTTTGTGTGTTGGGGGTGGGGGGTATATAATAGTGTTAACAGATTGAAATGGGAGAAATAGAGGAAGGCAAAACTGAGTAGAATAACTACCGATTGACGTACACAGCTTTCCCCACTTACATTGCAGGAACCCTTTGTTTTTAACACATTCTGCACGGAATGTGTTAGTGTCTAATTGTACCGTCTGTGTTAACAATGAAGGAAGTCTATTGCAACCCGATTATTGAAAGTAGCTGTTGCGTTTCATATGATTTTTTTGCTTGACTGTGTGCGTGATATGACATTAATATGTTGAACCGGTGGTTCATCCTTCAACCAATCAATTTATCAATTTTGTACTCGTTCTGGTAGATCCTGTTTTTATGAATGTAACGGAAGATAAGTTCCTTAAGAGAAGGTTAGTGATACTTGTTGCTTCCCGTTTAGAATACTAAGGATACTGTTACTCGCTATTTACTTACCGTTTCCCGTAGGCCTCTATTCAATCTTCCGAGAGCATGAACAATAGCTACGTTAGCCATAATGAAGTGCAATATTACGTTGGAGACTTCGTTTATCTCACGCCTCCGGAGAAGGTTGGTGTGTTCTGGGTTTTGAAATAATTTCAAGGCATAATCAGTCATAGTTTCTAGGTCTGTTTCATTGTATTCTCCTTTTATGTATCCATTCAGTTCCACTCTTAACTTTGAAGCTTTCTGAAGAGGAAAATGGGTTTACTTTTTAAAAGATTTGATGTTTAATTTCAGGTAAGGATCATATTGATCTGTGACTAACAATAGTAACTTTATCCAACTTTTCAGCCTTTTATTATATTTTCACATATACATATGCTTATATTTTATCCATTAAGTATTTTTTTATTATAACGTCTCATACGATACTCCGTGATTCGTTGAAATATTAAGGCTTTCTTTGTTTAGTTCAGTTTTAGTCAATAATTAAGTGAATTATACTTAATTAATACCATTTTGTTAATTAAAAAATTATATTAAGCTCGTCATTTGATAAGTGTTGGAGTTACCCGATAATAGCAGTGAAATAGTAGCGTTTCGGATTTAAGTGGCGGATATTATCAATTTAAAAACTGATTGTATCGTTGCTCATTGACGTCTGCTATTTATCACTACAAACAACAATCTCCGCGGCTTATATTTCGGTCTGATTTGCTAATTGCTATATTAATAAAAATTTTCCTTTTTTTTTCAGAATTGCGACTACCCTATCTTGCATATACAACGATTGTGGACAAATAACGCGGGCCAACAAATGCTTTATGGGTGCCAGTACTATCGCCCTGCGGAGACTTTCCATCTACCAACAAGGAAATTTTACGAACAAGAAGTGTTTAAAACAGAGAAACACATGGGCCTTCCCCTTTCAGAGGTCAGCAGACGTACCTTGATAGATATTCAGATGTATAAATACCGAAACCAATAGTTTGTGCGCCGCATTTTTGCATACTGCATAAAGACTTGACGTTTCAGTATTTGTAGCAAAGCTTTATTTTCACTTGGTTTTCGTAATTTTGGTGGCATAAAGACACCAGAAGCAGTTAATTATTCCTTCCCCAATTGTTCGTGTTGCGTATTTTTTTTTCTTAGTCAAAATAAACTTTTATTCCGTGTAAAATTTATTTTATATTATTTAATTTTTATTCTTCGACTTTCAGGTGGTTGGAAAATGCATCGTTCTTTCCGCGGTCGATTATCCAAAATTGAAAGTAGAGAATTTCGAGGAAAAAGATGTTTTTATTTGCGAATCTCGGTACAGCACCAAAAACAGATTTTTCAAAAAGATTAAAGTAAGTTTTTCATACCCAGATTTTGCGCACATTCGGGTTTTAAGAACTTAGCATAATTGACTCTTTTTTTTCTTTCCTACTACTAAAATTTTATTATACGTGGATTGATGTATAGGGTATAGGGCTCGGGCAGTGATGGCGAACCTTTTTTGCTAGCGGGTCATTTTTGTTACTTTTGATTTTTAAAAAAATTAAATTGGGTCACACTTTATTTACTTACTATTTTTAGTGAGAAACTTCTTCTTGGATTTTAGCTGCTACTGTTTTGATCCGAGGTTTATATTTAGTTGTCTTTAGTCTCACACGCGGCACTCATATCTGCGCCAAGACGATTCCTAGTGGTGGATTTGACGAAATTCATGGAGGAAAACGACTGTTCACATAATAAGATGAACCAAACATTGTTAGCAGAGCTAATGCTAGCGTTTTCATTGATGCAAAAGAATTTGGTAGAGAGTTCCATTCTGCAAGAATAAGATTCTCTACTCTTTCTATTGATTGTTGTTCTCTGGTTACACCCAAAATTGACAGAAAATATAAAAAATTAGTCATATTTTATTTAAATAAGAGCTCATGGGGCACTAAAAATTGTCTCGTGGGTCAGTGGTTCGCCATCACTGGACTATAGGGTTATGACAAGCAGGGCTTAAAATTGAAATTCATATTGGAAGAATTTGCTTTCTCTTTTTGAAATTTCCTTCACAACAGAATACAAAGAGACAAATTTTTCTTCTTTTGAAACGAGTAGTTTTTCTTTAAAGAACTTTGGAATAAATGTCTCTGTTAACCCTTAAGACCCAGAATATACTCTCTCCTGAAGGTGTGGCCATTCAGCCTTCCTCAAGGAATGAAGATAACGGAGAGAGCAGAGCCAATAGACATCAAACGTGTTGGCTCTATCTTCAAAGAGAGGATCGATAAGCACAAGGAGGAGTTGGCAGAACTTGAAGAAGAAACTAAAGTAATCCACTCTCCTTTACCTGTAAGCGTCGTTTTTCTTCACATTTTTCCCCCACGAGTTTTAGCAGCCTAGATTTTGAGTTTGTACAGCATGCTCCAGTGTTGCCATGCACGTCATTAATTGATTTAGATATTCCAGTAACACGTTTAATTCCTTTGCAGAATGTGTTGAAATCGCAGGAAACAGACACCAAAGGAAACACATTTTACCAGCAGTACAACGTTGCGTTGGGACCCTTAAAACTGGGTGATTTCGTGTACGGCCGCAGCGGTGGAATGAAGGCTGTTAGACACATTGTTAGAATTTGGGTCACCTCAGAGTAAGGATTATTTAATTAGTTATTTCAATTTATTTTTCATATATATAGTTTTCATTGTGATGGAAATGTAGCCCTTTCCATAGGGCTTGGAAAATTTTTTTTAACTAGCTATCAAATAATATCATTGTAAAGAAAAAAGTTATAGGATTTTCTTGGCACCGGTGTCCTGTATCCATATTGATCCCAGTTGTCATATCTACGTTTCTATTAGTGAAAAGAGGAAATTCATGTCAGAGCAGTAGTTCCTCCTGCATTGAAGGTTAGGAGTAGAACCGAATGGTTCTTTTAGTTGAGAAGAAACTTTTATGTAGGCTATTTAGTTCATACGCACAAAGGAAATTTTTTTTAACGATATTATGGGTTGAATTTTGGGCATTTTAGACTATTCACCACATTATTAACATTTTCTCATTCAACATTCATTTAATAACTTAACTGCCATTACATACACTTAAACATATATATCTCTATGTACAAGGGGAAATGTCTTCATGTCCGGAACGAGGTACGTTCGGGCACAGGACGTTCCAATCGTTGGGGACCGGAAGCCTTACAAACAGGAAGTATACTTAACGCATACGCAGGAAACGCTTCCTCTTTCTGAAATCATTGGCAGGTGCTGCGTCCTTCACATAAAGGAGTACATAACACGTAAGTTCGTTCATCGTGATTTTGGGTTATATCTAGTTAAATGGTAATTGTAGTTTTTGTAGTTTGGTATACATTATAGGCCTATAGCGAACTTGAAATAATGTTTGGGGTTGTTTTAACTTCCTTTGTAACAGCTTTATGTGGGATTCGAACCACGGGTCGCTACATCATCTGGACACGGAAGACAGTCTCCCATCCAACTACTACGCAGACCCAATGTCGCTTAACCTCGCTGATCGACGGGAAGCGGTGTTGACACAACTATGACGTAGCCCTACAGCGAACTTGATTGATATTTGTATTATGTAAAAACACGTGTTTAACTGGTTCACGAACAGAAAGACACACCGAGATTCCTGAGAATGACGTGTTTTTGTGCGAAAAGTTTTTCGATGAAATGAATCAGCGTATTTGTACCCTCCAGTCTGGAATTCTGAAGTTCAACCTCCCTCCTGAAATTTATCCCGATGAAGTGTATTACTTCTGGAGACCCCTTAATCCGCAAAAGGTCGGTTCTTAGTTTATAGTAACTGTGCCACACCAATTTTTATTTTTGTTTTTTTACATTAGGCATTGTTACGATATTTGAGCCCGGGCATGTTCAAATTGAATGTGATAGTCAGTATAATATGAATTTTACTCAAAATACTTCTAATCACCATTCGTTTATTTAATTATAATCTTTTATCAATAGTTTGAGTGCAATCTTCCATCAGCCATGAAAAAAGCCAAAGTAGATCCAGTAAGCGTTCTGATATATTTCTGTTATACTAAATATAATTCAGTCTAGTTAAAAAGCAAAGTAAGGTAGTTTCGAGTCTCGACTGAGGATGCACTCCTACAGCAGCTCTCTCTGTCCGAGTGAGGCATATTTTTGTCGTGTTTCGAAGGGTTTTACAAAGTTGAGATGACCAAGACCCTATATAAACCTCATCAATCTTTAATATTTGCGTACCCTAAGCCCGTAGTTGCGAGGTATCTATACCCATATGATCAAAAGAACATTTTATGGACGCTAAAAAACTGACGTGACGTAACCTAACCTAACCTAACCTAACTCTTTTTTTTTTTTAAGGAAACCAAATCTAATCTTCACCCTTTCATGCCCGAACTATGTTTAAGATTAAAACAATTTGGTACCTTATGTTATTCTCCATAAGGACTAAAATCTCGTAAAATTGTATGGTCAATTTTACAATCATGGGCATGAAAGGGTTATCCTAACCTAACTTAACCCAAAATAAATTGTCGATTAAATGTCACATTGAGACTGACATTAGTCCGGATGCGAGTGTATGCCTAGTATTAGGTGAATGGATGAATGAAGACTTAAATCATAAAAACATATTGCATTACTAACAGAATTACGTAATTACAATTTTTAATAGGATTATTGATGTTTCTTTTTATTTAATTTGGTCCTTAAGCTTTAGGCTTTTATTGGGCTATAATAGACGAAGTTTGATTTTGTTTGCTGAATTATATAATTTTTTATTTAATTACTTGACTTTCTTTGCATTTGAAGAGTTTTATTTTTCCTTTGTTACGTTCATTAATTATAGAGTTCTCCCGACTCGCTTGTTTTGAGATTGGACTCTGGCTGCGAACGCCTGGGTTCGAGTCCTACCGTCGCCGCGGTTGGAGTTGGGCCGACCACCTACTCCGTGATTGCTCGACCTCAGGTAACTCTCGGAGTTCACACCCAGCACCCCCTTTCCCCCCGTGTGCGGGAAAGTAGGAGTTCCGGATGTTACCTGTTATTTTTATATTCATTCATTGGAGATAATTATCTATCTCCTTTAAAATGCTAATATGAAGTCATAATTAACTTCAATAGTTAAAATTTGTCGAAATATTTTCTAATCTCTCTCTCTGGTGGTCAGGTGGAGGCCGAGACTGAAGATTCAATGGACGGTCGCCCTCCTTCAGTCGCATCTGCTGACTCTAGTCTTCCGGCCACGCCTAAACCCGTGAAGAAGGCACCTACTGGGGTGAGTAGAGTTTAGGGAGTGATATGGTTACGGGGGTTTAACCACTACATTGGTATTTGGAGGGCATTTATGCGAGTTTGAACGACGGTTCAGGATTGACTCGCAGTCAACCTCCGCAGCATCCCGCCTCATTTGCGGGATTTGCTGAAGGAAGGAATTGATGTCTGATCACCTCTTGTCCTCGTAGCCAGCCACGCATTGCTGGTCAGGGACTGCGCAGGAATCTGTCCAGTTGGTTCTTGAAGTTATTCAGGTCGGTGTGCGGGAGATTCCTTACTTCTTTCGGTAGGGCATTGAAAAGCTTTGGGCCTCGTATTCTGAGGGTATTTTCCATCCTCATTTTCATGGCCCCCTGTCCCACCACAGCGGCAGTACAAAATCTGCCTCTTCTCTCATTCCAGTTTTTCTATTTCATTTCTAAGGTTAGGGACAGAGCCCTCAAGTATTTTCCATATGTATATTATTGTGTACCGCTCGCGTCGTCTTTCGAGAGAGTAGAGTTTCAGGTATTGTAGTCGAGACCACCACTATTCACCTTTCGTTTCCTCTGTCTTAGACGTAAAGGTCCTTTGTATAGCTTCAATGTTCGCAATGTCTCGTTTTCCGTATGGGCTTGAGTACTGAGCAATGCTCAATTATCGGGATGACTAGACTCTTCCATAATTTGAGCATGATGATTGCTTTTCTGATGCGGAAGCTCCTCCAGATGATTCCCAAATTCTGCATCCGACGACGTTATTGCTTCAAGATCCCTGACTTGTGGATTTGGTGTTATCTGTCTGGCTTGCAGAGTTTTGTACCCTTTATTCTGTAGCTCCTTGTTATTACCATATCTTAGAAGTTGAAATTTTTCTTCGTTGAACTTCATAATGTTTGTCGTTTTGTAATTTTTTGTGTCACCTTCATTCAATATTTCCTTGCTTATCTCTGTGTCATCTGCGAAACATGATACAATACTGTCATTAATATCTGCAATCATTATGAACAGCAAGGGAGCTAATATTGTCCCCTGTAGGACAGAGCTCTCTACTTCCGAGACTTCCGATTTGACTCCATTTACCACCACTGTGTTCTTTGCATCAAGAAATTAAATATCCATCTTCCTAGCTTTCCAATAATTCCTGTATTCTTAGTTTATGCTCTATGATTCCATGGTCACATTTATCGAAAGCTTTAGCAAAGTCGGAATATATTACATCTGTGTTTTGTCCTCGACACAATGTTTCCAATATTTTCTCCTGGTGGTCTAGTAGCTGTGATAGACATGATCTTCCAGCTCTGAAGCCATGTGGATTTGGATGGTATAAGTTCTTTCCTTGTAGGTAGCAGGTAGTTTTGTCTCTAATTATACTTTCAAAGCATTTTATAAGGTGGAAGGTGAGAGCTACTGACCAGTAATTCTTGGGCATTGCCCTGTTACCACTTTTAAATAAGGGGTCAGTGTTCGCGTTCTTCGATGGAAGTATAATTTGTCCTGTGTCAAGTGATTTCCTCCATAGTAAGTATAGTGGTTTGGCAATACTCTCTACATTTCTTCAGAAATGTGTCACTCCATGTGGCTGGCCCTGGTGCCGAATTGTCTCGCATCTGTGATAGAGCCTTAATTACATCTCCTTCCGAGAACTTTAAGTCTATTAATAGGTTTGTGCTAGAATTTGTTCTTAACTGATTTGTATCAATGTCGAAAAATTCGTCTGGGTTTTCTACTTTCATCTCGGACTTAGGAGTGCTAAACACAGAGTTAAATTGTTCCTTAAGCAGTTCGCTCATTGTTTTGGGGTCATTTGTGTGTTTGGCCTCCCTGTCTATCAACAGACTAATACTCTCTCTACACTGCATTTTCCTTTTCGCAAACGTTTAGAAGTATTTTGGGTTATCTTTTATGTTTTCTGCTACCTTGTTTTCCTCCTCGTTTGTCTTGTGTACGAATGTTTGCTTTAGGTCCATTTCTATTTCGCCTAGTTTCCTTTCTAGTTTGAGTCTCCTTGCATATGTGGATGTTTTACAGTTTGCTTCCGTTGTCTAAATAGTGTCCTGGTTTTTCTCACGAGCTTGCTACGTTTTCTTTTTTCTCTCTGGAACATGCTTCAGTATTATAGGTTTGGTTTCAGTCTTATTATAGCTAGTATTTGTTCTGGATCTTCTCGTGAAGTAGCAATTCCCAATTTACTTCCTTTAAATCTTTATTTACAATTTCCCAATCTACTTTCTATTCAATTGTATATCGATGAGGTTGTGGTCGGAGAAATTTGTGTGCGCTACTTTTTTATTTATCATCATCTCATTGTTATTTGTCAAAATTAAATCCAAAACGTTCAGATTTTTAGTGGCTTCACAGATTTCCTGAGTAGGGGCGTAATGTTCCATCATATCTAATAGCATTATTGCTTGGGTTCTATCATATTTTGTAATGTTGCCATGAAATTTCTCAACATATATATCTTCATTTTTCTTCCATGTTATGAATGGGAAATTAAGATCTCCGCAAATTGGAATATTTGTTGCTGGAGTTTAAAGTAATTTTAACATGTTTTCTATTTCATTTGTGGCAAATGGGAATTCACTTTTTGTGGTGTGTCGTGGTCTAAGAAGTCCCTAATGGTTAGGTTCAGTTCTTTTACTTCTAATATAATAATTTCGACTGTGCCGTTTGATTTTCTTACCTTCACTTCACGTGTGTGTGTCATGTAGATACAAACCCTGCCCCCTCGTCTAGCCACTCAATCTGCTCTGTATATGTTGTTGTCCAGCATTGCTATTTCAATATTCTCGATGCAGTTTTCACAGCCTTTCTCATTTATGCAAGTGTGTTTCCGTTAGGCATATGATATCTATGTTGGTTTCCTTAGCTAAATTTTGTAATTATTGTAATTTGCAGCCTGCATGGTCAGTATAGAGGCCTTGTATATTTGCATATAATACATTTACAGGGTTTCTAATCTCCGTGTTCAGTTTTCTTATATTACTGCTCGATGTCGGTTCCTGTTCGGCGTTATTGGTTGGGCCGCTGCATTCGGGAGTACTGGGTTGCTTGATTTTTTTTGGCGACGGCCCTAGTAGCTGCAGAGTAATGGGGATTTGTATTTACGTATTAACATGAAATAGCATTTTTGTATATGGTGAAGTCGGGAATTATCCTCCTTATAAAAAAAAGTCCTGAAATTACTGAGCAATGTCTGAATGGGTCGTCTATCAGTACAGTGAGAAGTTAATGAATTACTGAATATTTGCTATTATTACATCGATTACGCGTATACTATAAGATGTTGCGCATTTGGGACTTGGATCGCCATTGGTATCTAGAAAAAATACACTATCATTTTGATTCGCACATTGATACTATCGTTGATTCAGCAATTTATTGTGGTTCCCATTTATTTTTTTGGCAATGCAGAAACAGTTCCAGCAAATGACGGGCAAAAAGCAGATGACGGGGTACATTCTCTTTTCTGCCGAGATTCGGAAGAGCATCACCCAGCGCAATCCGGAGGCGAATTTCGGCGAGATTTCTCGTCTTGTGGGCATTGAATGGAAGCGTCTGACGGAGAGCGAACGAAAGGCGTTCGAAGACAGGGCGCACCAAATGAATCTTGAAAGCGCCGAGAAAGCTCAATCCATGCTCTTGGAGTCACCAGTCACCCCAGGTGGGAACTGTGGGAAACTCAAAGGTAGAAAGATTTTTTTAGTTTTTTCTTTGATTTTTGTGGCAGTTTGGTTGCGGGATTCAGGTGCTCATTACTAACAATTCATCGCCTAATGATGTATGGAGTTGGCAAGTATACTAACCTAACCCCTTTTTTCTTCTACACCTTTTCTTTACGTGTTCTGATCTTTTGATTTATGGCCTAGAAGTTTGAGTTGCTCGTATTCGTTATTAGTGGCTTTGATTTTGCTTCTAAAGACGTTAAATATAACATGTTGTCTTTTGGTCAGTGCTACACATGGCTGTCTTTCCTGTAAACAAACGTGTTCTTTAGCCAGTGCTATCATAGTTAAGCGAGCAGATCGAAAAGGTAACTTATTTCTGTTACATCAAAGCAAACATAAGAAAGCACAATTGGATTGCTGTCGTGGTAAACTGGTTAAGCCTTAGACTAGACTTGTCAACAGAGCTTGTCAAAGTAAATAATTATATATCATTGTGGAAAACGTTAGCTAATTTAAATAAAATGTTCGTGTTGAAATTTCGGAAATACAAGTAGGTCTATCCTAATTATTACTTATTTTTTTAATAGCAAGTTAGTGAGGGCTTAGACTTGAATAATGGATAGTAGGTTAATCTACAGGCTATTAGTTAAGGGCCTCGAGGCCAACTCAAACTAATTACATAGCATAATTAATTGGGTCAAACCTAGTTCTATGATCGTCATGATCTACTTCAGAAGTCATGCTGAAAGGTACAAGTTTACGAATAAAAGACAGCAGATGACTCGCGTTCTTTTGGGGCCGTGTAGTGGCTAAGATAGCTGAAGTAGCACAGAAAGCCAAGCAGTTGACATATAGATGCTTGTATGAAAAGTTTAGTCATCCATTCTTTCAAATGAGAATTTGAATTACTCATTTTGCCTTTTGTCGAATCTGCTTACGAAGTGTTAACAATTTTATGAAGTATTTTCTCCCTTAAAAAAAAAAAAAAAAAATTGTATATAATTTGTCAAATTCTATATTTAAATTAGTACTCAAGAACTGCATGAACTGCATGGAGTGTTTTATATATGGTTATTATTTTATTTTAGTAGGTTTGTAAATTAATGTAAATGTGTTTTTTGTATTTTATTTGTCTCTAAGTACTTTTGAAAGTACTGCCTTGACTGTTGTTTGTATGTCAAGGAACCATTTAGACTGATATCATTGTTTGTGAAATTATCATAGAAATAATTACCGTTACTTTACGTCGACATCTCGATTAACTAGAAACTGGAGGACCCAAAACGATACCATCGCGAAATTTAGATGATATAAGTTTTGTCATATGGGTCAGTACTTTGCGTAATGATAATATTTATATATATATTCAACACCACGGTTTGAACCCACCACCTCTTGAGTAGGTGAGAGCGCTAGCCACTACACTACAATGGGATACCGTAAGTTAACTTGTCATATATTTAAACAGCGTAGGAAATAGGAAATACTTTCGTGTACAGAGGCATTTTGTGTGTTAACTCCCGCACTGGAGATGATGACCAGCATTTCATTAATTTTCATCATGAAAATCGTGCATGCTCATGCATGATATTCCATTTATGGGACCCCAGCGTTGCACCAGATAGTTTGAATGAAATGCTAGTCATTACCTCGAGTACGGGAGGATTAACACGTAAAATTCCTCTGGGTGCGAAAGCGTTATGCGTTTCCTCAGATGTTTAAATATATGACAGGTTGTGTTAACTTCTACCTCGTCGTAGCATAGTGGTTAACGCCCTCACTTTCTACTCAAAAAGCCGTGGGTTCAAACTCTAGTGGGGGGGCGATTTGTTCATGATGAAAATCGTATGTATTCATGCAATATATATATATATATATACTGTAAGTAAGATGTTCGTGCTTGTACGCAACGTCAGTTAAGAAGACAAAGAAATTTTCAATTTTGTATTCGTATCGTTCCAACGAACGATTTGTAGAGTTGCATTAGGAACTAACTGTCTTTGAACTAATAATTGAATTGATTTACATTTTGAAGGGCGCATCTGAGTTACCGTTTCCAAATAATCCTGACGTGGTCTTCGAATGTTTGTGGGAAAGCTGCGACTACATGTTCGAAGACTTGGCTGATTTGTTTGATCATCTCCTAGCCGAGCCCAATGGCCACGTTCACAAAGTTCACACTGGTTTGTCTTTCTTAGTTCATAATCTCTCACCCAGTTTATGGGCTTTTTTTAATATCTGTTCAGTAAAACAAATGTATCCTGTTAATAGATCTTTTTTTCGTAGTTTTTGAGTGTAGTTGGCGTGGTTGTTCTCGCCACAAGAAGAGTTCTCTCGCGCCATTTCCGATGATTCAGAGACTTCTTAGGCACGTGAGGGGGTCCACATTCTTAAAAACACTGGGAGATATATCCAACACCAAGATAGGTCAAGGTATGGAGCTGATACATTCGTAGCATAGTATTTGCTAATTTCATTGAGTGACTCTTCTTCGCGTGGTACGAACTGCATTTAACAGTTCACCTAATCACTCGTCGTTCTTTATTTATAAAATAAATATTACAAGTTTTGCCAGATTATAGTAATTTTAACAGAATAAACAATTGCCAGTATGACTTTATTTGTTTCTCAGAGTAATTAAAGATAGAATACTGGAAATTTAATTAGTTTTATGGAAATTTAAAATTTCTGATACCTCACTTGACAAGTTGGTCTTTAAGAAAGTATTCTCATTCACGATGAACTTGGCTTTTACTTAATCTTTTTATCTTTTTTCCTTTATTTCAGGAATTTCGTTCCATCATCGAGGCGGTCTCTCTTGAACGATTCAAAATCGTCGTCTCCCGCACCAGGATTTCTCTCCTCAGGTACGGTAATATTCAAAGAAAAGTAATAAAGCAAGTCGTGAATATTATTGAGTATATTTTGGTGTAGTAATCTCTGGAATTGTGCACCATGTTGCTCCATACTTGTTGTTTAACCATGTCGTTTAAAATCGCGACGCAGGCTGGTTGGGGGTAGGTGTTTCGTAATTTGTTACGAACTGGGGCATAAAGGCATGAACTTAAGGTTAAATTATCCTCTTTCCTCGTTTTGAATAGCTTTGAGCGTTGGAAGAGAAAATCAATATCAGATCACGTTCGGACGCCAATCCAAGTAAACGGTCAGTTCAGTTCCAAAGGTAAACTAAATCTTAAGTTGGTTGAAAGTATATTTGTGAGGTACTGTGCTAGGATTTCATACACTTTTTCATACTTTCATACATGCATCTTTTGTGTAAATTTAATAAATTTTTCTTTTCGTCTTTCTGGAGGTACTTTAATGAAATAAATGGTGAAAAAAAGTTCACATTGTACGTCGGAGGATTCGGATTAGGGATTGTGTTCGTTTGTACGAATAGAGACTACAGATAAAAGTTTAATTTAATTAATTAATTTAATATATATATGGTGGGAGGAAAGTCTTTAAGGATTTTATACATACAACCGTTTTGTTAAATTGTAATTTAATCTTCAGAGTTCTCCATCCGCTATTTATGGATTCTCTTTGTGAAACTCTTCATTGTTCTTCTGAGCATATCGAGTGGGATCCTTTTCAGTTCAGTTCATCTATTTTTCGGCCAAGGGTATTCACATTTGGGTAGATGAAACCAGGGGTGTAGAGTTGGTCACGCAAATAAGCCCAAAGCCAGAAATCACACGGGGTTAAATCAGGCGACCTCGCCGCCCAAACCATCTTCCTTCAAGGTTCGTATCCAGAATCTCACTGGCAGCTGCAGAGTAATGTGGTGGCGCGACATATTCATAAAGCCAATTCCTCCCAGCCCCATTAGTATACTGTGGCAAAATTATTTTCTCTCGCGATGTGTCAAAGGAAATGAGTCCTGAATAACCAACGCACGCCTAAACTGTTAGTGTATCCGTTTTAACGGGTTTACCCAATCATGTTTTGGGATTTTTTTCGCCCAGTAGTGAACTTTGTGTTTGTTTCCTTTATTCGTTAAACCGAACACCCATTCATCGGAAAATTTGATCTTTCCAAGGAAATCTGGATCACTGTTGAACTTTTGTGTCGTTGTTTCGGCAAACTGCAGCCGCTATCGGAAATATCGCCGTATATGAGCCGAGACTAAATTGGTTCGTAATCGTGGTACCCCTGATCTTTCTATATATTATTACTACTGAAAATTTGGAACTACCCAATTCCTCTGCGACTTCAAAACTGTCCAGAACGTCTTTTTTGTCGTCTCCTGTCGCCGTCACTAGTCTTCGGCTTCCTGGATGATCTTTTACCAAGCTCCCCGTTTCCAAAAGTTTGGGCTTCCAGTATCGAAGAGTGGTTGCATTGGGTTGGGTACGATTGGTCTAATGACGATTGGTCCAATACCAATTAGTCCAATATCGATTAGTCCATTTGGTATAATTGGTCTAAAGGACGATTGGTCTAATGACGTTTGGTCCAATACCAATTAGTATAATTGGTCTAAAGGACGATTCGTCGAAGGACGTTTGGTCTAAATACTATAATTAGTCTAATAATTATATACTGTATGTATTTATTATATTATGTATAATATATATGTATATATAGCATCTATAAATGTATGTATAGTATCTAAAAATATATGAAAAAAATGACAAATATTTGTTTATATATTGTTTGGAAAATGACATTCACATACAGCTCCCACTTGAAAGCCAATTGACTCATTAACATCCAAACAACCAACCATCTATGTGACGTCATGTGGTATTCATGTAGGCTATGCATCGGCTGGCTCATAACTTAAGATTTTAGTTCTGAATCTTAAATAACCTAATTCAATTTTAATCTTTTTTAAAAACTTTTCTCTCCGTCTTATCAAGTTCTCAACAATGGTGTCATACGTTCTCGTTTATATATATTACCAAGTTATATTTTATATACGTTAACAGGTGTATTAGACGAATCGTTTTTAGACCAATTATACGAAATGGACCAATCGTCCTTTAGACCAATTATACCAAATGGACTAATCGGTATTAGACTAATCGTCAGGAACCGGTTGCATTTGGTGGTGGTTTATTATGTTTTTGTTGAAATAAACGCGAACTTTCTTCACAATTATTGTAATAGTCCACGATACAAGATACTTTTTTTTCATTGCTCTATTCCATCCTTACTGACATTGTGCTGATTGGAGCTAGGGCCTAGGGTTATTCCTGGCTTTGCATACACTGCGGTGATATCATTGAAATTTATTTATTTATTAACTTATTAACAAATTATTTATATGTATAAAATCATGACTTTTTTCCACACCCTGTACACATAGATGCGGCAAGAATCAAATGAAGCAGCATTTTCATTTTCTACTCAATAAACGGGGTTTAACTCGTGTGATTTTTCAGGAGTGAATAATGGTGTAACGGCGAATAAGAACGGCGATCCTCTTTTCGTGAATCCGCCCCCCAAAACTCAGCGTTTATTACACTCGGAAGCATATATCAAGTAAGTGTTCATTTTCACTGCCGTTTCATTGATTCCGGATTAGTTTTGTTCTCATTAGATGGATACAACACTCATTCTTGGATTTTACTCTTTATTTTTTTAGTTCTCGACTTCATGCAATGTAGTGAAATTTGAGATGGAGTAGTTGGTATCCGACATTGTTCAGTATATACCAGTGATGTAGGTCTCGAGATCGGTCTCGGTCTCGAGACCGATCTCGAGACCCAATTTGCAGATCTCGATCTCGGTCTCCGCTATTTAGATCTCGGTCTCGACAGACGCGGTCTTGGTTTTTCTCCCCGAGACCTTTCGAGACCTCTCCAGACCGTAATGAAAAATACATGTTATTGGCATACTCATGATGGTGGCTTGGTTGAACAGACACAATTCAGAATATTTATGAAATTTGTAAAAGTAAGGGACTCTAGGTATTCACTAATCAATCGGTCACCCTGTTTTGAGTTGCCACGTTTGTCTTGCCGGGGGGGAGGGGTCTAAATTTTTTTAGGTTAGCTATGACGAAATAAAATAGCCAAACCAAAGTTCCGAGACTGATGGCAAAATATCAAAGCTATCGGTCCAAGCAGAAGAACGTTGAAACTGGGAAGATTTTGAACTGCAGGGGACGGTTGCGGCGGTACCTCTTAGAGATCTATGAATCTCATATTTTAGACAACTGCTCTCCAATAAAGTTTTGACACCAGAAAAGGGATAAATTCCCATCACTGGCCAATATTGCCATGACTGTTTTAACAGTGCCTGCCTCTAGTGCTCCAATTGAGCTTATATTTAGCCATGGAGGCATAATAATGAGGCCCCACAGAAGTCGAACTTCAGCAGATCTTCTGAGCATGCTGATGTTCCTTAAGTGTAATGAGCACCTATCATGCTTTAAATAAATGCACAAGTCAAACTGGGTAGTGGGTACGTTCATTAAAACTTCTGTGAAATAATTTTCATATATATATATATATATATTCATTTGTTAATTTATAGGCTACACTTTTTGCATTCAACACACTACATCTTAGAAAGTAGTTATTAGTTTATTAATATACTTATCATAGTCTAATTTCCATAGTAGTGTAAAACAAATTGAAAGGGCATGAGCTTGGTCTCGGTCTCGGTCTCGAATTTTAAGGGTCTCGATCTTGGTCTCACAGGATGAGGTCTCGGTCTCGGTCTCGATCTTGGTCTCACAGGATGAGGTCTCGGTCTCGGTCTCGATCCTGGTCTCACAGGATGAGGTCTCGGTCACGATCTTGGTCTCACAGGATGAGGTCTCGGTCTCGATCTTGGTCTCACAGGATGAGGTCTCGGTCTCACAGGATGAGGTCTCGGTCTCGATCTTGGTCTCACAGGATGAGGTCTCGGTCTCGATCTTGGTCTCACAGGATGAGGTCTCGGTCTCGATCTTGGTCTCACAGGATGAGGTCTCGGTCTCGATCTTGGTCTCACAGGATGAGGTCTCGGTCTGTCTCGGACTTGGTGGTCTCGGCTACATCACTGGTATATACGCATTACCTGGTATCTGTAATCATTGTTGTTGCTTTAACCCAGTGGTTCTGAACCGGTGTGCCGCGAAACAGTGACGCAATTATATTTCTACTGGTATTTTGATGTGAAAATTTAGTTTCAAACCAGTCTCGTCCAGAACAAACTAAGTTTCGGTCTAAATTTCCAAGTAGTCCCATTTTTAATAACCAAAGAAAACGTTTCACCCAAAAAAAAAAAAAAATAATAATAATTGATTATTATACAGGGTGTCCCATAAGTCCGGCATCATAGGAAAAATAATAAAAAAAGACAAAACAAAAGCTTTTATTTACAGAACGTGCTCAATATGTCCACCATTGTTTTCAATACACAAATTCAGACGTGATACCCAGTCAGCAAGCACACGGTGAATGATGTCAGGAGTAATGGTGTTACATGCCCCAATAATGCGCTACCGCAAATGTTCAACACACCTAATTTTCTGTGTGTATACCAGTGCTTTCAAGTGGCCCCAGAGATAAAAATCTACTGGCGTGAGATCCGGGCTTCTGGCTGGTCATTCCACAGGCCCTCGACGTCCTATCCAATGACCAGGGAATTGTTGGTACTTGGGAAATTTCCTTCTTCGTTTAGGACACTGGGAAATGCTGCTTCCTTGAGCATACGTAGGAAGGTGCCTCCAGTGACATGTTCATCGAAAAAGAGGGGGCCTATGATGCGATCCTTCCAGCTGAATTTAACAGACTGCATCCAGACCGCAAGCCAACAACACAGAGTTGTGTTAGCAGACTTGTTGCAAAGTTTAAGGAAACAGGATCCATAGAAGATAAACCACGCAGTGGACCTTCAAGGAGGTCCACTGACGATGATACAGCGACTGCTATCCTGGCTCATTTTAACAGAAGTCCCAATAAGTCTCTTCGGCGATTGTCCGCCGAGACAGGAGGAGTGTCGAAAAGTAGCATCCATCGCATTCTTCAGGCTCATGAATGGCATCCATATGAACTTCAGATCCTCCAGAAATTAAGCGATGATGATCCCGACCGGCGGATGGAATTTTGTGAATGGGCTACGGAACAATATGCTTGGGATGCCAATTTCCCGTCCACCATTCTGTTCAGTGACGAGGCTGTTTTTTATGGAAATGGCGAGGTAAATCGACAGAACACCCGCTACTGGTCTCAAAACAACCCTCACTGGCATACCTCTTCAAAGGAACAAGGTGCATCTCGGGTGATGGTATGGTATGGTGTGGTATTTGGAAGGATTGCATCATAGGCCCCCTCTTTTTCGATGAACATGTCACTGGAGGCACCTACCTACGTATGCTCAAGGAAGAAGCATTTCCCAATGTCTTGAACGAAGAAGGAAATTTCCCAACGTGGTTCCAGCAAGACGGCGCTCCTACGCATTACAGCACTCAAGTAAGGGAATACCTGTACCAACAATTCCCTGGTCATTGGATAGGACGTCGAGGGCCTGTGGAATGGCCAGCTAGAAGCCCGGATCTCACGCCAGTAGATTTTTATCTCTTGGGCCACTTGAAAGCGCTGGTATACGCAGAGAAAATTAGGAGTGTTGAACATTTGCGGCAGCGCATTATTGGGGCATGTAACACCATTACTCCTGACCTCATTCAACGTGTGCTTGCTGACTGGGTATCACGTCTGAATTTGTGTATTGAAAACAATGGTGGACATATTGAGCACGTTCTGTAAATAAAAGCTTTTGTTTTGCTTTTTTTTATTTTTCCTATGATGCCGAACTAATGGGACACCCTGTATATAGGTGTACAGCGCCTTAAGTTGACAGTACTGTGGGCTGTGGCTCTGTCTGCTTTCTTCCTATTTTGTGACAGTGGTTTTGCAATGCTACTCTAAATCTATTCAATGATGATTGCAGCACCATCGAAGTGGATAAATTTATTATAAGAAAACGCAGCAATGATGGTTGTGAAAACAATGATAACGAAAATAACGCTTTGAAAAACACCCAGATAAATAAACAGAGGAAGATTTCCAGAACTGTTCATCGCCATTATGATGAGTTATTAGAGTTTCGGTTTTTCTTGCTATGAAAATTGTCCTCTCTCATTATGTGTCGTGTGTGGTGAAAAACTGGCGAATGAAAGTATGGTTCCTAGCCAATTAAAGACACATTTCACATCTAAATATCCAAATGATCAGGGAAAAGACTTTAACTATTTCAAAAGATTATTATGCCAGCAATCAAAACAAGCAACTAATTTTGGAAAAAAAATCATAAAATTGTCTGATAAAGCTCAAATAGCTTCTTACGAAATCTCAGAAGCTATTGCGCAAGAAATGAAGCCACATACTAATAGTGAAGTCACTTATTATACCTGTGTGCCGTAAAATTGTTAAGAGAATGTTTGGTAACGAAGCAGAAAGAGAAATTATGAAGATTCCCGTTTCTAATGATATTGTTCATAGCAAGATGAAAGATTTATCAGCTGACATAGAAGAAAACGTATGTAATAAACTTCAAAATTCAGATTTTGCTTTGCAAGTTGACGAATCAACTGATATTAGTGGCAGAACACACCTTTTTGGCATTTATTGGTTTTATTGACGAAAATAATAGTTAATCAATTCTTTTGTTGCGAGGAACTTCCAGGAACCACAAGAGGTCGAGACGACATTGATACTTTGACTGGCTATTTAGCAAAATGGAAATTGTCCTGGAAGTCATGTGTTGGTATTTTTTACGGATGGGGCTCCATCCATGATCGGATCAATCAAAAGATTCACTACACTCGTAAAAAAGGAAAATCCAAATGCCATATTCACTCACTGCTTTTTACATAGGGAAGTACTTGTTTCAAAGACCTTAGGAATTGAGTTAAAAAATGTACTAGATAAAGTTGTCGAAATGGTTAATTTCATGAAAATGAGGCCATTAAAGAAACGCCTGTTCGAAAATCTTTGCAAAGATATGGATGCACAATACGAACGTTTAATCTTACATACTGAAGTTTGATGGTTGTCAAGAGGGAAGGTTTTATGTCGCGTATATGAGCTGAAAAAAGAGCTGCTAACTTTTTTTGAAGGAGAAGGAAACAAAACATTTTGTGAGTATCTTAGTTGCGAGATTTGGTGCACCATACTGGCATATTTAGCGGAGATATTCAAACAGCTTAATAATCTGAGCACCAGTATGCAGGGGAAAAATGAAAACATTCTTACGTCTACTGAAAAATTAACGGCATTTCAGAAAAAAAGTCATTTGGAAAAATGTAATTAAAAATGATAATTTTGAAATGGTTCTTTTGAAACTCATTCCAAAGAAATAATTCCTCTCGTAGTTGATCATTTAACAACGTTGGAAGGCAATATGCAACGATATTTTCCATCATTAAATACAGAAAAATATGATTGGATCAGGAACCCATTCATTTCCACTAATTTTGATTTGAAAATATCTGAACAAGAACAGTTGGCATCCATTTCAACTGATCGTAGTCTGAAGATCAAACATGCAGAATCTCCTCTAGATATTTTCTGGATTTCCATTATGAATGAATATCCTGAAATTTCAAAAAAAGCTTTAGCCGTTTTGATGCAGTTTTTTACTTCATATCTCTGTGAATTGGGATTTTCATCACTTACAACCATTAAGTGTAAAAAAAGAGACTTCGCTGCATTGAAGAAGATATGAGAGTTTGCCTCTCATACATACGCCCGATCATTGATGAAGTAACAAAAAAACACCAAGCTCAAGTATCTCGTTAATAATAGTGAATAATTAAATAAGGTAAGTTAAAGGAAAGTTAGTTATAGGGATTTTAAAATATTACTTTACATCTTGTACTAGTATTTTTCTAAGTACCGAGTTTAACCATTAAACTTTTTTTCTTAGATATATCGAAAATCTTGATAAGCCGTTTGTCAGTAATTGGGAGCGGCAGTTGACAGCGACATCGGAAAATACAATTATCAACGATACTGGGCGTTTACCAGCGCATTGGTTGTCCAATGGTGTTGGAAATCATGGGTCTGTTGTGAATGCTTTATGGGCATTGAGAGAGTATATGATGAAAGATTCTTTGGGAATCGCCAAAATTCTGTGATGCAAAAAAGTAGAGAGTTGAAGTTAGAGATGTTATGATAATTTTCACATTTTTAAATTAGAAATATTTCTCTTAAGACTATTTTTAAATTTGTGGTGGCTTTAAATTATTTATTTATTTTTTTCCCCACGATGAAACAAGTTTTCTTGGTCTAAAAAATGAAATACCTCAATTTATATTCATATTTTTTTCTTGTTTTAATTTGATTCTATCTTGTGAAACTCAATTCCGACTATTGAAGTTGATGGTAATGCCAAAGCCGCCTGCCTATATGTAGTCGGTCGACTAGTGTACAGAACTTCCTGCTCTGTTATGAAATCTAGGAAAAGCCAGCCAGCCAATTTACAGAAGTATCACAGCCCTCAAATATTTTAGCTTCACACGCAAAACCACTGCAACTGCACTCAAAATCTAAGTGGTTCATGAGCTTAACCCCTTAACTGCAGAAAACTCAGCCATATATATGTATGCCGCCGAAATAGCGCGGTTAAGGTAAATGTTAAGGTCTCATTGGCTTAAAATCTTGTTTGAAAATATTTAAGTGTTTTAAATATGAGCGTGGACCGACTAGATAGAGCTAGACTTTGGCAATATCATACAATTGCTGTTCGCCGTTTCATTAAGATCTGTAAAAGATCTTAAAATAAAACATAACTGGAGTTACTATAATTTATTGTCACGGTATAATCACATTTGTTAAAATTGTCAGAAAACCGCTTTTTGTATTTGATAAACTAAACATTTCCACTCAGTTTGTAGCGTAAAAGTTAAGTTTCTGAATGCTTGTCTTTTAGGCACTTAATATGTAATATTTTATTGTGGACACTAAGCATATTTTTATATTTGAGAACATAAAATTTTATGGATACAAATCTTAAAATTTTCAGCAAAATTTGAATATTTTTTTTTTTTTTTATAAAAATGGAAAAAAGTACAAACCTTTTTAGTTTTTAATATTTTTCCTTAGGAACTGTAAATTTGAATGAAAGCATTCCATGTCTTTTTCACTGCCATTGTTTCTTTAAAAGTTTTTCTAGCATTATCACGAGCACTGTGATATGTCAGTTTGGGAGGAATTCAGAGGGGAGAACAGTATATTACTACTAATTATCTTTGAAAGGGTAGGCCTTGTACCGGACATAATTTTTAACACAAAGATGATCGAACCTGTAAGTACAAGTAATGTTTAAAGGTCGATTTAATAGAGAAGTATCATGTAATTAATATAGAATAATCAGTAATATCTAGTTTTATTGATAAAGTTCTAGGACCAGCTTCTATAATAACTAAGGCAACATTGAGTAAATACAGGTTAGTTATCTTTGACGTTAAATTGCCATATTGAATATAACGGTTTAGGCCTACGACTTCTTGTAGATATTATTAACTAAGTATAGCGTAGGAAGGTTTACACGATACACTCAAGCCTTCTGTAAAGTTTACCCCCAGGCCCTCACCGTGGGTTCGCGTCTGCTTAACCTCCTTTGTGGGAAACGCCCGTTTCTTTTTTAAATATAATTTAAATTTCATTAGAAAATAATTTGAAAAAATAAATTTCGGCCATGTATATTGCCAGTTTAGATATGTAATAAAGCGTGTGTGTATAAATTATTTTAACTTATTTAGGTTCAATGTAAGATTTATTATTGCCTGGTAATCAGAGATCAGTTATTTAGTTTGCAATATTAATTTAGATTTGAAAAATATATTCCCTAAATGACACTATGATTGTCCAAATAGTTATTTTCAGTACCTGTTTGCATTGTATGTTATCAGTTGTAAATACCAAATTAGGTCTGGAGTCTGACGTTGGAGGCAGGATGTATTTCTGATACGCAAAACGGGCCTTAGAGACAGTCGCATTAGATCGTTTTAAATGGAATAGAAATTAAGAGATCTAACGGTGATGTGATTGCCTCATGTTTTGAAATTCCTCCAGCGTTAGACCTTTCACCAACTGAACCTGTTTTAATTTTAGCTTCAGTTTAAGAAATGAGAGGCACTTTTGCAGCACACCTAATTGGGAGATTTTTTAAATAAATAAATAATCACGAACAAGAATTTTTTTTACCTTTTATTATATTTCAAATTCTCTGTTTCAGCGCTATTACATTACAAAATGGGATTTGTTTTCGAATCTGTTCTACGCGGATGATTGTGAAGCGAGAGGTTGATTTGTGACGGTGCCCGAGAGAAGATTGTTGAAAGTAAATGTGGGTAAGAGCTATTGATTTTGGGGAGAGGTGGAAATTCGGATTGTGATGAATGGCAAAACACTAGAGGTGATAGTCTTTTAAATATCTGGGATACGTATCGGACAAAAGCAATACGAGTACAGATGAAATTAGTAGAAGAGTAAATTAAAGAAGAATGGCGCTAAGTACGTTGAAAGTGGTTGCGACAAAGCGTAGACGCTGAGATATGTTCACATGAAGTTGTGTTAGTAGCAACGCTTTTGTATGAGTGTGAAAAACACAGACATGGCATAAAAGGGAGAAGACTGAGGAGTGTGTGTGGCGTGCGTCAGATTGACAGGAGGAGAAATTGTGTGACTGTAAAGATGTGGTGTTTAGAAGTCAGTGGAAGTGAAAACGGTATGAAGGTAGTTTGGACATGCTGAAAGAATGGATGATGATTAGTTATGAAAAGAGTGTACAAGAGTGCATGCGAAGGTAGGAGGAGAAAAGATCGAGAAAAAAAAAGAGGGATGGGCATGGTAAGTGATTACGTGAGTAAGCGTAGATTTGATCTGGATGATTCGCGAGAGGTGGCTGAAAGTAGATTGGAATGGAAGAGGTTTGTTAGAAGCATGCAAGTACTCTCTTTTTGACAAGGTCTGAAAGCACCGCCACCCGTGGAATATAAATTAATCGCGGCAGGTGTGGAATTCAGCTATGTGAGATAGCGTTGATCCACCGGCAAGGTAGGCGTGCTCGAAAATAAAATATAGAAAGTAAAGCATACACATTAATTCCCAGTGGCATCCTGGTGGACCAACACCTACCCCTGCGGTGGTGGTTCCAGGCTTTGTCAGAAATAAAAGACAGAGGCCCGAACTTACTGTACATAGTTCTAACAAGCCTCCATTCCAACCTATTTGCAGCCACTTCTCGTACATCACCAGGATAAAGTCCACGCTTCCTCATGCAATCATTCGCGTGTCCATCCATCTTCTAGGCTCCCTCTCTTCCTAAACACCCTTATACACGCTTTTCACAACTCACCTTCCATTCTTTCAACATGACCAAACCACCTTTTCGCATTTTTTTCAATTTTCACTTCCGCCTATTACATCTACCCCGAACCACACGCCTTCTCTAGCAATCCGACACACACCACAAGTACTTCTGAAGTTATCTATCTCAACTGATCTTATTCTTAACTTCTCCCTTTCATGCTTTGTGCTTTGTTAATATCCCGCACCCATACAAAACCGCCAGAACTAACCCAATCTCCAGTTCCTGACAACCGGTTTCAGAGTGAATCAAGGAAGAAAGGTCCCCCACCTTTCTTCCTTCATCTGTACTCTTGCCTCTTTTGTTCAAAACACATCCCAAATACTTAGAGACTACCACTTCTTGTTTCACCATCACATTTTCTCTCCACAATCAATAACTTGCTTTACTTTGCATTCATTTCCACGTTCTGTATGTCTATCTTTGACTTTATTTAAGCGACAAAATAAAGCAATAAGAAAACTACACCGAGCGGCAGAAAAATCGGCCCACTTGGGATGTCGCGAAAAGCAAAAAAGTGGGCAAGCTTCCGTTTATAAAAGTTTTAAAATTCGAAGATAATTATAGTCTATGAGGCAACCAAATAACGAGACAAAACAATGTCAGCTACGAATTTTCGACTTCTTTTAAGAATTCGGCAATCTGACATTCAGTTGCGTCTAGTAAAAGATGGACTTCTAATTGTTTTGGGCTTCAGAATTGGACATTTACAATGGATTTGAGTGCCGTGAACGTCGCGAGAGTCGTCGCCCTAATTTAATTGAAGATGGTCGGAGCCAGCGTTACGTCGCCGATGCGCTAGCAATTCCAAGAACAACGGTTCGACGTGTCTACCAACGTTATGTGGAGACGGGAGAGTACACCCGAAGACCAAGATCTGGAAGATCGCGCTGTACATCTTGCCCGTGACGATCGTTTCATCGTCTTCAGTTTTGCGAGATCGTCGCTGGACTGCCACAAACATCCGCAATGAGCTGGAAAGGTCTTGAGACGTCAGTGTATTGGAGCGAACCGTTAGGAGACTTATGGAAAGTGGCTTACATGCTAGACGTCCAGCAATGGGCCCGGAATTGCTCCCACACCACCGCAATGCTCGTCTTGTTTTCGCTCGTGAGCATGTCTATTTGACTCCTCCAAAAGCAACCCTCTCCGTAAAAATGCACGGGGCGAATCTTTCTCCCGTTCTTCACTCTTTCCCGCCCATCGGATGTTCGAAGGTTAAATCTTAATTCGTCCGCGAACAATACTCGTCCCCATTGGACCATAGTCCAATTGACATGTTCACGAGCGAAAGTAAGACGAGCAATTCCGGGCCCATTGCTGGACGTCTAGCATGCAAGCCACTTTCCATAAGTCTCCTTCTAACGGTTCGCTCCAATACACTGACGTCTCAAGACCTTTCCAGCTCATTGCGGATGTTTGTGGCAGTCCAGCGACGATCTCGCAAAACACTGAAGACGATGAAACGATCGTCACGGGCAAGATGTGCAGCGCGATCTTCCAGATCCTGGTCTTCGGGTGTAATCTCCCGTCTCCACATAACGTTGGTAGACACGTGAAACCGTTGTTCTTGGAATTGCTAGCGCATCGGCGACGTAACGCTGGCTCCGACCATCTTAAATTAGGGTGACGACTCTCGCGACGTTCACGGCACTCAAATCCATTGTAAATGTCCAATTCTGAAGTCCAAAACAATTAGAAGTCCATCTTTTAATCTTTTACTAGACGCAAATGCCTATTCCCACTAGTGGAAGAAAAAAGTGGTATTAGCAGTCTAAGAGCAACTGAATGTCAGATTGTCGAATTCTTAAAAGAAGTCGAAAATTGGTTACAGCTTGTGTGTTCGTAGCTGACGTTTTGTCTCGTTATTTGGTTACCTCATAGACTATATCTTCGAGTTTTAAAACTTTTATAAACGGAAGCTTGCCCACTTTTTTGCTTTTCGCGATATCCCAAGTGGGCCGATTTTTCTGCCGCTCATTGTATGTCGGAATTTGCGACCTTGACCTTTGATGTAAGGACCTGATTCTTGCTCACAACACTGTCTTACGATCACTGTGTATTTGAAGTTCCATCAATTTATATTGAGTGGTTCAGAAGCTACGGCGCGGACATGAAAGTGCGACGGACTGACGAGTACGACTCCTAATTTATTTTGCGAGAATTATAGTAGTTTAACCGTCGTGACAGTAAAAACAACTGGACAACTCCGACAGCCTTCATGAGGGACAAGAATGTAATGATTTCCTTGCTGTACAAATTGATCGTGCCAAAATTGGAACACGAGTCAGTCTTGACGTCTCCATATAAAAAAGAAGAAATTAGTTACTCAAAGAATTGAGAGAAACTTCACATCCACTATCAATGGCTGCAAAGAAAAAAATTCATAAAATAAATTTATACTCTTTGAAAAGAATAAAGCGATGCACCATAATTCAAATATGAAAGATTAGTGAAAATGTAATTCTCAATCTCAAAATGAACCCCATAATTTCCCAAACAACACTGGCAGAATGTACGACGTTCCTAAACAAAAATCTAGACAGTACAATACAAAGAAAATGGCTTTAGCGTCAGAGGACGCAAGACTAATCACTTACCAGGTGTCGATAAGGACATCTTCAAAAGAAAATTAGGACAATCTCAAATGGCCCAGTGTACCTGGTTATGCTCGATGGAAAGCTTGAAAAAGCAACCCCCTCTAAGTCAAGTCTACAGGGTGTCCATAGTCACGCATCATAGGAACATAAGCAATGTCTATTTATTTGTCTCCATCAGGCCAAATATGTTGAACATTTAAAGAAACCTGTTTTTTCGTGAACATGTTTTGAGATTGGTGGGAACCATTTCGGAACAAATAAAAAAATAAATATTTTCCTATGATGCGTGACTTTATGGACACCCTGTAGAAGCAGGACCAAGAACCTGAGCTGTGCTACGAGGCTCAATGCACGAAATTCCTACAAAAAAAAAATGTAAACAATCATAATCATAAAGGGATTGACAAGCTTGTCGGTTCTAAGGTGTTCGATCAGAAGGGGGAATAAAGCAGAGCAAAGGAAACGAATGCCAGTTCACAATTTCTATCAGGAAAATTAACGAAGTTATGCACCAAAGAAAAAACCCAGCTTTTAATTAATTTCTGCTAAAAGAATAAGAAATAAAACAATCTTATTTGGTGCATGATTAACGGGTGTGCTTGTTTCTCGAGAATGACCTTGCACCTTTTACACTGGGATAAGATAAATATACATTAACTAAAGACATCATCGGTGCAAAACTGCAAATAAAGTACTATTCCACTTACATGAAAAACTTTCAAAAATGGCGTAGTTGCCAGAATAAATTCGCCGAAAAATTTTTTTCGTTACTAAATTTAAAATCTTTGGCGAATTTATTTCCCAGATGTACATACACCAGTTCCAGCAAAATAAGTAAGTTTTATTTCCTTTCTATTTCACTTAATTTTAGAGGTGTAACAAAATTCTTTACCAGTTTTTGGGTAAAGAAAAATATTTTGATTAATTAAAAAAAAAAAAAAAAATGACAAACCTCAACAACGTTCAATATTCTTTCCTTGTACAGTACTTCCAAGTTCCAACACCAATTTAACACGATTTTGAAAAGCACGTAGGGCTTGACCAAGCAACTTTTGTCAAACTCGATGACAGTGACCAAAGTTTCTCTTGAATTTTGGTCTTGACCTCTTCAGCTCCCTTTTCTAACAACTGTACCCAGAGTTGCGCATGGATTTCAATCAGGAGAGTTTCCAGGTCATCGTCCGAGTTTGTCCTCAAAAATTGTTAAAATTATGTCATCTGTTAAAACTACAAAAAAAAACTCAAATCCGGTAAAGAATTTTGTTACAACCCAAATGTGGAAGCATTTCAACTCTAGACGCAGCTAGAACTTGTACGTCTTACTTTACCAATCGTCTTGCTGCAGGTTTTGCCATAATTTCAGTAAATACCACTTTTCAACTAGTCTGAGAACTAAATATCCAATGTTATTGCCATAAAAAAAACCGCGCAACATCCAAGAATCTTATTTCCTCACTACGTGGATGGGGGCTCAAGGGTCAACTGAGCCAAAGCAAAAACAGAATAAGCGGCAAACTCAACTCCACCCGATGTCAACGGCCGGGAGCAAACCACACACACCGCTCAGAGTCCGCCACCGTCACCAATGAGGTACCAGGCGCCCTACAATGTTACTGCTTGAATATAATTCTGTTTCTAGCTAACTGCCACATTTATTCACACACACGTACTAATTACAGCCATCTTTTTCGCGGTCTCCCTATATTTATTACACCTACGCTCACTATTATGCATTTTCTATACAATCCTATCATTACTCATTCTCTCCACACGATTATAATAATATCAACACAACACGCTATGAATGCAAAAAAATTCACTTTCCTAAGTGAAGGTCAAAATATGATGATAAAAACCCACTCTAATACAGTTTATTTCCACAACAGTTTCGATGCCCACTGGCATCCTCTTCGGGTGGATACAGAAAAACGAATGACTCGTTTTTCTGTATCCACCCGATGAGGATGTCAGTGGGCATCGAAACAAACTCTGTCTATTAGAGTGGGTTTTTATTATCACAACACACTATCTATCCTCTATTCTCACTTCCAGTGACCATTTTACTCTACTGTACACCTTTCTCGAACATCATTTCTCATATGGTCAATCGCACTTCTTAAGTTATTCATCTCAATTGTTCTCACTTTTGACAGCGAATTATCACTCCAAACAAATCTCTCATTCATACATCAGTGTTGGCACCAGTAGACCTTCGTGTAAACTTCTTGTTGCATCTACATTCAAACACTACCTTCTTATCAGGGCTCTTATCGCACTCATAACTTGCTTGCCCTGTGTCAATCTATTTCCAATGTACGCGTACCTCTTTTTAAATACCCCAAAATATTTAAATTCCTTCACTACCTCTAAAATTTCTCCATTCATCACATTTTTGCGTTTCGACTCTTCCTCTCTCAACGACAAAAATCTTATTTTTATTTGCATTCATTTTCAATAATTTCCTTTCGCACACGTCAAGAAAACATTTTATTTCTCCTTAATTCATTCTTGGATTCACCGCATTAACAACATTCATCAGATGAGACAGTTGCCACTCATTCTCTTTCAAATTAAAGTTTGTTCCTCTCTATTATTTCGAGTATTCTTGCTTTTACCTCATCTTTGTGTGTATTAAATAGCCCTGTTGTACTCCATCATTAATAATGAACCAGTGATTTAACTCGCTCTTCACTCTTACATAAAAATCAGCCGCATAACTTCACATTGTTTTAACAATTTAATACAGATACCATACATTCTGAGCACCTACCACAAAACACATCTATTCACTTTACTATAGGCTTTGTCGAAATCCAATACCACCATATACCGCTTCTCCTTTTTATCACTTAGTCTTTGAATCGGCTGTCTCGCTGCATCAACAAATCCTCTTCCTTTTCTAAAGCTGCTTTGTTCATCTCCAACCAAGAGATCCATAATCTTCATTCTATTGTGTACTTCTTCCAGCTGTACAGAAAATAACTCTTAATCCTACAATTGATATTTCCATTCCTTTCACCTTTATTTTTATACAATGGTTCAATCACTCGAAACACAGCCATTTTTCTACGCCATGAAATTCTTCCACAGCCATTCAACCACCACATTTGATCAATTCGCTACTTATCCCATCATTTCCTGCTGAGTTTCTTTTTCTTTCACACTTCTACATGGTGAGACCGCTCCAACAAAATCAACTGTATTCACGTTCGCTTACTGTTCATCTACTTCACTAGAGTAATCTCTTACTTATTTAAAACTCAACTTGTACACTGTCATTCTTATCTTTCATATTATTAGTCATTCCACTGGGTTTTGCTTTTCTCCCTCCCTTACAAGTCGTCACGTACACTTCTTATTCCTTTTTACCACTCGATTAACATTCTTCCTGCATTCTTTATACAACTCCTTACACCTTTTCCTTTTACCACTGTCAAGCTGCATTTATAATATTCCTTCACTGTAGAGTATTCTTCACTTCATCACACAGTCGCCCGTCTCATCATCACTATCTCGTACAAACCATCACACATCGGGTACTGTCTTCGCTAATAAGTCCTTATGAACATTCCACATACTCTGTATATCACACTGTATTTTGTAAATGAAAATTACCCGGGTTACCTGACCTGTTTCAAATCGTTTGCTTGACTTCAGTAACTTGCTACATGAACGTTGTTCACATGTCCCACCCACGTTGGATCTTGGCAAAACCTACCTTCTTAGTTTAGAGTTTGTTGCTGAAGAGAAAAGAAGCCTTGAAACTCTTCTACTGGTTAATCGACAGTTTATTCATTTATACCGTGCTTTCATCCTTTTTTTAGACATCGGTGCATACGAATTTTCTCCTACAGGAGCACACTTCCATATCTTAGTATACCTTATGTTGTCTTTTGCCTCAATTCTTGCTTTTCATATACTGATGATGTCTCGAACGTCTGAGAACTAGTGAATGATAAAAACTAATGTTAAAAATAAACTTTAATTTAATAAATAAATTGAAAAAGTACTGCCATCACAAAGACTAGGTAGTTTGCTTTTCTTTGGAAAAAATACAAAGGACCAACCCGACTAAACTACTCAAGAAAAAAAAAAAAAGAGATGTTTTATGCACTCATTACCGTGCTTTCTAAGGGTCCATAAGAGGCGTGTACAAGAGTAGAGGAAGCACGATATTATCCACCTGATCGGTAAATGCCTCCACAACAGTACTGATCACAATAGCAAGAATGAGTTTGGGCCAAGCGCTCCACGACAAATTCATTGAACCCAAATAAACCACACACCCAACGAAAGCCAGCTGGCAAGTTATGCTGCATAAACTCCCTTCTACAGTCTTCCTCGTCCCTGGGAATTTATGTCTCCCGAAGTAGGTTCCTCCGATAGAAGCCGCGGTATCACCGATCCCAACGGAAAGCACGCCAGCGAGAAGAGGTAGGACAGAAAACTGAATCTTCATTATATCAGGTTCATTGCTGAAGGAGAGACGCAGACGTTCAGCGTGAAGGAAGTCGCAAGGATAGAGCCACAGAGGGAGAGAGAGGCCACCCAACAAGTAAATGTGGCTCAGTACCAGAGAACCACTGTCCTTTTCGTCCAGGAAAATGTAAAACATGGAACTCAAAAGACTGCTCAAAGGCTCGATTCTCGCTACTCGAATAACCTACAAAAGAATATTTTCGTTATAAAACCACACCATATCACCTTCCTGAGAAACAATCTCGTACCATTTACCATTTTTACAATCTAAGTACCGAGATACCTCAACTAATTTTGGTCTAAACACAATACGGAGGCACTTCTTACAATAAAAGAAGTCGCTTAATAAATTTTTTTCATACACGTTTTTCAGTGACCTACAATAATAACACTACTAAACTACGAGAGTTAAGGTGAATTTCTCAATTAAGAGAAGCTGAATTACGGGAATAAAGTCACAATAAGAAATAGATTTATCCTAAGCAAAAGCTTTCGGCCTATTCTCAAGTCTTCTTCATTGATAAGGACCTTCAGAATACGCCGAAAGTTTGTTTTCAACAAACCCATTTTCAATTATAAATTTATTCCTTTGTAACTACGAGAATAAAATTTTCTGAATAAATCACTGAATAATATGTAAAAAAAACTCAAAATTATTACTAATTGCCTTAGTAAATGAAAGAATAATAAAGTTGAAAAAAAAATATATATATATATGCACTAGAATCACAAAATAACACGACCTTATTAATAAGCAAACAACCACAAGGAAAAGGAAACACAAAGTCCGAGCGCTTTCGTGATATATTCACATTATCAAGGAGGAACAGAAAATAGACGGAGATTACAAAGTATTTGAGTTAAATAGACAAGCAAAAAATTCACAATTGGCACCTCAAATTAAAGGCCTTAAAGCCCTCTAAAGATTTTTTCCCAAATTGATAACATAATCTGTAGGCAGCTAAATAACTGAATAAAAAATATATACTGTATAGATGAAATTAGACAAAAAGAAAACCAATACAGAGAACAAAAATTATTATAATGGTTATTAACACTAATATTTAATTAAAACAAGCAATTAATAGGCAAGAATTTAATGAAAAACAAATAGATGACGTAGATAACAAATAGAAAACATAATCTGTAGGCTGATTAATTACTATACAGATGAAATTAGACAAAACACCAGTACAGAAAACCTAAAAAAATTATTATAATGGTTATTAACACTAATATTTAATTGAAATAGGAAAAATTAAAAGGCCCGAAATTAATGAAAACAAAGGGAAAGTTGCCATCGTCTTACAGATTATTACAAAATTTCAACAAACAATCTGGAAAAAAAAATTGTTATCCCAACAGCAACCCATTTCAAATATCCAATAAACCACCCAGCAACCAAAGATTATACACGAAAGAAATATTACAATTAAAATACACACATAAGAATGTTAACAGTTCTTACAATAATATTTATTTATTTAACCAGGGCAAACCATTAAGAGGCAAAAAATGCAATTAAGAAAACAGTAGGCCCATCGCCAACTTACTGACAATGTACGAATCTAATTTGTACAACCCAGGGCTAATATTAAAGACCAAATCCGCATTATTCTTGATCACACTTGATTCCAATATATTTCTGCTAACAATAGATTTACTAAAACTTAATTTGGAAGCATTTTTCCAATCAATCGGGTGATTAGAATCTCTTACGTGAATGAAAATGGCGTTAGATTCCTGGCCACTTCTTATACTGTATTGATGCTGTTTAATACGTAACTCAAGAGTCTTACCAGTTTGGCCAATGTAAAATTTATTACATATTGTGCAAGGGATTTTATATACACAACCATGTTCACTTAAAGGGGAGTTCTTAATCAATGAATTCTTAATGACATCTAAATTTTTGAACGCAATATTTACGTTAAAAGTCCTCAGCAGATTCCGGAGCTCGAGGAAATTTTCTCTGAATGGTAACACTAAAACATTTTTTGTGTTATAAGGAATCTTATCCTTTACTTCGTAGAAGGTTTTCTTTGCCATTTTTAAGGACTTATCTATGCAGTTCTTTGGGTATTTTAAATCAAAAGCAATTTTGTATATTATACTAATTTCATCGTCAATAAACTCAGGGCTACAAATTCGTAGGCCTCTTTCTACTTTGTTTCTAAGAGGCCTACGAATTTGTAGCCCTGAGTTTATTGACGATGAAATTAGTATAATATACAAAATTGCTTTTGATTTAAAATACCCAAAGAACTGCATAGATAAGTCCTTAAAAATGGCAAAGAAAACCTTCTACGAAGTAAAGGATAAGATTCCTTATAACACAAAAAATGTTTTAGTGTTACCATTCAGAGAAAATTTCCTCGAGCTCCGGAATCTGCTGAGGACTTTTAACGTAAATATTGCGTTCAAAAATTTAGATGTCATTAAGAATTCATTGATTAAGAACTCCCCTTTAAGTGAACATGGTTGTGTATATAAAATCCCTTGCACAATATGTAATAAATTTTACATTGGCCAAACTGGTAAGACTCTTGAGTTACGTATTAAACAGCATCAATACAGTATAAGAAGTGGCCAGGAATCTAACGCCATTTTCATTCACGTAAGAGATTCTAATCACCCGATTGATTGGAAAAATGCTTCCAAATTAAGTTTAGTAAATCTATTGTTAGCAGAAATATATTGGAATCAAGTGTGATCAAGAATAATGCGGATTTGGTCTTTAATATTAGCCCTGGGTTGTACAAATTAGATTCGTACATTGTCAGTAAGTTGGCGATGGGCCTACTGTTTCTTAATTGCATTTTTTGCCTCTTAATGGTTTGCCCTGGTTAAATAAATAAATATTATTGTAAGAACTGTTAACATTCTTATGTGTGTATTTTAATTGTAATATTTCTTTCGTGTATAATCTTTGGTTGCTGGGTGGTTTTATTGGATATTTGAAATGGGTTGCTGTTGGGATAATTTTTTTTCCAGATTGTTTGTTGAAATTTTGTAATAATCTGTAAGACGATGGCAACTTTCCCTTTGTTTTCATTAATTTCGGGCCTTTTAATTTTTCCTATTTCAATTAAATATTAGTGTTAATAACCATTATAATAATTTTTTTAGGTTTTCTGTACTGGTGTTTTGTCTAATTTCATCTGTATAGTAATTAATCAGCCTACAGATTATGTTTTCTATTTGTTATCTACGTCATCTATTTGTTTTTCATTAAATTCTTGCCTATTAATTGCTTGTTTTAATTAAATATTAGTGTTAATAACCATTATAATAATTTTTGTTCTCTGTATTGGTTTTCTTTTTGTCTAATTTCATCTATACAGTAATATTTTTTATTCAGTTATTTAGCTGCCTACAGATTATGTTATCAATTTGGGAAAAAAATCTTTAGAGGGCTTTAAGGCCTTTAATTTGAGGTGCCAATTGTGAATTTTTTGCTTGTCTATTTAACTCAAATACTTTGTAATCTCCGTCTATTTTCTGTTCCTCCTTGATAATGTGAATATATCACGAAAGCGCTCGGACTTTGTGTTTCCTTTTCCTTGTGGTTGTTTGCTTTTATATATGTATATATATATAATATATATATATATATATATAAAAGGGGTCGCGCGTCTTAAGATACCTAAGCGCCACGCCAGGCGAAAACGTGTTTTTGATGGATATCACTATTTTCATCCTTCCTATATCGCGTGGTTTGGGTTATAATGATCTTACGACACTAGAAGTATGGTTGAAAACCTTATGAAGCGAACTACTATTTTCACCTCTATCGCCAGCCAAAAGTTCACCCAAAGTTCGGCATAATAAGAAAGTTAAAAAAATATATATAAAAATCTATTCCAAAAACTCATCAACATCTTCATTAGCATACTTAGAACTCTAATTTAGCCAAACAAGAACGTTCTAGCTCAATTAATAACAGAGATACTATTGCGAGAATATTGGAGGCGATTTCTGGCGAATTTTAATTTTGGCGCTTAGGTACCTTAAGAGACGGGACCCCTCTCTATATATATATATATATATATATATATATATATATATATATATATATATATATATAAACTGCAATGACCACGCAGTATATTAATGTATAGATCCTGGGTTCGATTCCCGGGCGGGTGCCTTATTTTTCATTTGTTCGTTATTTCTCTTCCACGTGTGCAGAACACTCCTCTATACTTCGTATATATATATATATATATATATATATATATATATATATATATATATATATATATATATATATATACCGGGTGTCCGAGAATTATCTGTACAATTTTTGGCTGTTATTAAAAGTCAACCATGAAGTGTAGAAATTCCAGTGTTGTCCCATTTTACAGAGAATCTCATTAAGTTTTTTCTGATACCACGTTTTGACAAGTTTTTTAGAAATGTACGCGGGTGACAGACATTGATGATTTAAAAGCAAGAATCACAGCTGCTATTGAGCGAATTGATGTGGATATGCTGCAGCGTAAATGGCAACATTTGGAGTATCGATTGGATGTTTTGCGAATCACTAATGCAGAGCTGGGCACTTGCGGTTTTTTTTGCGGTACTGCGGTACTACCGTGTTGGTCAGTACCGCGGAAAGTACCGCGGGAAATTTGAATGCGGTAGCGGTACTGCTGTACTTTCAGCAATCCTTTGCGGTACTGCGTTATGCGGTACCGGTTTGGTAGTGCGGTAGTAGTACCGCAAAAAAAACCGCAAGTGCCCAGCTCTGCCGCAAAGGATCGCTGAAAGTACAGCAGTACCGCTACCGCATTCAAATTTCCCGCGGTACTTTCCGCGGTACCGACAAACACGGTAGTACCGCAGTACCGCAAAAAAAAACGCAAGTGCCCAGCTTTGCACTAATGGTGCACATACCTAATGTTTGTAACAACGTTACTTTAATAAAAGAAACTTTTGAAAATACAGATTCTAAATAATCTTGTTTAAGAATTTTACGTGTGTTATCAAGAATTTTATTAAAAGATGAAATTGTACAGATAATGTTCGGACACACTGGAATTTCTAAAAAACTTGTCACAACTTGGTATCAGAAAAAACTTAATGAGATTCTCTGTAAAATGGGACAACACTGGAATTTCTACACTTCATGGTTGACTTTTAATAACAGCCAAAAATTGTACAGATAATTCTCGGACACCCTGTATATATATATGTATATATGTATATATATGCAGTAAAATCACAAAATAACACGATCTTATTAATAAGCAATCAACCACAGGGAAAAAGGAAAAAAGAAACACGAATTCCGAGCGCTTTCGTGATATATTCACATTTCTCTCTTGCCCTTGAAAATGTGAATATATCACGAAAGCGCTCGGAATTTGTGTTCTTTTTTCCCTGTGGTTGTTTGATTATTTATATATATATATATATACTCTTTCTCATTCAGGTTCCATGTGTTGGTCTCTCTTCACACGAAGGTCAAGCTGGTGGCCCCGCCTCTAATACTGTTTTATTCTGACATATAAAGTTTTCCCAGTTTCACCTATATAAACCGAGTCATCTTTTTTTTTTATGTAGAAAGGAGGGAGGGGCCTAAGGCCGAGCGCCCGCAAACGTGACCCCTCCACACAAGACGGAGAGAACCAAAAAACAGTCTCCAAGGCTCAATGATGCCTCTTTTTTTTTTTAAATATAAATTTTGAAAAGGTTGTGTAGTGTGTAAGATGCATGAATGTGTACTGAGGAATAGAGGAGAAGTGTGTGTGTGTTTCAGAGCATGGCTGGACTGATCACAGGGTAGATGAGACACGGAAAAAGATCAGCTAAGGAGGACAGTGACGGGAGAAACTGGAGTTCCAGCACTCCCTGACTCCTGCCTAACATCCACCCCGGAGTACTTCCCTGGTCGATTGGTGTCTACAATCTCCTCCTAGGAGATTAGAGTCAGGGTAATCTCCTCCAACTGATTAGAAGTCAGGGTAAAATCTTAAGAAAACCATCAGGGAAAGTGCAACCTCAGTTGGTATTACCTATAGACAAGAATACCAAGCGTTTACAATGGTGAAAAATCTTTTCAAATCATGGCAATTGCTCAAGAAGGTCAGAAGGGAATGTTCAATGTCTCTTGATGAAAGTTCAAACAAGAATTCATGGACTCACTTTATGACCCGTTTGAAACTGCTCATGCAGACGCGATGACAATGATCAAAATCGCCGAGGATAAGGTATTTTTGTTGGCTCAGATGGAGAAAGGACGACGCGGCTATATGGGCACCAAAGACAAAAATTAGACCGCCAAAGAATTCCTGGCCGCAAAGCGTTTCGAAAGAAACCTAAAAACGAAGAAAAGAACGGTAGTCACGCAGAGTGAGAAGTTTAAAAAGACGGAGCTCATCTCCACCAGTAGTAGCAGTGCTGAAGAGATAAGTGATAAAGTAGTATAAGGGTTTGTTGGGAGATCAATACCTGGAAAAAGAGCAAAAAAACCTGTTCAGATCGTCACGCTAGAACTGCAGCCCTAGACCGTACGGTGATCAGCAACAGAGTTGCTTGGGATATAAAATTGAAGAGCTCGCTATTAGCCGAGGATCGATCCAGTTTGCCAGAATGCATCACCGTAAAACTATTGTTGGGAAAACAAAACTCCAACTTTGTTTTATATGTTCCTCAGGGACTTGTGGTTGATTGGGATAGCAAAATGGTACAAAGTCTTACTGGTAAGGATATGGTAGATCGACTTTCCATCATTATTACTGCTCCATCGGTCGCAAAAATTCTCGGAGTGTCCAAACTTTCGTCGAAATGAAGAGGCAGTAGCATCAGCTGTTACCGTTTCATTGGACAAGTGGAACATCAAGGACAAAGTTGTAGCCCTGAATTTTGACAACTTCCAACAACACCAGTCATCGTATTAGTGCCTGCATTCTTTTCCAGCAAAAACTTGGCAAAGATTTGCTCTATCTTGCGTGTCGACATTGTGTGTTTGAGATTGTGGCAGAGAGGGTGTTTCGATATCGCTTTGGATCTTCAAGTGGTCCCGATATTCGGGTCTTCAAGATATTACAACGGCAGTAATACTGTATTGAAAAGTCACAGTATGAAACATTTTCTGACGAACATGCTCCATGACTCGGAGGGCGGCATCCTGGAGTTTGCTTTGCAGTGCTTAACCAAATCTTAGCCAAAGGATGACTGTAGAGAACTTCTTGAGCTACGATCGTCATCCTTACACACATACCCGGTAGAGGTGTGCACTTTTTGGCACCTGGTGCTTTTCATCGAGGCAGGTGGATGGCCAGAATAATTTATGCAATGAAAATCTGGATGTTTCGTTCCCTGTTCAAGCTGACTAAACAAGAAGTCACAGCTTAGTACATTTATCGTCCGCCTTTACACGAGAGCATGGTTTACTACTCTGCCTGTCGCCGCTCCCCTTCATGATCTGACATTTCTTAAAGACCTGACTAGATACAGGTCTATCAGTCCCTTCATTGCCAGGACTGCTTCAACTGCATTTGCGCGGTATCCCTGGTATTTGGAAGAATTGATCTTAGACATTTTTTTAACCCGAAGATCAGCTTGATTGAAAAGAAAGACATCGTGTCAGCGTTAAAGAATGAGGAACCCATAGATCGAATTAATCGAGTCCTCCAGGTGGACCTAGAAGCGACCAATAAAAAGAAAATATTTTTCTTCGTTTCCAGCAACGCAGGATAATTTTTCTCCATCCTCAACCTCGATTTTCAGTTCATCGACTCGAATCCAGAAACTTTAAATTTTCCCGGGAGTTTATCCGAAATCGAGAATACGTTCGGAGACTGTCATCAACGATCGATATCGCGGAGCGAAGCAGCTCTCATGCGGGATTACAACAGCATCCTGGCTAATAATAAAAAACAAACAGTTCTTGTTTCAAGTGATTGATTATCATGGACGCCAGTTTCCCGATTCGAAAGAGAAAACTTGGATCTTGACCCCTAAAACTAGGCAACAATGAATGACTGGCCCCAAATTCAGGGGGACAATACTCATTATAAAGTACGGGCGATTTACAATACTATGAAGCATTATAAAAGCAATATAAAAAGGACTTGTGAATGTGCAACCACTAATTATTACTTGATCGGACTGAAACTGAGTAGTAGTTTTTTAGCAAAAGGTCATCAAATGGCAAGGTGACAACACTGAATTTTCTAACCGATTATGTTGTCCGGTGACATAGCACACCAAGCGTGAACATTTGGTGAAATCCTATTCATGTTGATGTATTTCAGCGCTGGAGAGCACCTCAAACATCCAACTTCAATTTCTTTGGACTTTTATTTATGGAGTTGTTAAAACACTCGTGTATCATGATAAACCCAGATATCTGGCAGAACTCCGTCAAAGAATCAGAGGTTATTGGATCCATTCTACAAGACATTTTGCTAATGTTCTAATGAAGTTTGAGAGTCGAATACGCACCACATCGATGAATGATGGTCATGTGCGAGTGTTCTAAATTTTAAGAATTTGGAAATTTAAACCATATACAGGGTGAGTCACGACGAAATGTCATAACTTCGGGAGCTTATAGCCGAGGTCATTCCCAGTCAAAAACTTCATATATGTTACCCGTAAGGCATGTTTATATGATGTTTTTGACTGGGAATGACCTCAGCTATATTATAAGCTCTCGAAGCTATCGCATTTTGTCGTGAATCACCCTGTATATTATATATACATTAAGTATGAAAAATATGACTATTTCGAAGCATTATTTCACGAACATCCTACTTTAATTGTCTCGTACAGTACTACTAAAACAAATTAGTAACTTACTAATAGTAAAATGCTAAGTACAGTAATTACTAACATACTGCACGTTTGTACAATACAATGTCCAATTAATCTCACTACCTACAGACATTTATTAATTGCATGTCAGTACTGCAATATAGTTTATCAAGGTATGATTGAGATGACAGGGAAGGTCGTAGTAAGTGTTAGGGAGGAGGGTCCCGTCCATCTGCTTATGTGCTTAGCAAAAAATTATTGCGGAAATTACAGGAATATACAAAATTAAAAATTCTTTCCCCCCAAGCGAGAATCTCCTGCAATATTACATTTTTACTGCTATTATTTTGTTAGTAGCAATCTCCATACGAAGCTTAGTCTACGTCTTTCAATAATACCCCCGTGTGTACGCTTTGCATTGGTTTTCCTTCTTATATTTGGTTGAACATATTAAACACACAGTAACACACAGTCATTTTCATTGTTTTGTTTTGTTTTAATTGTAACCATTGACGAGCGACTGAATTCCTATAATCATCATGTTACAAATGGAAATAAAATTTCAATGCTTCACTCCAGTTCTGAATACTCTCTTTTCACTGCTATCCAAAATGCTTTCTAAAGGAAATGGCAATTTTTTTTTTATGCAGGAAGGAGTTGCCAAGGGCTAATGCCCGCAAAAGCGCACCCGCTTAAAGGAGAGAGCCAAAATCAAGGTCCATGGTGTTCGCGATGCTTAGAGACACTGCGTTTGAAAGATTGGAGGTCATAGACAGGGAGGAAAGATATTGAGGAATATTGTTCCAGAGTTGACCGGTTGAATAGAGGAAAGATTGAAAATACCGATTAACCCTTGCGTTAGAGTCGGACGGAAAAGGAATGAGAAAGTGTCGAAAGTCTGGTGCTGCGTGCTCTCCTTAGGAGGAGAAGGCATGCAGCTAGAGAGTTCAGAAGAGCAGTGTCCGTTATAATACCTATAGCAAAGAGAGAGATTGAAGACAATCAGTAAGAGGCGGTGAACTAATGAGACAAAAAGCCTTTGATTCCACCCGATCAAGTACGGCTGTATGGGTTGAGCCACCCAACACATGAGAAGCATATTCCATACGGGGGCGAACAAGACAAACCCTGTACAGACACAGCAACTGAGTGGGGGTGAAGAAACGCGGAGGCGGTACAGCACACCTAACCTCTTGCAAACTGTTTTGTTAAGAGTATATGTGATTTTTCCAGGAAAGATTACGAGAAAAGGAAATGCCAAGAATGTTAAGAGAAGAGGAAGGACTGAGTTGCGTGTTGTTGAAGGTAAGCGGATAATCGTGTGGAAGATTGTGACGAGTAGGCAGATGGAGGAACTAAGTTTTTGAGGCATTGAGATAGCAGAAAGATCAGAGGTCAGGTGTTCCATAGCCGTCCTACGCGAATCATGAGCGACTGTTGAGAGGGACGCTTTGCAAAGCGGGTGGAGAAGTGAAGAGTGGAACCATCGGCATAAAAGTGAATAGGAGAGGAAGTGCGAATTAAAATATCATTAACCCTTTAACACCGGATGATCGATAACCCCAGTGCGCAAAAATACGAAAAAAAAGTCAAGAATAATTTTGTAGTGATTTTACTTGTCATTTTAAACATCAAAGGAAGGCGGGAAAGGTAAAGCATCCATAGATATGTTGACCGTCGTTTGTGGAAAAACCTAAAACATCAGTTGATGTCGACCGGCGTTTAAGAGTTAATAAATAAAAAGAAAAGAGTGGGTAACAGGACAGAATCCTGAGGGACACCACTGTTGATAGCTTTAGGAGAACAGTGGCCATCTACAACCGCAGCTATAGATCGGCCAGAAAGGAAATTAGAGAGGTCTTGTCAGAAGTAAGTTCAATCAATTTATCGTGTAGGTTTCCTGCAAGTTCGGCAGACTCTACCGCCCTTTCAATGAACGGATAAAATATCCACTCGGCAAATTTCCATCATCATATGGGAAATAGTTCGAGAGCCGGGGATATGTCAAAAGAGAGTCGCCAGCACAAAAACAGGTCGAGAAACACCGCTTTCGGAACTAAGCCAAACATTAATTAATATAACATCGTAATTTTTACACGCATGCGAGATAATTTTTCTTTGTTTTCGTAGCAATTAGCAATTATTTTATCGTCTCTATACTACTTATCTATATTTTCGGTATATTTAAAAAATGTATATTTTATATTATTTTACGACATAAATTGTAATTTATTTTAACTATATATTTATTTTCTATGCAAATGGAATTTCTATCGGATACGAAAATGAAAACTAAAAGAAAATAGTATACCCGATTTTTCTCTAAGTTTCTACAGAAGCTAAGGCTAACAAAGACCCTAAGATCCACTCTAAGGAAGTGCCAAGGTAATGCTGACTGCACTTTTATTTTACCAAAATATTGTTGCATCAACAGTACATCAATATTAATTTGAGAACCGTTACAAATAATAACCACCATGCATCAAGAGCCGTTCGAACAACCGTGCTACCCGCTACCTGGGTATATACAAGCAATGCTGGGCAACCGCACACCAAATGGGAGGTTCGCACCCGCACTTCCGCACCCGCGGAAGGTGTGCGGAACTTGCCCAGCTCTGTATACAAGTATATATAAAGTTCAACTTCGAGGAAGTTTCATAGTTTTACACAAAGCACCACTCCGCCCATACATCCACATTCAAGGTATGCGCAGCTCGCAGAATCATTGCCACAAGTACGCAGAGGGTCAACGTATTGACAAGGCTTCCGTACGTGGTTCATTACGACTTGAAGCAACAATGCTCCATATGTCACCATAATCAACGCGTGGTCAAGTTCACAATCATTTAAGTGCCTGTGTCGTCAATTTGCACTGCAGACACTCCTATGCTTGTGTGCGTGTAAGAGAAATTGAAACCCACCTCCAGTAAGAGAAAAAAAATCATTGCGGCAGTCGACGCGAAATGAGTTAAAGAAGGATCCAATATGATTCCAGGGACCATAATCACCACCATTAAAACATGGAAGGTCTTCCGAAGAACTGTTTGGGGAAGGTGGGAATACCTACGAAAATAATAATAATGCGTATCTCACTCAAAGTAGTTTATATATTATGTATTCATATACGTATGTAAACAAATGATAGAAGTGACATTTTCAACGATATCTTCGATCCATCAACAATATTATTACCTTTGGGAAACAATAGCTGTAAGTACGATGATCACAGACACATTTGTCCACCACCCCAAGAGGGCAATTCTCGTAGGAGCCATGAAAATGTGGACCAGCCACACGGGAGACCATTCCTTCAGCATCAGAGAGGAAGTGCCAATACCAATGGCACCCACTGACACTAACATCAGAAGGAAATGAGACAGACGTAGTCGGCCTCTCCATTTCCACAAAGCATAACAGAGGGAAGTCGTTATGAGAACAGCTACCTAAAAAAAGTGCGGGAAACAGAAGAGAAAAATTAGGGGAACCTTGGAACGAAGGATATCCTTCGCATAAACCTCACATTTATGTTTGTTTCTATTCATGCCGTTTTTGGTTTGAGCTCTAAGTAAAAGACAGATTACATATAAAAATTAGTTCTTCTAATATATGCAAAAGGTAGGAAAAATTGCAATTGTTTTCATAGCAGAGGCTCCAGTCATGGATATATGTCCTAATCGTTGGGAATTGAGGACAGACAGAAGAGGAAAAAGAACAGTCCAAGAGTTTGTTTAGGTGGTAAAAATTTTATTTTAACACTATTCCTTTATGTTCAGTAGATAACCAAGTTATTTTTTATCTACTGATATTTAACTGTTCATAAGTGACGTCTGGTGCTCACCTGAATGAATATAAACATTCTCTTATTTTCAGAGTTCATCTGGGATGAGCTTAAGACCCCTTTCAAGGAAAGGGCGAGTGTTAAGCTTGCTGCCTGTCCAACCAGTACACCTTCTCCAATACTGAAGCTGGTGTTGAAGTTACTAAAAATCCATCTTGTCAATCTATGTTGCAATACACAGCATACAAAAGCACAAACAAACACAGCTGGATTCTCTGTTTAAATCCATAAAAGTTTCTCTTATAATGACAAAAATAATCTGCAAGGCAACAAGTTATTTAAGGAGTCAGCTAGTTCTAAAAGTGGTATAGGTAAGATCTCAACTGATAATTTTGTATGAGAAAGTTCATGTACAGATGGTTGACAGAAGTAAATATACCACACACCTTTGGTTCTGACATAGGTTTTGATTAGATACCAAAAGTCAATAAATAATAAGATTTATTGAATCAATATACTTAGAATCAGGTTGCTTTTACCTTTTGGTATTCCACTGATGAGTTTTACCATTCGTTCTTGAGGACAATCATCGTGATTATTTACTTTTGTCAACCCTCTATAGGTCTAATGCTAAAACTTTTGTAGGTAAACAAATTTTGAAAATGAATTTAAACAACTGTTTAGCTTAAAACAGGTACAGATCTCAAATAAGTAGTAGCCTAAACTTATCTTATTAGTAATCTTTTACTTTCAAATACAGGCATAAAGATGCCTTTTACAGAAATTTATGACCCTCAAAACACAAGTTTCTAAAATCAACTTCACTGCAATGTTGAAACTAAGTGAGAATTTTGGAGATGATTAGGTCACAATACATTATCTTGTGTAATTATTGTATTTGCAGCTATTTTCATATTATCTTCATATTATCTTCATAAGGTAATATTTTCATTTTCTGGTTGTCCTTTTAAGTACGTAATCTACGTAATTATGACTGACCTATTACACTGTTCAATGCCCCCCCCCCCCATCTCCCCAAATAACCCTACACAAAATTTAAGTAATATTTATAAGTTACAGTACAGTACACTTGGCTTAATCTACTTTCAATATGATCAAATAACAGACAACTGGAGAATTAACAAATTGACATGGAATTAATTTCTATAATATTATTATTTTATGAGAATGCACAAAACAGCTGAAATGATTCTACCAGTGAAACAAGCAGGTGTTACAGTTTTAATTCCGTATATAAGAAATTTTTTAAATGTTTTCCTTTGACAATAAGGTATAACAAACTGCTTGCAGGATTAAAACTTTGTGCAATATAATGCCCTTATCATATGTTAAACATAGGTTCTCTCTTTCGTCGAGGGATGGTAGGGACAAAACATAGGTACTGTACTAGTTTCATACCAAATTGAATTACAATTTCAACTTTTTTTTTTGTTTTTTTCCTGATTGAATATCAGTTTTGAACTTGTTTAACCCATTCACTATGGGCATAGCTTTGAAGCAAATTATATGAATTCAAATTATAATACATATATCCCCCCCATTTTCAACCTGAGAGGGTGGAAAGAGAGATATATAACCCTTGGTTTATAAACTACATCCAGAGTTCAGAAAAGATTTAGAGTTGGTTTATTTACACCACCTGGATCCGAGCACAAATTGGACATGTAGTTTATATGCCACACCTGGAGTGAAAGGGTTAATATCCAATTTCCCCTTAATGAAAAAGTCTACAAAATTTTTACTGAAAGGAGAGACTTAAAAACTAAATGTACAATATTAGTCCTTTCACCCAACTAACCTAATTTTGTTAATACAGAAAGTGCTATGAATGATATAACCACAGGCAAATAGGGATGAGTTATCAAATACATCAGCCAACTCTTTGGTAACTTGGTGCCAGGACTGTCATCAGTCTTTGCTTGTTTACAATACAAATCATAGAAGATATATAAACTTGAAATCCCAACCTGGAAACAATAAAAAATAGTTAATTTAAGACTACGTTTTGTTTGTGCATACAAACCTATAGATCTATTCACTTAACACCTATAGGCCAATAAGCTTTATATACAATTAAAACTAAAAATATTGATATAGTCTACTTGATAAGTCTACCACACAGTACCTGAACAGGTCTAATGCCCAAAGTAAATTGGAATAAAAACTATTGTTTTTCTAGTGAAGATTTTGCTCTAACACTAAAAATCTGTTAGAAGATTTGAAGGCTTAAACAAAACAGCTTCTCAAAATTCATACAAAACTTCAGTGGCAGTCTAACCAAAAAAATAGTATGTGGTACAGCTGGGTGACCTAACAGAATGGCAAATCAGAAATTCTTATTTGAAATATTAGAACAAATTTAAATTTAGAGAATAGTTAATCCTAAATTGAACAAAAAATATGGCTGAAGCCATATGTTAGTAACTAAGGACTAACCATAAATATGCTAAAGTATAATACAGTACTGTACTTTTTAGCCTTTTATTCATGTGTTCAGATGCAGCATACATCTACTAGGTAGGTAGCTATTTTTGGAGGTGACTCACTTGTATTGCCAATATGGACAGGACATAAGGGGATGGTTTGCATTGAGAATGAACTGCATAAAAACCTGGACAGCATGCAAGAGGCAGAAGAGCACACAGCCATAGTCCAGAAGAAGCTGCTGATCTAGAGAAAATGGAATATGAAATTTAAGTAAAGCCTAAATGATATAAAGTTTGATTATACTTTCAACACTGCTCTTTATAATTCTAAAATGTACATGTTGGTATATTAAAGTTTAGTATTTACACAGGTCTAAAAGTCAAGTGCAGATATACACTTCACATCTGTAAAGTTGTGCAAATTCTTCATATCTGATTCTCCATATACACAAAACTGCCTAAATCAAGAAAAAAATTAAGCTGCAAAACCTGTCATTAATTTATAGACTAGCCTACTTCTGAAACATTTTGAGGTGACAGATTTGAGTTGCTAAACCAAACCCACCATCATCTTTGAACTAACTTGTATATCAGGTGACATGTGGGACTGATTTACTGAGAAATATGAAAATTTGTGCAAAACTAAGGTTCTACCAATAGTTTGTATTAGGCTATTAACATGTACTTATACTAACTAATTTTGAAGGAAGCCAGGGGTATACATGGTGTTATAAAGTCCCTATTTCAGTGAAAACATAGCAGAAAGGGTAAATTCAATAGCAATATAATATAAGGCATACATTTAAATGAATGCTTAAGCATATGATTCTACATGAGCACCATCAGTATCTCTACAGAGTTCAAATCTGTCAGCAGCATTGTGGAACACATTTTGGAGCATGACAGGAGTTATTTTTGTAACTGCTGTTACAATATAAGCACATAAATGTCCCAGCTTCATTCAGATGGCATTTTAAACAGTCATCTTTCAACAAGATGGGGCACCTTGTCATTACGTAAACATTGTTTGGGAGTACCTAAATGAATGATCTCCAAATTGGTGGATTGGACATGGAGGCAACAGGCACTGGGTGGCTCAATCTCCTGACCTAATGCCCTTGGATTTCTTTGCATGGGACTTTATCAAATAAGGGTTACAGATCTGCAAGATTTACATGCTCATATCGTAACAGCAGTTACAAAAATAACCCCTGTCATGCTTCAAAATGTGTTCTGCAAAGCTGCTGACAGATTCAAACTCTGTACAGATACTGATGGTGCTCATGTAGAATCATATGCTTAAGTTTATCTTCCATTTACATAGTCAATTTTTATATTTTTAGGGTATGAAATTCCCAGGAATGGAAGCCACATTTTATAACATTGCACCTATGGGAAATAAGGGTTTGACTTACAATGATTCTCCACGAATGTATTCCCAAACTTGAGTCCTCCAAATTCTACACCCTCTGGCTACAGCTTATTTTCCAATCTCAAACTAAATTGCTACATCTGTACTGTCTAACTTTCTCCCAATTCTACTAACTATCCCAAACCTTTTGACTGCCTCGCTTCTAAAGTGGAATACATTCTATCCCACTCTCCTATTGCATCACAAAAGTGATTATCTCCAGCATGGAGGCATATGGTACATTTCATATTCTATTCCTACTACTAATGCCCAAAAAAAACCTTGGTTCAATTTTGCTTGCTCTAATGCTATCCACGACAGAGAGGAGGCTTTCAGAAGGTACCATTCATTGCCAGCCAGCTCCTGACTCTCACTCAGTTTACATTTCTGCCCAGAATCAGGCAAAATCTGTTCAACTTGCCAAAAATATGAAAACTTCTCAATTCTAGTCTTCTCATTCTTTCTGACATCTAGTCAAGAACCCCTCCAACAACTTTACTACTACTTTTCCTCCTCTTTTCCATTCCAATGATTCAGTTGCCATCTCTTCTCCTGATAAAGCTGAACTCTCCGCTCAAACCTTCACCTCCAACTCAACCCTGGGGGATTCTGTTGCTGTTCCTCCATCTCCTCCTCCCTCTGACTTAATTATGTAAAAAAAATTAGAATTCCTTCCAAAGAAGTTTATTCTGCCCTATCTGGACTCAACTCTAGGAAGGTGTATGGTCATGATGGTGTCCCTCCTGTTGTCATCAAGAACTGTGCTTCTGTGCTAACACCCTGCCTTGGCAAACTCTAGGCCTGTCCCAAAGAAGGGTGACTGCTCTCAGCCCTCTAACAATTGTCCAATTGCTTTGATCTCTTGCCTTTCTAAAGTTTTTGAATCTTCTTTAACCCTTTAGGCACTAAATCTGATTTCACAGTTGTTCCCTGGAGTTGACAGTTCTCCACCAAAACTTTAACCAAATTTTAACCCTTCAATACAGCAACATACGTGCATATGTCTAATTAACACACTCCAATATATGACATATGTGCACATGTCCAAAACTTAAATACCTATTTATAACTAAAGGGTGTCCCAGAAGTCTTAGAGGGGTTTTTATTTGGTTATAACTTTTTTGTTTGGGGATCAAATAAAAAAAATGTTTGTAACACTTGAAAATATATGGTATTTATTGCAATTTTAATTACAAATTTAATATCTGGTGAAAATCTTCATTTTCATTGCGTAAATCTAAAATCACATTAGCATACATTATCTGACTCTGATGATCTTGTGGTTTAATTTCTTGATCAATTTGAATTTTGTACAGGTAAAGATTGATATCTTCTCTTAAAATTTGATGTAAGGAATTTCTTGAAATGTTTAATTCCTGGCTGTGTCATCGGAGTGATGTGGATTTTCCCTAATGCTTTCAAGAACCACCTCAACCAGATTTGGACTTCAGCTTGTCCAAGGATGCCCCATCCGTGGTTTGTCTCCCTGACCCTTTCCTATATGAAATTTAGTGATGTACTATCATATAGCTTCGATCAGAAGGAGCAGAACCTGTGTTGAATTTTAATTGAAAAGCTCTATGAGAAGCAATGATGGAAGAGTTGTTTGTCAAATAAAGTTCCACAATAGCCACTCTTTGTTGCACTGTCCAGGATTCTATTTTCATTAATCTCAGCAAGGGTACTTTAATTGAAAAAGAATAACTAAATTAATCAAAAGAAAAGTTATAGCCAAATAAAACCCCTCCAAGACTTCTGGGACACCCTGTAAAAGCAGAAATGTCACATAATTTAGCTTTCTTCTTTAAGTTTTGGACATACACATGTATGTCATTGTATATTGGAGTGTGCTAATCAGACATACACATGTATGTTGCCATAGCTATTGAAGGGGTTAATGTTTTGTGACACTTGCTAAATTGATATGACCATGAATTTTTTATGTCATTGATATTGCTTGAAAATCATACTGCTCAAAATTAAATTCTGAGTATTTCAAGGAAATAGTAAATTGATATTTCATACAAAAGGACCCATTCTAGCTATGAAACATTTATAGAAAACTAAAAAAATATAGTGTAGATTATACAAAATAGTACAAAAAATACAATAAAAAATATCACAGCAGTTGCCTACTAGTATTTATAATACCACCAAGTACACACTCATTGGTGACTAGTACCGGTACTGTATACTTACAAGTCCATCAGGCACCCATAGTACTTATGAAACCCTAACAGGAACACACCTTCTTGTAGGGTACCTCTTCCGTGTGTGTGATAAATCTTAAAGCATGGGATTATACACAAAGCTGGCTTGTCCAGGCAGTAGTCATAATAGTACAGTAGTATGTGGTTTGCTTACACACACAGCAGTTGGGTTTATGTTTTTTAATCTTCATACTGTGATGGAAAATGTTTTGCTGTTGCAGCCAATCTATCAATGACTGGAGTGACAGATCTGCAACCCCATCTTAGCAGACTGTCTCTCATACCCTTCTAGTCATCCATCAATTACATATGGTACCTTCTGAAATTCTTTGGCAGCAGTTTTTTTGTGGAATTCTCAATGTTATAACGTATGTGTGAGTTGACCAAGGTTGCTTTTGTCAAATGGGTATGTTGAGCACAGTTGGTCAAATTTATTTACTCCACCCATGAATCTGTTATAAAGCACTTGAATCCGAGACTTATCTACTATTCTGTTTCCCTTCTTTGACTTCACTTCTACTTTTCTGGTGCCAGCATTGCCAATAGTTAAGATCATGTTTACTTTACCCATGTCCTGCCAAGTACATGCCAACATAGTTTCATCCTCATTTTCTCCGAGGATAGGCGAATATAGTGACGAGGACCAAAAGTTTTTCTAAGCCATGGAGTAAAGTCAAATATACAGTAATCCCTTGATTAGTGCGGTTTTGATAAATGTGGTTTTGATTACTGCGCAAAAATTTATTGTGACCATCCCTTGATATTTACGGTATAAAATTTGAATAGTGCAGTTCAAAAATGTTTGAAAATGGCAGGCAAATAACCAGCTGGGCCGAAACCGTCTCCCACCTTCCCTATTGCGCTTCAGTTTATCGGCAGACACAAGTGCGCACAGACGTCTTACACGTAGATGCAATCACTCTACATGAATTTTGGAAACAATTTAACATTAAACAAGCAGTTGCAAACATTCACGAGTCGTGGGAAGAATTGACAGCCAGCTGCATGAGCGCGGTCTGGCAGAATCTTTTGCCTGAATGTGCAAATGATTTTGGTGGTTTTATTAATCCTGTCAACGAAGTCATTAATGATATTGCTACGATTGGAAGAGACCTTGGCTTCGAGGATGTCGATTCGGGAAATGCTTGGGAATTATTGGCTTCACATTCAAAAGACCTAAGTGACGAAGATCTTCTTGGAATCGAGCATCAACAGGCATATGAAGAAGAAAAGGAAACTGAAGAAACAGAAAATACTTCTAAGGAAATCACGGTGAAAGAACTTGAAGAATTGTTTCGGACAATTGAGAAGGCCAAACATCTTTTACTCGAGATGGATCCAAATGTAGACAGAAGCATGAACGTTCGCCATGGTTTAGATAAGCAAATTGATTGTTATCGCAAAATGTTGTCAGAAAAGAAAAAAGCTAACACTGTTCAATTGACTTTAGATAAGTTTTTCTGTAAAAAATAAAATGTTCAATCGACTTTAGATTAGTTTTTCTTTATAAAATAAATGCTTTAAAGTTTAAATATATGTTCAATCGACTATAGATACGTTTCTCTGTAAAAAATAAATGCTTTAAAGTTAAAATAAATGTTATTCTAAATTGTTTTTTATTTTCCAGGATTCATTATAATTATTTCCATTGGTTCTTAACTTTGATTAATGCGGTTTTGATATATGCAGTGACATCGGAGGATTAATTAACCGCACTAATCAAGGGATTACTGTAGTACTCATGGACAATAATATTTAGTGTGACCATTGTCACATTAAATATCTAAAGGGTTAATAGGAAGATTTTTAAACACCTTCTTACAATATGAGAATAAAAACCCACTCTAATAGACAGAGTTTATTTCCACGACAGTTTCGACGCCCACTGGCATCCTCCTCGGGTGGATACAGAAACACAAATGAAACAAAACAAGAGGGAAAAACAGTTCAGGGATCGACCGTTAAGAAATTCGCACCTAGGTTAGATTCCATTCTCTCGAGACAGGAGGGGCATTTTCATTAAGTACATTCGCACAAATTTTTAAAAACTATCTTCCTGTTCTAAACATACAGATTCTATTATTTTTACATAATTATTACATTTATAATTAAATTTATTACATTTAATATTGCATAATTATTAATTACAGAAATTATAAATTTATTATTACATTGGTTATTACATTGTTGTTTATTATACAGAAATTAAAACCGAAAAACGAATGAAAAAAGGCGATTAGGAAATAATCCAGAGACCATTGAGAAATTCGCACCTAGGTTAGATATCGTTCTCTCGAAACCAGAAGGGCATTTTATTACAGGGTCAGCTTATAACTACATTTCCACAAATTAAAAATATCTTCTTGTTCTATACATACAGATCCTAATGTTTTGACATAATTACTGCATATATTTATTTCCACATTAATTACTTCCATTATTACATTTACTAAAAGCGAGTAAGGAAACATTCCAATCCAGAGACACACACTTAGGTTCGAACACGTTCCCACGACTCCGTAAGGGATTTATTGACCAAGAATCTCATTAAAGGGTCTAACTTATAAGTACCTTCGCACAAATTAAAATTATCTACTTTTTCTATACACACAGATTCTATTATTTTTCTTTTGACATAATTATTACATTTATAAAGTACCTTACTTGATTCCCAATCTATAGCATGATTATTTTGGCTAGCGTGTAACGTAGAACTAGGCATGCCCACATCTGTATTTTTAGAACTGATAAAACTCTGTGTCACCAATAATGCCTTCTCCTTCGGTGAAGAATTTTATTTGCAACGTTTTGGTATGGGAATGGGGTCCCCTTTATCCCCAATACTGAGTACATTATATATGGAGTATTATGAGTCGGAATTGTTGCAAACAATATGTCCCAGGAATCTAATTTGGTTTCGTTATGTAGATGATATTTTCTCATTTTGGCCTGACCACTGGAAACAACTTTGACACTTTCTTTCAGTCATTAAATAATCTTGTTCCCTCTATTAAATTTAAATATGAATGGGAGAACGACAAACAATTACCTTTTCTAGATGTTTTGGTCATTAACGAAAGCGGAAAGCCCAATTTCACGGTCTATAGAAAACCTACTCATTGTAATTCGTACATTCATTATTTTTCATATCATGATGAAGGGTTAAAAGCTCAATTATTTCTTCCATGTTTCTAAGAGCACTCAGGATTTGTAGCCCACATTTGCTGGATCCGGAAAATTCAAAGATTTGGAACATTTTTAAGGATTTAAAATATCCTGAGTGGTTTATCAGAAAGGCGTATTTTAAAGCCAGAAAATCTTTTTATGCCCCTCGGGAACCTTCAGTTAACCAAAAACAATATGTGAGTTTGCCTTACATTGCCGGCTTAGAAAGAGTAAAACCGTTGACGAAAGAATTTAAGTTGCTTTGGCGTTCAAATATTCGTCTACCGTGAAAAGTAAATTGGTTAGGAATAACGTTGCAAAAGAGGAACAAGCCTGTGTCTACAGCATTCCCTGTAAAAGTTGTGATTTAGTATACGTGGGAGAAACTGGAAGAAATATTGAAACCCGTATCAAAGAACACAAATATGCCTTCAGAAGTTGTAATACTAATAATGCCATTTTTTATCACGCTAGCCAAAATAATCATGCTATAGATTGGGAATCAAGTAAGGTACTTTATAAATGTAATAATTATGTCAAAAGAAAAAAGAAAAATAATAGAATCTGTGTGTATAGAAAAAGTAGATAATTTTAATTTGTGCGAAGGTACTTATAAGTTAGACCCTTTAATGAGATTCTTGGTCAATAAATCCCTTACGGAGTCGTGGGAACGTGTTCGAACCTAAGTGTGTGTCTCTGGATTGGAATGTTTCCTTACTCGCTTTTAGTAAATGTAATAATGGAAGTAATTAATGTGGAAATAAATATATGCAGTAATTATGTCAAAACATTAGGATCTGTATGTATAGAACAAGAAGATATTTTTAATTTGTGGAAATGTAGTTATAAGCTGACCCTGTAATAAAATGCCCTTCTGGTTTCGAGAGAACGATATCTAACCTAGGTGCGAATTTCTCAATGGTCTCTGGATTATTTCCTAATCGCCTTTTTTCATTCGTTTTTCGGTTTATAATTTCTGTATAATAAACAACAATGTAATAACCAATGTAATAATAAATTTATAATTTCTGTAATTAATAATTATGCAATATTAAATGTAATAAATTTAATTATAAATGTAATAATTATGTAAAAATAATAGAATCTGTATGTTTAGAACAGGAAGATAGTTTTTAAAAAATTTGTGCGAATGTACTTAATGAAAATGCCCCTCCTGTCTCGAGAGAATGGAATCTAACCTAGGTGCGAATTTCTTAACGGTCGATCCCTGAACTGTTTTTCCCTCTTGTTTTGTTTCATTTGTGTTTCTGTATCCACCCGAGGAGGATGCCAGTGGGCGTCGAAACTGTCGTGGAAATAAACTCTGTCTATTAGAGTGGGTTTTTATTCTCATATTTTGACCTTCACGTAAAAAAGTGAAGTTTTTTGCACCTTCTTACAATCTTTTTTCAGATCATCAATATGGGTTCTGCATGGGACACTCTACGGGTAATCTTTAGAAGAGCAGCAGTGTCTGTTACAATAGTGATAGTAAAGAGAGTGAGGCAACACTGCAGCAAAGAGAGGGATTGAAGACAGTAGAGGCTGGGAATTGATGAGATGAAAAGCCTTTGATTCCACCCAGTTAAGTAAAGCTGTGTGGGTAGAGCCAGCCCCCCCCCCCACACACACACGAGGAAAGTACTCCATACAGGGGTAGACAAGGCCCCTGTACAGAGATAGTAACCAAGTGGGGGTGAAGAAACCACAGGGCCAGTACAACACACCTAACCTCTTAACAAGCTCCTTTAGAGAGTATACATATCTTTCCAGGAAAGATCATGAGAAAAGGAAATGCCAAGAATGTTAAGAGATGAGGAAGGAGTGAGTTGTGTATTGTTGAAGGTAAAGGGATAATCGTGTGGAAGATTGTGACGAGTAGACAGATGAAGGAACTGGGTTTCTGAGGCACTGAAGGCCACAAGGTTTTCTCTGCCCCAGTCAGAGCTAGCAGACAAATCAGAGGTCAAGTGAACTATAGCCATTTCACATAAAGCATGGAGTGACTGTTGAGAAGGACACTTTGTTAAGCAGATGGAGAAGCGAAAGGTGGAATTATTAGCATAGGAGTGGATAGGGCAGGAAGTGCAACTTAAAAGATCATTGATAAATAAAAGAGTGGGTCACGGGACAGAATCCTGAGGAACACTATTATTAATAGATTTTAGCGAAGTACAGTAGCCATCTACAACCACAGCTATAGACTATCAAAAGCTTTTGATATGTCCAGCACAACAGCAAAGGTTTCAGTGAAATCCAAAAAGGAGAATGACCAAGAGTCAGAGAGGTATGCCAGAAGATTGCCAGTAGAATGCCCCTTGCGAAACTCACACTAATGATCTGAAAGAAGATTGTGAATAGAAAGGTATTTAAGAATCTTCCTATTAAGGATAGATTAAAAAACTTTAGAAAGGAAAGAAATAAAGGCAACTGGATGATAGTTGGAGGGTTGAGACTGGTTACCCTTCTTTGGAACAAGCTGAATGAAAGCAAACTTCCAGCAGGAAGGAAAAGTACAGTACCAGATGAAAGACAAAGATGAGAGTTTGCCTAGGCAGGGTTTGGCACAGAAGAGCAGCTCTTGAGAACAACAAGAGGGACACCATCAGGACCAGGGTTTCGGAGCCGGTAAAAAAACTTCTGGCTCCGGCTCTTTTATAGTAAATTCTGTTAATTATAAAATAAATATCTAGATTTATATAACTAATTGTCCAATTTAAAATATTGCACAAAAATATTTTATTATTAAATCACTTTAATACTCAAAATTTAAATTTCTTATGATTTTAAATTAGGCAAATATAATGATAGAATGAAGTTATTTAAATAACTAAAGGAAAATGATGAAAACTAAATGATATTAAATATTTATTAACAATGGTAGCTTATATAAATTAGAGAAACTTGCCTCCTAATTAGTTCAAAGTTCAAACTTAAGAATTCTCGTATGGAAAATAGTAACAATCAAACTTTCTGAGATAATATATGCATCTTTTTTAAGTGTTGAAACTTGAAAGCTTCATGAAAGCCAACTTGGCTTGAAAAAGAGCTGAATATTTCAAAAAATTCAGTTTTTAAATTTTTAATAGGTTATATTATTTACTTAGATAAATAGTTAGTACCTACCTACCTAAAGTCCACCGCCATAAAAAAATTTTACCTATATAATTAAGTGTTGTTAAGACAAATCTTCCCAAATATTTAATGGTTAAAAAATGGAAATTTGCAGATTATTCCTGCAACTCCCACACCTCCATAAAATCCAAGAATCCTATGGTACCATTTTTCGTAATATATTACAAGAATTATAATTTGCAACTAAACCTATATTTAACAAATAACAATTTAGGTAGCAATATATCGCCCAGAGCCAGACCATGGAGCCGTATTTTCAAGGTTTCTGGCTCCGGCTCCGGCTCCGGCTCCAGGTAAGCAAAATTCACTGGCTCCACCGACTCCTACTCCGGCTCCGGCTCCGAAACCCTGATCAGGACCACATACATTACTAGAGTTGAACCCAGATTGGGAAGGAAAAACATCTTTGGAAGAAATTCTGATTTCAGACATAAGTCATAGAGGGGTATTGGAGGAAAACACCCAGGGTTGAGTTTAGGGATGCACCAGATACCGGATCATGATCCAGTATCTGGCTAATCCAGCCACTTCTTCAGTATCCTGCCAAATACCAGATAATTAATTAACATTTTAATCACATTTTGTTTATAAACTTCATATTTCAAGTTTTTGTGTGTACTTTATTACTTTATTATGGCTAATGCTAGATGAAAAATATGAAATTATTGAAGAAAATTTAAAATATAACTATATATTTTCACACATTTATCATTTACAGTTAATAGGTAGTTATATATTAAGAAAGAAAATGTTTTCAAGTCTTATTTTTGGTTTATAGATTTTCTTTTTTTTATCAAATAAACAAAATTTCTAATCTGCATTTTTTTAAGAGAATAATGATTTTGTAAAATTTGTAGGAACCATAAAAGTTTATTAAACCACAAGTTAATTGCAAGATTTAAAATTTTATGCCCTTAAGAATACATGATCTAGCCAAATATCCAGTTTCCAGCCAGATTATCTGGTATCCAGCAAAAATAAAGACATATCCAGTACATCCCTGTTGAGTTGGATGTGAAAGTTTTGAGTGAAGACTTCAGCTTTATCAGAAGATAGTAACTGCGCCATCAGAAGGGAAAAGCAGGGAAGTAGTTGCCTTTGGTGAGCTTGAATGCAGTACTGTATTCTACCAATTACATAATCTACAGACAACTTCTTCACTCTTGTAACTAACATTCTTTGGATAACCTCAACAAGCCTAAGCAGCTTCACGTTTTCCAGATGTAATATAATATACACTTTTTTAATATTTGATACAGGCTGTGTGATACCAATCTTCACAATTCTCATGTGCTACTACCTTATCCTAAAGCCAAACTTCCTTCTTACATACTGTACCTTATAGTCACAGTCAAAAGGAATCTTGGATAATATTCTTTTACTCAGTTTATAGCTTTGAAGCCCTCTCTTGGATGGGGGCAAGTTAATAGGGGCCTAGGCTAATCAGGCAAAAAAACTGGGATTCTACTGAATGAACCCCTGGATCTCGCCAAATACTAAGATAAATTAAGCTTAAACTTAGGAATGGAGCTATTTACACTGTAATTATCACAAGTAAAATCCACAAAATTAACACTAAAGGCTAACCTTTCAAAAACAACTTAAAATCTTGGTAGGCTCCAATACAGCAACCATGTAATTAGACACTTCCATGAATGAAATAGTGTTTGTAAATAGGGTAAATGTACATTTTACCTCAAGTAAGTATGCTACTTCAGTAGCTTTATGAATAGTTTAAAGATAATCAGCTAACTTTGAATTTATATTTTACAAAACTTCATAAAATATTGCTTTCAATCATTCATCTTGCTTGGATAATCTCAACACCCATATTACATTTCATTTGGAAAACATGAAGCCAAATATTGTTTTGCAGAGACCAGTATTCTTGATAAAGTCAAAATTTGGGTGCTCTTCCAATGTGTGCTCTACCATATTCCAACTAATATTCCATATTCCAGGCTAACTAACAAAAATATCATGACTTAACCTAACCAATCATCAAGGGCGTATAGTTGACCTAATGATTGGTTAGTTAAGTCATGATATTTTCGTTAGTTAGCCTTATAAGGCTAGTTTCACGGTAGAGCACGTATTGGAATATGGTAGATCACAGTTTCATGGTAGAGCACATATTGGAAGAGCACCAAAATTTGTTATAAGGATTATGACTGAATTATTTTCCATGTGACACATTTGGCCAATCTAAAATGACCATTGATCATAGTGTAATCTAGTATGATACTTAATACACTGTGCTATTTAGCCAGCAGTCCTGTGCACATATAGACTGTTTTTGTGAGCTTTGTATTGCTTTTAAAAATTTGCTATAATCTTCATCTACATTAGCCCCTTTTCACATGAAGGAAATAAAATCTAATAAAATAGACACTTGGAAATTTCTTAATTTTAAATTTGTTAACAATTCATTTTAGGTTTTGAAGTGCTGTAATAATGGAATGCCCAGTTAGGTCAACTATACACCTTTGACAATTGGTTAGGTACACTATATCAAAGTTATATATATATATATATAATACAGGGTGGGCGGAAAGTAGCTCCCTATTTGGATTGGTAAAAAAATACGTATATTATCCATTTTTTTAGAAGAAATAATATGAAAAGGTAGGCATACATGGTAGGTTTTCTCTAAAATTCAATGTGGGCTCCAACTCTTTCCACCAGCTTCTGGAGCCGCCCAGGAATGGCGTCCACTGACTTTAGCAGGAAGTTCGCACTGAGTCCACGAAAGTCAACTCGCCAGGCAGCTCGGGAAAGTGGACTCTCCCGCTACTCAGTGCGAACTGTGCTGAAGAAGGAGCTGAACTGGCGTGCGTGGAAGCCGCATTACTGCCAATCTCTCTCGGACGAGGACTGCGACATTCGCATGGAGTTCGGGGAAATCATGCTGGCTTGGCATGAAGACTGGCCCCATCTCTTCCGCAACATCCTCTGGAGCGACGAGGCGGTGTTCCACGTCGGAGGCTTTGTCAACCGCCACAATTGCCACTACTGGGCAGGAGAGGATCCCATGGTTACCGCTGAAAAACGGCAGAATCGGTTCAGTGTAACGGTGTGGTGTGGTATGACCTCAGATCAGGTTGTGGGCCCGTTCCTTCTGCGCAACACCATGAATGCTGAGCGGTACCTTGCTATGTTGCGAAACGAGGTCTGGCCGGTTGTCAGCACATGGGAGAACATCGACGATCTGATATTTATGCAAGATGGCGCCCCTCCGCACTTCGCTCTTGTTGTCCGTGAGTGGCTGGATGCCCACTTCCCTGGGCGTTGGATGGGTCGTCGTGGTCCACATCAATGGCCAGCCAGGAGCCCCGACTTGACACCGTGCGACTTCTTTCTTTGGGGGTGGGTAAAGGAAGAAGTCTACCGCACCAAACCGAGGACATTGGAAGAACTGGAGGACCGAATTCGGGAAGTCATGTCCTCCATCCCGCCGGAGTTCCTACTAAAGTCAGTGGACGCCATTCCTGGGCGGCTCCAGAAGCTGGTGGAAAGAGTTGGAGCCCACATTGAATTTTAGAGAAAACCTACCATGTATGCCTACCTTTTCATATTATTTCTTCTGAAATAAATGGATAATATACATATTTTTTTTACCAATCCAAAATAGGGAGCTACTTTCCGCCCACCCTGTATATATATTATATATATATATATATATATATCTATATATATATATATATATATATATATAATATGCAGTAGCTATAACACACACACATTTTGTAAAAGTTGCTTAAAATTAATCAAATCATATGTGAAAATTATTGACTATCCAGTTAGGTAAACTGTACACCCTTGACGATTGGTTATGTTACTTTAGGCAAGTTTGAATGACAGTTCAGGATCAACCTGCGGTCAACCCCTCTACAGCACCCTGCCTCATTTGCGGGATTTGGTGAAGGAGGGAATTGCTGTCTGATCTCCTCCTGCCCTCATTGCCAGCCACGCATGGCTGGTCAGGGACTTTACACAGGAACCTGTCCAGCTAGTTCTTGAAGTTATTTAGGTCGGTGTGCTGGAGATTCCTCACTTCTTTTGGTAGGACAGTGAAAAGCTTTGGGCCTCGTATTCCGAGGGTATTTTCCATCCTCATTTTCATGGCCCCTTGTCCCACCACCACTCGGACCGTACAAAATCTGCCTTTTCTCTCATTCCAGTTTGTTTCTATTTCATTTCTAAGGTTAGGGAGAGAGCCCTCAAGTATTTCCCATATGTATATTATTGTGTACTGCTCATGCCTTCTTTCGAGAGAGTAGAGTTCCAGGGATTGTACTAGTTGAGACCAGTAGTCTTCACTTTCCATTTCCTCTATCTTAGATGTAAAAGTCCTTTGTATAGCTTCAATGTTCGCAATGTCTTATTTCCGTATGGGCCTGTGAGTACTGAGCAATACTCAATTATTGCAAGCCAATTAGGCTTACAGAGTTTTGTACCCTTTTTTCTGTAGCTCCTTTATTTCCATACCTTAGAAGTTGAAATTTTTCTTCATTGAACTTCATATTGTTGTCTTCTGCTCACTGGAATAATGTCTCGATGTCATTTTGTAATTTTCTTACATTACCTTCATTCAATATTTCCTTGCATATCTTTGTGTCATCTGCAAAACATAATACAATACTGTCCTTAGTATCTGCAATTATTATTATGAACAGCAAGAGAGCTCACAACTTCCAAGACTTCTGATTTAACACCATTTACCACCACTCTTTGTGTTCTTTGCATCAAGAAATTAAATATCCATCTTCTTAGCTTTCCAGTAATTCCTGTATTCTTAAGTTTGTGCGCTATGATTCCATGGTCACATTTATTAAAGTCTTTAGCAAAGTCCATATATATTACAGCTACATTTTGTCCTCAAATATTTTCTCCTGGTGATCTAGCAGCTGTGATAGGCATGATCTTGCAGCCCTGAAGCCATGTTGATTTGGGTTGTATAGCCAAGTCTTTTTCTTGTATGTAGAAGGTAGTTTTGCCTAGAGCTAATTATATATTCAAAACACTTTATAAGGTGTGAGGTGAGAGCCACTGGCCAATAATTACTGGGCATTGCTGTTACAAACTTTAAATAGGGGGGGGGGGCAATATTCACATTCTTTAAGGGGAGTGGAATTTGTACTGTGTCAAGTGACTTCCTCCATAGTAAGTATAGCAGTTTGGCAATACTCTTTAAATTTCTTTAGAAACAAGGCATGCCATGTGTTTGGCCCTGGCACTGAATTGTCTCGCATCTGTGATAAGGCTGTAATTACATCCCCTTCTGTGAACTCAAAGTCCATTAATAAGGTTGTGCCAGAATTTGTTCTTGGTTGATTTGTACCTATGTCAAAAAATTTGTCTGGGTTTTACACTTCCATCTCAGACTTAGGGGTGCTAAACACAGAGTTAAATTGTTTCCTAAGCAGTTCGCTTATTTCTTTCGGGTCATTTGTGTATTTGGCCTCCCTGTCTATCAATGGACCAATACTCTCCCTACACTGCATTTTCCTTTTCGCAAACATGAAGTATTTTAGGTTATATTTTGTTTCTTCCTCATTTGTCTTATGTTTAGGCCCATTTCTATTTCCCAAGTTTCCTCTCTTTGCATCAGTTCTGCATCTGTGGAAATGTTTTATGATTTGTTTCATTGTCTGAATAGTGTCCTGATTTTCCTCTCAAGCTTGCTACATTTTCTTTCCTGTCTCTCTGGAATATGTTTCAGTATTATAGGTTTGGTTTCAGTCTCTATTATACATAATACTTCTTGTGGAGTCTTCTCATGAAGTAGCAATTCCCAATTTACCTCCTTTAAATCTTTATTTACATTTTCCCAATTTACTTCTTTGAATTTATGTTTAAGCCTTCAAATATTCTATCTGCCTCTCCAGGATGCATTTTTGGACTTCTGGGTGCTAACTTCAATTGTATATCAATGAGGTTATGGTTTGAGAACTTTGTGTGCATCGCTTTTTATTATCTCATTATTTGTCAAGATTAAATGCAAAACACTCTTTTCTCGTGATATTTTTGTTTAAACTAACAAAAATATCAACTTAACCAACTGACCTAACCAGGCATTCAATTATTACAGCACTTCAAAACCTAAAACGAATTGTTAACAAATTTAAAATTAAGAAATTTCCAAGTGTCCATTTTATTATATTTTATTTCCTTCATGCAAAGAGGGGCTAACGTAAACGTAGATGAAGATTATAGCAAATTTTGGTTATATGAGTTTTATCGTACTAAGAATATCAAAAGCAAATATAATTATAAAATATTAAAGCATAATTTTCTCATCATTTTCATATAAGTCACTATGCTCGCAGATGCGTACTTAACAAATTATGTACATTTGAATATTATGACATTTTTACTTTTTTTTTCCCGCCCTTCCAATATTTGATTGGTGACATCATGAGAACATGATATATGAGCTACACTTTTTAAGTTCTTAGGCCTTTTAAGTTGCTAGTCTACTTCTGTTAGTTTTTGATAGATGTTTGTGGCAATGACATGTGAACGGTGCGAATATTATTTTGAGGATTTAATATACGAAGTGCATTCTATTGACTTCTGAGCAATAGAAATATTAAATATGTTATTACATTATCATTTGTATAATTTAGGTCTCGGGGGTATGGGGGCTCCCCCCGTAAAGATCACGCATCACAAATTGATCGGTATAGGGTTTTATATTTTTTATTTTCGACGCTAAAATATCGTTCAATCGATCAATTTGTGATGCGTGATCTTTACGGGGGACTCCACCCCCATACCCCCGAGACCTAAATTATACAAATGATAATGTAATAACATATTCATGTTAGGTAAGGTTAGATTAGGTTAATTAATACCAAAATACATTTTCCTAGTAATATTTGAGGTGTTTTGCTTAGATTTTGACCTCCATTTCCCTTGAAAATGGGCCAAACTTCAAAGTACTATAGCTTTGTTGGATCTCATTGCCGACGGAAATGGAGGTCATATTTGAACAAATCACATCAAATACTACTAGAAAAATATATTTTGGTGTAAAATGACTGAGTTACTTAAAACACATAATTACCCAAATTTTTAAAAGAAATACAAAGCTCACAAAAACAGTCTCTGTGTGCACAGGACTGCTGGCTAAATAGCCTGGGAGACTAGCCAGTGCGGTCAAATAGCATGGAAGGCTATCTGACCAGTAATGGCTAAATAGGCACAGCGTACGGTACTTAATATTAACAATTTTTTCCCAATCCAGGCCAAAATTTGAACTGTAAATTAACAAATCTAAAATCAGGAATTTCGAGAGGTTGTACAAATGGCAAAATTCTAGATGAAGTTCAGAGCCAAAGTTCATAACAGTGAGTTAGGATAGTAATTAGGAATTATGGACTCTGGCATCTGACATTTTACCGTACAAACAATCAACGTTAAAACCACCGGGGTCTCCTCTCAAGCTCAGGCAAACTGGTAAATTTAGCCTTAGGCCGCGTAGGCCATCCGGCTACCTATGGCAACCTGTAGAGTTAGTACTACTCAAAAAACTTACCTTCCTTTTAGTAACTGAAATGAAGGCTGGGCTTTGTCTTGCTTTGTAGTAATACTTGTAATATTTGTCATGATGCTGTTACTATTTTGAGTACTAGGACCTAGGCCCAATTAATCATTATTGAAAGAACCTGAAGAGCAGATCTAAACCTAACTAACCTAAATTTAAACCTACGTAAGAATTGCGCATAAGCTCCTTACTAACCATTTCCCATTTAAAACTACAAACATTCATATTATTATTATTATTAAGATCAAAAAGCTTTTCGAAATTAAAACTCAAAGGTTGCTACAAAACTAATCACAACCAAATTTTTTTTTTTTTTTTTTCTTCTGTTTAAGGTGCTTGCAACCCTACTGGATTATTGACACCATTACAACCAAATTAGCCTAACCTACCTAAAGTTATAACTGCTCGAGCACACTTTCGCTGATCAGTAACCACGACACTATGTTGTTATTGTCGTAGCAGACGAATTTGTATAAACAGATCAGGCACTGTTTCCGAGCTAGATGTCGCACAGAACATCTTCGGGCATCCGATGCGAAACTTCATTGCCATATATGTCATAATTTGCGTTGCAAGCTCATTGCCAATGTCTTGCACATTGCTAATGGCAATGACACCACCAAAGTACATTCATACCTAGTTTGATATTCTTAACAAATATGTCTTGACAATAAACCAAAATCGCAATGCATAATTAATTAATAATTCAATGAATTTTTTCAAAACCAAGAAATTTATTCTCCTATAGTAAGTAGGTAAAATATTTTATATTAAGCAGTAAAATTATAACTACAACACAGTTTGAAGAGTAAATGCCATTACATCTATAATCTATACTATAATAAGAGAGCCGTCTGTCCGTCCGTCCGTCACACTTTCAGAAATTGTGAGAAAAAATTGTGAGAAAAAAATTCAGAAATTGTATTACGGGCGGCAATGTGAAGCTCAAGATTTTCATGACTGTGTTCTTTTCTGTAGTTTAGCCTGTCTATTTGTCTGTTTGTGAAATTTATCCCGGGCAGTAATGGGGGAAGGTGGGGGTGGGGGTAATGGGGATGGGTGGGGTAATGGGGAGGGGTGGGGGTAATGGGGGAGGAGGTTAGCCCCCCAAGTTGCATGAATGGGGGTGAGGAGGTTTTGGGAGATACCAGATTCAGAAATGTTGGCACAATGAGAAGCTCAAAATTTTCACGGCTGCGTTCTTTTCTGTAGTTTAGCCTGTCTAACCGTCAGCGAAGCGACGGGAACTGTACTAGTAATAATAAAAGGACGTGTGTGTGTGTGTTCCAGCCATAACTCCAAAATGGAAGCAGTTACAAACATGAAACTTCACACACATATTGATAGGTCCCCAGGTTGTGCACCTGGGTGTTAATAAATTAAATAATTAAAATTATTGGGCCCGAAGGCCCCAGCACCGCGATTAAACTACAGAAAAGAACGCAGCCGTGAAAATTTTGAGCTTCACATTGTGAGAAGATTTCTGAATCTTAAGATTTTCATGACTAATTATTTATTTGGTCAATAAAACTATAGAAAAGAACACAATCATGAAAATCTTCAGCTTCACATATAATTAAAACTAGCGGAGCGACCCGGCATTGCCGGGATATAATATTGCTGAACGCTATATATATATATATATATATATATATATATATGCCGGTTAGGTCAACTGAATGCCCGATTAGATTAATTGAATACCTGGGTAGGTTAATTCAATGCCCGGTTAGGTTAATTGTACGTCCTTGACGATTGGTTAGGTTGAGTCGTGATATTTTCGTTAAAGCTAACGAAAATATCACGACTTAACCTAACCAATCGTCAAGGGCGTACAGTTGACGATTGGTTAATTGAATGCCCGGTTACGTCAACTGAATGCCGATTAGGTTAATTAAATGCCAGGTTAGGTCAACTGAATACCCGATTAGATTAATTGAATACCCGGTAGATCAATTGAATGCCCGGTTAGGTTAATTGTACGCCCTTGACGATTGGTTAGGTTAAGTCGTGATATTTTCGTTAAAACGTGGGATATTTTTGCTACCCGCACGAAGGGCGGGTTCTCTGCTAGTTTAAAATAAAATGGCAAATAAACTTTATTTGGTATTCCCGTACAACTATTAATTATTATTAAGTATGAATATATGTATACAGAGCTGGGCAGTATCGATTGATGAAACTATATATTCGATACTCTATCTTAGATACAAACTGTATCTTATATCTATATCGTAAAATGATGCATTTGATGCAAGATGTATTTCACGAATCTCAATTCCGGCATGTCTTTCAAAGTGTTAATCATTAAGGATTAAGTTATCAAAGTCTTTAATTTCCTACATACTAAAACTAGTTCTAGGAATGTCATTTAAACTATAATGATTTAAAACAAGGGTTACCAACTTTTTCAGATCGACATACTACTTGTCATCAGTGTGTTCCTAGGCACCACCATTTAAGGAAGGAAGGAAGGTGCATATAGCCCTTAACAAAAAACCGTGGGGAGGGGACTGTGGTGTTTAATCTCAGCCTTATCTAAAAACTTAGTAAAAAGTTCTATCTATTCGAATGATATTCATCTACATTTGTACAGAATCAAAATCTTAATTTTGGCCTTACATGTTGTCGTTAAATAATCTGAAATTTACCTGAACTGCGAATTGGATAGCAAGTCCGGAGTCGAAAAGGTTATGGTGTTGTTCATATGAGTACAACTAATAATACTTTTAAAATATTTATTTAATATTATTATTTCTCATTATTTCTAGCCTCTAAATTTTAACTGATTAGAGAAGTATCTTGTATCGGGAAAAGTATTTCAGATATGTATCTTGTATCTTTGCAGCTAAACTACATTTATGAAGGTATCTTGCTTATCCCTGCATATATACTCGTATATACGGGCTGTAGTATACCGTGCTCCTCACTTAAATTCTACACACTTTGGTTTTATAACGAAACCAAAGTTCTAAAATCTTATTTTAATAATGGATTTATTGGATTCATATTGTCTTCAAAACTCTTAAATCAGTTTATCGTCCAAAAATTCATATTATAATTATTGTCCCAAAATAAAAACTTATTTATCGATGCCCCACCGTGGAATTTTAAATCGTCGTTGTCGTCGGCGGCGGTGGTGCCTCGATATGAGGATGACGTCCTCCAAAGGCGAAGAAGAGACAGCCTAGGTTTAGGGCATCTTTTCTAGGTCCCTCTCTGATCTGGAGCGAGCAGAGGGGACCCTGAGTAGGACTGCTCAGGCGCGAACGCAGCTGCCGAATCGCACTCCTGTCTCGTATTCAAGTGCGAAACGACCTTCTTAGTTCGCCGTCTACGTGCAGATCCGTAACTAGAGATTTCTGGATATCACAGTCGTGACAGTCCTCTTCCTGTCGTCATTCGTCCATCGCCGCAGGACTTGGTAAATGATGGGGCCCTCGGCAGAACCCTGCGCGTGATTTCTTTTAACGTAGGAATTGGTGCGCCAACGGCAACCACATGAACTTGACGAGAAGGAGACCTGAATCCGATGGCATGGAAGAACCATAACGACCGGAGGCCGCCTCCCCGCTGCAGTGTAAAGAACTTTAAATACTACATTAATGAAAGATCTCTCAAAAATGGAACATACATCGGTTGTACGTCCACAGTCTTCTTAAAATTGATTCACATAGAGAAGTTAGCTATAGTACAAGAATACATCTTACTAACTTGGAATTATCTGCTCCGTGTAGCCACGCAAATATGAATATTATGAATAAGAATATAAAGATTTTAAAACGCTCTTTCTATCTAATAATAACCAAAAGCTCGTTTAATCCTAGAAGCATTACTTATGAAGAAAAGGAAATCAAACTTAAATACTGATAAAACTTCTATTACCTTAATATATTATTTTAAATTTAAAAAAAATATGAATTAAATATTTAAAAATAACGTTTTGTTAACTTTTAACGCTTCACTATTTTGTATACTTTTCACCTGATTTTAATACGAATTGTAACTCAATTTATAAAATTATTTTAGTCTTGAGAATGCGCCAACGCGCGAAACGTTAACTTTTAACCAACCAACTTTTATTGTGTGGAAGAATAAACAGCTGGGTTTGCTGCGCACCGCCTGCCATCACCGGGTTTCGAACCCGGGGCCAGTAGATTCGTAGTCAGTGATGCTAACCACTACACCACCGAGGCGCATATTTATTTATTTATTTATTAGAGAGAGAGAACTGTACCACCAAACATTCATATTTAAGCCCCATAAAAACACGGCTAAAACACGGCAACAAACGGCCATGCGTTATGGGGCATGTTGTTGCCTATTAATATGTAGATTCTACATATTAATAAGCAACAACATGAGTTTGAAAAATTTCACATCTCGTCGCTAAATAGCGATTAATACAGTCAATACATTTTCAAATCACGATTGTTGTCAATTAATCTGTAAACGGCTCTAATCGGTTTTAAGCGGGGCGCGATTCATTGGGGGAAAGACGGTTATAAACGGTTGAGTGATACGAGTTTTAGTGTAGTAATCATTCCGTACAGAGAAAGTTCAAAGCTAAATATAAAATCAATATATATTTAGGTAATTAAAAATATGACAGCTCTGACTAATAGGAAGTCGAACTAAAGCCTACCTATATAGCCGGTCCACGCTCACATTATACAGTAATATGCAAATGATTTCACACAAACGATTTTGAACAGGAAATTTTCAGCTAGTGACACCTTAACATTTACTTTAAGCTCACGAACTACTTAGATTTTGAGTACAGCTTCACAAATTTGGTCCTACTGGCTTTGGATGTAAAGCTCAAAATTTTGATGGTTGTGGTGTTTTTGTAAATTTATGGTCTCACCATCTTTTCCTCGATTTCACAAAAGAACATGAAATTTTGTACAAGCGTCGCCTGATTAGATATAGATAGGCTTTGGTCAGACCATGAAACCCTATTTCATTCATAATAGCTCACACTTCTCAATAATTAAGGATCAACTCTTGAATTACAAATCAAGTACAGTACGTCACTTTTCTCCTACATCATTTATTTCCCGTTTCGTATGCTGACGTTTCGTTTATATACGTCTGAACGTCTTGAGGGATTTACTGGAACTGTTTATTTTAAGAGGAAATCCATATTGAGAAGATTACTAACAATACCGACTTCTCCCCAACAAGAAAACTACCTAAACAGAGAGGATAAGCTTTGCTATGGTGACTTTGCATTGTATGTTTGACCTAGGTACGACTAAGTTTAGTTAGGTCTAAGCTCATCCCAGATGAGTTAGCCTCTCTCTCTCTCTCTCTCTGTATATATATATATATATATATATATATATTATACAGGGACGTAGACAGACGGGGTGCTACGGGGGCTTTAGTCACCCCCGAAATAAAATCATAGGTTTGATATTTCTAGTTATTACTTATGAGTAAATCCGCCATGCCAAGTACCTTCAGCACATGTTTAATTATTGTAATACATTTAGGAATGTGTTTTTACTCATTTACACACACATATATATATATTATTTATATATATAATATATATATATATATATATATATATTATATATATATATATATAAGCAAAGCAAAGAACCACAGGGAAAAAGAAAAGGAAACACAAAGTCCGAGCGCGTTCGTGACATATTCACATCTTCAGGGACAAGAAAAAAATAACATTTCTATTTCTTTCTTGTCCCTGAAGATGTGAATATATCACGAAAGCGCTCGGACTTCGTGTTTCCTTTTCCTTTTCCCTGTGGTTCTTTGCTTATTAAAAAGATCACGCGTTGCTTTGATTTCTTTTCATATATATATATATATATATATATATATATATATATATATGATGACTTTCACAATTAAACACGTGAAATGAATAAATGATACAAACCACAAAGAAAGAGAAAAATGATTCCAAGGCCTTTCGTGTATTCAGAAGTACATTCCCTGACGAGGTGTACTTCTGAATACACGAAAGAACTTGGAATAATTTTTCTTTTTCCTTGTGGGTTTGTATCATATATATATATATATATATATATATATTAGCCCCTCCCGAAAAGAAATTCTAGCTACGCCCCTATACTGTATATATATATATATATATATATATATATATATATATAAGGGTGATCCAGAGAAATGGGACCCAAAGGAAACCCCTGTAACTCTTAAAGTATAAGTCCTTTTATAAAATCATACGCATCATTCGAAAGAGGATAATTACAAGTTTGTATAGGATTGTATAGGTTTTGACAATACAAGACAAGATAAGATACAAAACAAAATAAAAGTGTTAGTTAAAACTAACCCTTCAAGATGACTGCATGGACTGTGGAACAGCTGCGTTTCATAACAGCAATATTATGAGCATGGAAGAAGTGTAGTTTCAGCTCAAAGATCTTTCAAGACAAATTTTCAGATGTCAAAATCACCTTCTAAGAGCTGAAACTACACTTCTTCCATGCTCATAATATTGCTCAGTTATGAAACGCAGCTGTTCCACAGTCCATGCAGTCATCTTGAAGGGTTAGTTTTAACTAACACTTTTATTTTGTTTTGTATCTTATCTTGTCTTGTATTGTCAAAACCTATACAATCCTGTACAAACTTGTAACTATCCTCTTTCGAATGATGCGTATGATTTTATAAAAGGACTTATACTTTAAGAGTTACAGGGGTTTCTTTTGGGTCCCATTTCTCTGGATCACCCTTTATATATATATATGCGTAAGTTTGAGGTAGCATATGCTTCCAACATCGTTAAAATATATTTTTGGACGTTTTCCAGTTTATGTACCGTTTTCTACTATGCAACTTTCTAGTGTTTCTTTGCTTCTGTTAGGCACAGCATAGAGTAAAACAAAAGGTTAGGTTAGGTTAGGTTACGTTAGGTTAGGTTAGGTTAGGTTATCAAGAACTTACCTCTCTTAAAAAGTTGTTATAATCGACGGCGGTTGTATGACCAATCAAAAATAAATTATATGAAAAACGGTACACAAACTGGAAAAGGTCCAAAAATATTAAAAAAATATTACAGGCCGTCAAACCAAAAAGATCCTTTATAGAAAATAATATTGAATATAAGTAAATACAATCCTATGACATCTTTCATACAGTAACACCCTTTTCACACAGAGCGACTTTGAATAAGCCGAAGTTTCATTACAGTCGCTGTAAAAATCTTCGTATGATAATTATACTCGTATATCGGTTGAGTGAGATAATATGGCGTCGCAACATCGAGGTCATTGATGACGCTGCCTATCTTCGTATGAAGTGGAACTTTGTTTACTAAACCTACTGTACTTCAGTAGGATCTTTCGCACCATTTATACCTTTTGGTTATACATGGATAAATAATAGTGATTAGGGTTGTTTAACCTCCTTCGCAACATCTAAGGTTATATGACGGAGGGGGACCTACAGCTTTACGTGCAGGGGCGTCCGCAGGATTTTTCGCAAGGGGGGGCAAAACTAACTTATTAGTTCTTAGTTCTTATTAGTTCTTTATTAGGTAGAAAAAAAAATGCACTGCGACCACTAAGTACATAAATTTAGCACCGAAAGCAGGCTATGATAAGGGGAGATGACGGTTTTTACTCGTAGTGGTCGCAGTGCATTTTTTTTTCTACCAGTCAAGTCCATTTTTTATATGTTATATGATACTATGATTAACTATAATCGTGTAAGTTTCAGTGAAATTGACCAAAAGGTTTTCGAGAGAAAAAAATAAATAAAACACTCAATATAATGATCTTTGCAAATAATTCCATTACTATATCTTTCAGTATAGTTTATTTAACACTTCTAAGTTCAACGACACGGCACTTCGGTAAAGTAAAGGTAAAGTAAACGACATTTCCTTGAATGTGGAAACACTGACTGAGCTGCAGTAGAATTATCGAAGTCGTTGCGTGGGCAAACACAAATTTCCAAGGGAGGGCAACTGCCCCCTCTTGCCCCCCCCCCCTCCGGACGCCCATGTTTACGTGGGATCCAAACCACGGGTTGCTACATAATCTGAACACGGAGGACGGTCTCCCATCCAACTACTCCCCAGACCCAATGTCGCTTAATTTCGCTAATCAATGGGAAGAGGTGTTACGACATTGGCTACGACGTGGAGGTGTTACGACATTGGCTACGACGTGGAGGTGTTACGACATTGGCTACGACGTAGCCCGGTTGGTTATACACGGAATAAATCCTGTTGTATACAGTATATATGTTGTAGTAATGAAAATATACCAGGGCTGTTAAAATGCCGAAATTTTCAATACCGGTATTGATACCGATTATTTTGCCAATACCGGTATTGATACCGGTTTTATATTAAATTATTTTTATTTTTAAATCACCAATTTAATAGTGAAAAAAAGTTAAAAATTCATCTTTCACTTGAGTGCCCATAGCCATAAGAATGTATATATATATATATATGTCTTCTTATACCAGCTAGCCTGTCGACCGACGTTGACTTTAGTCAGTTTAGTGGCTTAAAGCACCCGAACTCGAATCCAAGTCCTTCAAAATGTAAGCCTTGTGTTTTATTCAACCACTATGCCATTTAATATATGCCACAAATATTAAGTCTTGAAAAGATCCTATAGCTAAGGCTATCTAATATAGCTATAATATTATTGAATTATTAACAATCAACGAACATTATAAAAGGAAAAAAATAGTCAAAATAAAAGAAAAATCCTTTAATGAAAAGCAAATTTACTATTAAAAATTATTATTCATTTTTCATTTTGAAAAATAGACTTAAGGAAACAAAGACTATCCAGTGAATTCTCAGAAAGACTTGATCTCAATTTTGTGAGGTATAACCCTGCAGCCGAAAACGCTCTTTCGGATTCTACACTTGTAGGTCTAATGGAAAGTAATGCATAATAGAGTTTATCTAAATTTTCTGTTCTTTTCGAAGACACTTCAAAACTCTTAAATTCTGTGTTGGGATCAAAGGTGGAAGGTTTGCTTCTCAATGGAATCTTTTCTAATTTCTCCATTTCTTGCATATATTCAGCAAGCAGTGGATCATCAACGCTTGACTTTTTCGACATTGTATATAAGGGGGAAAATTACTGTTGTTCAATGTTCGCAAAAAGAGGCCATAAGTTATCTTGATTGGAGGAATTTTGCTGTTGCAAGAAGATTTGAAGCGTAACTGGTACCTCAGGGAAAGGGCATTACTTTTAAATCATGGAAAAACGTTTTCAATCGTTTCAAATACATATTCCTTCGTTTTCAGTCTTCAGACGACAAAAAACGTTTTCAATCGTTTCAAATATGTATTCCTTCGATTTCAGACGACAAAAAACGTTTTCAGCAATTCTTATAAAACTTAAAGGTCAAATAAGAATCTATGGCATATCTATAGTACCTATAAGTAGGTAATAATGATACATTAAAATATTTTTTTTATTCTGAGGATTTCGAATATTTGTGTCTTTTTAGGAAAAACGCAAGCCCCTAAGCTCATATTTTTTAAACGCAATTCATATTTCGCCTAAAACAACTATTTAAAAAAAAATAAAAAATAAACTTCCAATACCGGTATTAACATCCACGGTATCGGTATTGTCTCTTTTTTCTAATACCGGTATTTCATTACCGGGATTCGGCCCTAAAATATACTAATTTGTGTAAATAAACTCTGTACATATATGTAAATAAAGGATTTAACTGAATTAAATTGAATTCAGTGTCCTATTTAGTTAGTGTTCTGTAATTTATGGTACAATGATGTTCCGTCATGGTTCGCGTGTTTTCAGGGTCTAGCAGGTGTAGTGAAGTTAATCTACTTTATAATTATAAGGTCGAGTGAAACATTAAGAATATATATTAAAAATATTAAATTTTCGTTCAGACAACACTTGGAATAATGTACATCACACTGCCTTAGCAGAAGCTGCTTTGTTATGTACGAAGCAAAAATACTTCATTCCTTGATCTGATTGGATGCACATCACTTACTCTTAATTTTACAGGAGAATATTTACAAGCTATTTCTTTTTTTCTTCCGGTGTATTTAGGGGTTTTCCCCCCCTCCCCTGTCTGAAGTTCTTTGGTACGCCACTGACGATCAGGTGAGTTAAGCAAAAATAAAAGAACTGACGTTCATAAACAAAGGAAATGTCTTGTTCGGCAATTATGGCAGGAGATCACTTTATTTTGGTAAGATTAGAATTAAAATAGTTTATACTAAATCTGAGGTATTCCTGTACATCAAACTATTTTAAAATTGAAGTTTAATTTAAAGTTGAAGTCAAATTCTTGATTCATTTGTCGTATGCAGTGCTGGGATTAGCGCCGCTAACTTTTTATTAGTGATACTGTTAGCGCCGCTAATTTTCAAAATTGTTAGCGAAACAGGTAGCGGCGCTAACTTTTTAGAGCAAGTCAATCGCTAACCACTTGTACTAAAATTTGGTTCGCCGACTGCAATTTCCATTATATAAAACTGAGGCAGCACTAACTGCAAGTTGCTCCTGACATCAGCATGTAGAGATCGTAAGCTGTAACTTGTTGGATAGACTATGTATATTCATTGCTCTGCTTGTAGCAAAACATGTTGGCTGTTATGGACGGAAGGCAGAACACATATAAATTGGGGTGGTTTCAGAAAAAATTAGCGTTAGCGGCGCTAACTTTAGGAGTTAGCGGGCACAGCACTAGTCGTTTTTATAAGACAGGCGTCTGAGTAGGGTCCAGGGTAGAGGTTATGGGAAAGTTCAAGGGTAGTGTAACCTCTTGTGACACCAGCAAAAGTGTTGCTACCTCCCTGTGCGGAGGTGTCTCGACCAAAGTTCAAGTCACTTTTTTGTAAACAAACAATATGACATCAGATATTTCGAGAAGTCGATAGATAATTATTTATGTTAAAAAATATGGACCTTTTCCAGTTTGTGTACCGTTTTTCATATAATTTATTTTTGCTTCTTTTCAGATAAAAAATGAGTGATAATATCAATCTCTTTAGTTAGGCTTATAAGGCTAACTAACGAAAATATCACGACCTAACCTAACCAATCGTTAGGTTAACTGTACGCCCTTGACGATTGGTTAGGTTAGGTCATGATATTTTCGTTAGTTAGCCTTATAAAGCAAAAATAAATTATATGAAAAACGGTACACAAACTGGAAAAGGTCCGAAAAGACTCCTAATTCTAAATTCAAGTGATTTTTCTTCAAACAACTTACAAAGAGAAATTTGTATGTGAGTAAACAGATTTATAAGAACGAACGATATTAATTAATATTTTAAATGCTAAATATGCATTTCCTTTCTACAACTCTAGTTTATGCTAAGTTCATTTCCTCAAACTAGCAAACGTAGCTCAGAAAATGCTTTCTCACGCCTGGTGCAAAAGATATTGTTCAGGGTATAGAGTTACAAAGTCGATCCACATAAAATTGATACCAAATATTCTCTAAACGCGCATGAGGTCGAACTGTTGACCTTATGTAGGTCAATTTAATTCATGTTAAGTTAATTTAAATCAGGTTACGTTACGTTAGATTAAATTATGGCCGGTTAGGTTAGGTCTGGTTAGGTTAGATTAGTAATTTTATTCAAAATCTGAATGTATATATATATATATATAGGGTGAACCAAATGTAGGTGGACAGTAAATGATAACGTTTATTTTGAGAATACATATTTAATTTTTTTGTATACTATAATACAAAATAAAATTTAAATAAATTTAGTTATAATATGTAATATAATAAAACACAAACACCATAGTTATAATGAACACCATAGTTATAATATAATATAACACAAACCGTATTCAACCTACTGTCCACCTACTTTTGGTTCACCGTGTATATATATATATATAAAATTGGAGTTATTAATTATCATAATTACTACTAACGTATTTGATGGATTATTGTAACTAGTTATTTGGGATAATATTAAGTTCCGGGGACACCAGATTTCAGTGATCTGCTAGTGTTGCCACCTTTCCATTTCAGTAAATCCAGCCACTTCTCCCGCTCCCACCAAAGGAAATTATCCTCCCAACTTATATTCTCTCATAATTGAAGTAAATCTGAATAATTTAGAAGCACATTATTTTTAAGAAAAAAATATTTAAATTTAAGAAAATGTGAGTTACCAAAAATAGCGGTACTTTATTTTTGTTATATACATTCATTAGAAAAGCCTATAAAAGTTTATTTTTTCCATGCAATTTATGTCTTCTATAAGATAATGAAAAAATAAATTATAGTGTAACAGAGTGGTGCTACAATGTACAAACACTCAAAAAGGTGTATTTTACATTCTTGAATACATGGCAGCTAAGACCATTAGGCAGGATAAGTCAAAGGTAAGTATCCGCTGTGTATCATCAACTCGCGCATTACATCAACGGCATACATTGCAAATTCATATTAATTATGAAACTATTCCCTCGGACTCATTTTTCTTCCTGGTTCTTTCGTCTTCCAATGTTTTGTGAGTCCCCATCACGGTATAACAGCTTAAACAGTACTTCCACAAAAAATATTCAAAATAATTTCAATTTATTGAGCTATTGTTTAAATTTTCTTAAATGTGTACTTCTTGTTACTTTTAACGGACTTTAATAAATCTTTGCAGGCACTAAACTTAATCATATACGCAAATTCAGAGCATGACATTGAATAGTTAAAATGAATACACAGTTCTGCTTTAACCATGCTTACAAGCATCCTTGAGCGCTTATCATCCCATAGATTCTTCATAACACTGAAAACCAGCTCTACATATGCATTGCTTGGCGGCACCACAAATATATGTTGAACTATTGAAAATAAAATTGGGCTTTCACACTTTTCAAAAAAATTAATCCATTTCTCAATCACAGGGAATTACTATGCAGTTCCAATGATGCAATAGGTTCCAATCTACTGCAATGATGCAGTAGTGCTACTGCACTACTTAAGTCACGCCAAAATGTGGACATGTTGCTTGGCGGTTGCGTGTCCTCACACGAGATCCAGACAAACTGCGTGTAGATGAGGGTGCGATCTGGACACCGGACATTTTTTACTCATTTGAGGACTGTCCGGACGGGTGGCAATATTATTATCTGCCTATTTCACACTTCGGGCCAATTACTAATTACTCCAATTAGGGTGACTCTTACGTCTGGGTTAGTTTTTTTATGCAGGAAGAAGGGGCCAAGGGCGAACGCCCGCAAAAATGCCCTACCCTCCAATAGGTGAAGGAAAGAGCCGAAATCAAGGTCTCCGAGGCTCTTAAAAATGATACGTAGTGTAGTGTATAAGTTGCATGTATGTGTAGTGATGAATAGAGGGAGGGGCGTGTGTTTGGGAGCATGCTGGACTGCTCACAGGGTAGATGAGACACGGAAAAAGTTCAGTTAAGGAGGACAGTGATGGGAGAAACGAAAGTTCCAGCACCCCCTGTTTCTTACCTAACATACTCCCCATCCCCTGGGAGCACTTCCTTGTTCGATTGGGGTCTACAATCTCCTCCTTAGGTTACACTAGGTTAGGTAGTGGTTCTAAATTGGTTAGTTATTTCCTACATCATCAGCTTTCGGCTAATCAGGGGTTCAAATAACTGGTGTCCCCGAAACTTAATATTTACCATCATTTATATATACAGTGTATAGTACAACTTTAAAGCACGAGCTTCCTTATTAGTAGAGATATTCTTGATAAACAGGGTGAACCCAGAAAACAACCCCATATTTGGCTAATATGTAGTTTTGTGACCACCGGATTTTTGGTCGAAAAGCCACACCCACTTCATACATGTACCATACCAATCAGGGCAAATCTTATGCCTGTATTAGGCATACTTCAGGTTAGGTGGTAGTAAAAGATTGGTTAACAATTTATCCAAATGTTACAATACGCCCTAGACCGCTTTACTCATTAATATATAATCAAATGTCTCGTCCGCTAAAATGCAAACATTTTCGAGGAAGGGTTTTATATGTTAGGGCTATACAGTGGTATAGGTCTTTTTTCAGGGGGGCAAGTGTGTTATAAATCCCCGACTGAACAAATTTGGTACCTTTTTCGTGACTAATATATGTTTTTCAAGCCACTACGTCACAGGCTTAGCCATGGTATAATATAATATTTTATTATGAGAAGCTGAATTTAAAATTGGCCACAGGGAAATGTGTATATATATATAATATATCTCTCTCCTTTATTGCCAAAAACTTTTTACAACCGGTTCTAGATTTCCGACTGGGCCAGATATTTTTCCGATCACGAGTGGCAGTCGCCCCCTCAGCTCCCCCGAAGCTACGCCACTGGGCTTAGGGTTGCCAGGTCTCCGGTTTTGGGCCGGAGTCTCCGGAAATTGAGCTTTGTAAAAATGTCATTAAAAGTAGAATTTGCCTCTTTTCTTACAGATTTTTGGCAAGATAATTATTATTGTAAAAAATGAGGAAGTTTATATATCGGTTTAGCTTCATAAACAAATAATGATAAGCTTCGTAGGTAAAATCTCTGGATTTGGAAACCATCTAATCTGACAACCCTACAGTGGGACTATAGCTAAAAATTTTACAAAAATATAAGCTTCTTAGAATTAAGAACGTTATGAATATACGACAAGGTTGATTATTGTTTCATGAAAGAGGCTATCTTTGTCAGTATTAATACAATTATTACGGTATTACAATATTTTGCCACGTTACAATAATTTTAATACATATTAAACAATTATGAAGTGGACTATTTATTTATTTAATGTGTCCCTTAATAAGCCGTAGGCTTTACAAAAAGTGCGCAGTCTTTAAAACTAAAAATTTTCCCTCTAGCCCGTAAAACTAAGGGAAGCAGTTTAAATCCTTTCATTCGAGCTGAGTTAAATTTTAGTCTAGATTGTAATCCGGGATTATTCCTTCTTCTTAATCTGTAGAACTATAAAAAAACAGTTTATCCTTACTTTTAGAATCGAAAGGAAAATGATGTAGGAAATGTGGAGAAGTTGATTCACTCATCAAAAATTCAAAAACAGAATTTTGGGAGCAAGTGTAGTTTACGTCCCCTGACGCAAAAAGGGACACAAACTACACTAGGTCAAAGTTGGGGAACGTAAACTACACTAGGATCTTTAGGAGACATTTTTTAAATGAATCCATCAAATAAAACGTTAAAATTAACGAAAATATTACGACTTAACCTAACCAATCGACACAGTATAATAATTAATGTAAAGAACGACGCTTATTTAGAAGGGTGTTCAAGTATTGACGATTGGTTAGGTTGTCATAATATTTTCGTTAATTTTAACGTTTTATTTGATTAGGTATAAGGAAACAAAGTTAAGGAACGCAAACTACACTAGGATAATGTAGGGGAACGTAAACTACACTAGGATAATGTAGGGGAACGTAAACTACACTAGGATAATGTAGGGGAACGTAAACTACACTAGGATAATGTAGGGGAACGTAAACTACACTAGGATAATGTAGGGGAACGTAAACTACACTAGGATAATGTAGGGGAACGTAAACTACACTAGGATAATGGAGGGGAACGTAAACTACACTAGGATAATGGAGGGGAACGTAAACTACACTAGGATAATGGAGGGAAACGTAAACTACACTAGGATAATGTAGGGGAACGTAAACTACACTAGGCACCACAGGGGGACGTAAACTACACTTGCTCCGAATTTCGCTTTTATAACCTCGCCTTGGTTCCCTGACAACCAAACTATTTTCCTTCCGTGTTGAAGAGGTCCCTTGTCGGGCCTTTAATTTGGAAACACTATTTTCCAGCGTTGTTTGGATGGTAATTGGGTTTAGTCTGAGGTTTGATACCAGTTTTTCGATCATTTTTTCATATTTAGATTATGGTGTACTTCTCTCTTCTTTTCAGGGAGTACAGATTTAGATTACGTATTCTTTCCCAGTTTTTGAGCTCTTTGCAGCCATCGATCTTGGTTAATTTCTTTATGGGGACATCAAGACTGAGCAGTATTCAATTTTTTGTGTGATCAGTGTTTTCAACCGGGGAATCATTACTGAGTTGTCCCTTCTTTTAAAGGTTCTTAGTACCTGTCCCGCGACTCTTTTTACTTTGTTTATCGCTATCTGATTTTGTGTCTCGAATTTGGCATCATCGGTCTTTATAACCCCCAAATCTATCGCTTTCGTGCTTCTCTGAATTTCTTGTCTATCTGGAGCATAATATATTGTCTGTTTAAGTTCCTCATTTTTACCATATCTCAAGAACTGAAATTTCTCGGTGTTAAATGTCATGTTGTTGTCTTCTGACCATTTGTATATTTTGTTCGTGTCCCTCTGCAAGGCCTCCACCTCTTGCATCACTGATTTTTCTGCTGATCTTTGTATCGTCTACAAAGAATGTTATTATACAGTTGCTGTTTACTTCACTGTCTATGTCTGTTAGGATGATAATGAATAAGAGTGGAGCCAGTACTGTACCTTGTGGTATTGAGCTGCGTTCTTCCGATTCTGATGATGATATACCTTGAAACTTTTCATATGATTTTAGCTTTGCTAAAAGATTAAATTTTTCATACTACATAAATAAACTTAAGTCATTACGAAACATTATTTACATGAAAAAAGCTACGCAGTACCAGTTTACTCTCTTCAATTTCTGGATTTCTTCATTCACGACAATACCCATGAAAATTATAAGAGTTTGTGTACACTGTACAGTATAATTTCACCTACTTCACCTATGCTGGTGAAGTAAGCCTGTAGAGAGACTAGCCGAAAACTCACATACTTTAAAGAGAATTATTTAGCAGAGTTTAGTCTTCTCCAGGGTTTATTAGAAATAATAATTATATCGTAGAAATATTAATTTTAATTTGCCTTTTTCTTAATTTATTGTTTATTCGTTAGTTTTATCGTTCTTTATCCTGATCAATATTGTACATTCTTATAGGATTTGTCTTCTGTCACTAAAGTTTATCATCATCATCGCCATAATGGTAACCTTGGTTTTGTTTCCGCCCGAATTGTTCATGCTGACGAAGATCAAGCTCTTCACTCCACCTTAGACCTACAGTTTAATGTAGAATCCGAACCACCCACCAGTAGTTCAGCGTCTTAACCACTAGGCTACCCAGGGTACCCATTTATCTACCAACCAATGTCTTTTATTGTGTGTGGAAAGATGAACAGCTGGGTTTTGCTGCTCGCTGGCTGCCGTCACCGGGTCTCGATCCCTGGGCTGATGGATTCGTAGTCAGCGACGTTAACCACTAAACCACCGAGGCGCATATATATATATATATATATTATATATATATATACGGGGTGTCCCATAAGTCCGGCATCATAGGAAAAATAATAAAAAAAAGCAAAACAAAAGCTTTTATTTACAGAACGTGCTCAATATGTCCACCATCGTTTTCAATACACAAATTCAGGCATGATACCCAGTCAGCAAGCACACGGTGAATGATGTCAGGAGTGATGGTGTTACATGCCTCAATAATGCGCTGCCGCAAATGTTCAACACTCCTAATTTTCTCTGCGTATACCAGCGCTTTCAAGTGGCCCCAGAGATAAAAATCTAGTGGCGTGAAATCCGGGCTTCTAGCTGGCCATTCCACAGGCCCTCGACGTCCTATCCAATGACCAGGGAATTGTTGGTACAGGTATTCCCTTACTTGGGTGCTGTAATGTGCAGGAGCGCCGTCTTGCTGGAACCATGTTGGGAAATTTCCTTCTTCGTTCAAAACACTGGGAAATGCTTCTTCCTTGAGCATACGTAGGTAGGTGCCTCCAGTGACATGTTCATCGAAAAAGAAGGGGCCTATGATGCGATCCTTCCAATGCCACACCATACCATCACCCGAGATACACCTTGTTCCTTTGAAGAGGTATACCATGAGGGTTGTTTTGAGACCAGTAGCGGATGTTCTGTCGATTTACCTCACCATTTCCATAAAAAACAGCCTCGTCACTGAACAGAATGGTGGACGGGAAATTAGCATCCCGCATAGACATTATGGCCTGTAGAAAGAGAAAAATATGAATTTCTCCTATGATGCCGGACTTATGGGACACCTGTGTGTGTATATATATATATATATATATATATATATATATATATGATGAATAAAACCACGAAGGGAAAAGAAACACAAAGTGGTGCTCAAGCGCTTTCGTCTAATGACATCCTCAGGATATATATATATATATATATATATATATATATATATATCAACATGTTTGTATATTTACATGTAATTAACAGGTGAAGTATATGTTATTAAACAACTGGGAAGGTAACACAGCGTTATAAATGACAGAAGCTAAATCTCTTTTATATTCGTCTAAAACGTTTCCGCGAAGTGGCAACTGCACATGTATTAAGAGAGGAAACGCTTCCTAACATAAAAGAGAGAGAAGAGAGCATTCAGAGGAGTTCCCATTCTGACTCCTTCATGATAGCACGTTCGCTGAATGTCTGAAACAAGCATTACTTCACGCATGCTCGATTTTACTTCTAACTTATAAAAAATAGAGCTAAATATTCTCTGTGCACTGAATTTTCTTTAAGAAAAATAAGAGTTTCACTGTTAATAGTTTTTAATTTGTAAAATAGTGTTTTAAGTTATATATTTTGACCAAAATGGCTCAGAAAGTTGGTTCAAGAACCCGTAGTTTATCTGTGCACGATAGACAAGAAGAATATCCAGCCATAAATAATCTAGAGGATGGTAAGTGATTTTGAACTGCGAGTTTTGTTTTGTTTTCATTTAAGTTTGAACAGTTGCAGACGACATTTAAGTAATATCAATACTCAAAGAAAATGAAATTATTTCAGGGTTAACTAAATTAAATAGACAATAAAAAAGTGAATATTTTTTTCAAATATGTGATCTTTTATTGGTAATTTGATATCTAAATTATGTTATACATATAAATTATATTATTCGTATGAAAACCCGAGTAATTTAGCCTCGGATTTTCTCTACATTAGCCATATTTTTACCGCAAGTGATTTTGCATGAATTTTAGCCAAATTTAGTTTTCTCATACTAAAGATATGCCTTTTTATCACGTTATGCACCATATTGTAGTGGTTGCATCATTATATTGTTGCAGTTAGGGTCGTAGCTCTTGTGTGATTGCACAATGTTTACAGAGATAGGATCACATGGCGAAATGAATGAAAAAATCTTAGAGTATTATTAACATCTGAGACAAATCACTGATTGAAAACTGAATATAAGGGGAAAATTCTCTGGTACCGTACTTTATATTACCACATGTCTGCTATTTGTTAAAAATACCACAAATTTTAATGATTTTTAACAGATGGTATCACATTCTGATACATGATTCCTGTGTAAAATCAAAATAATTACATTATATGTGAACAACATGAATCTACTTGGGCCTGTCGAGGTTATTCAAGCCAGATAAACAGTCTAAAGCTAGGTTTTATGATAAAATTATGCAAAATATCAGTTTTCGGTCGGTTAATTATTATCGTTAAACTATTTACAAAACTAATGAACTGAAATAGCCTACATTTATAATATATACTGTAGAGTGTAGAGTGTAGACTATATAAATGTAGGCTACTTTAGTAGTTTTGTAAATAATTTAATGATTCAATGGTAATTAGCCGACTGGAAACATATATATATATATATATATATATATATATATATATATATATATATATATATATCGTCTAATTTCATCATTATTTGTATAGTATGACACATACAAAAAGGTTTTGATAAATAAATATCATTTGTCTGCTATACAAATGTTGATTTTCTTATTTTTGAATGGATGAATCAAAAAGATGAAATAGACAAAAATCAATTTGTAGAATTTGTCATTGTGGGGTCACATATTTACTTTTTGGAAAACAAATACAGCAAGAAACTTTGCTGAAGCAGTACAAGTGTTGTTCCTGCAAACTATATGAGAGAGAGAGAGAGAATTTAGCATTCTTTAAAGTATACCTATCATTCTTAATGCAAGGACATGAGTAACTCTCTCTATTCTTATTTAATAATGATAAAAGAATGGTTTCTTTAACATCCCCCAGACTATGGTTTTAAAGCTTGATTATCTCCAGTGGGAGAAAGGAAATTGACACTTTAATCCTATTTCAAATATCTTGGGAATTGCATGTTTAAAAATAGTAAAGAGTGAAAAATGGCTTTCGATATTTTAATTCACTAAAATTCAGTGGTGCAAAATTTTTGATCGATGGAGACGCGATGTTGAAGTGGATGTATTGCACTGCACTTACGTAACACACACACACACACACATGGTAGTAAGCCTCTGTATGAAGGTGCATGCATGCTATGCTATATGCATACATACGGATATACACAGTACTTTGCTGTGTATAGAAACTTGCATATACACTTCATATTGCGACATTTACAAAAAATAACCTCCATAAATGCTCCAAAGTCGACAATATAAAAGAAGACTTTCCATAATACTTTGCCTGATAGTTTTAGTGTGAGAGTAAATTACGTCAATTACCTCACTTGGACGGCAGCGCCCGTAACGCAGTCGGTAACACCATTTTCCTATAACCGAAGTGAAAAGGTCGATGTTGGGGGTTCGATCCCGTGGTGCAGGCTAATACCAATCCAGGGGTTAGCTCAGTGACCCTCGTTCATTTGGCAAGATCGCTGTGCCAGTTTCCGGCCCTGTTGACTCAATAATGATGATAATCCCTCCAACATGGACAAAATGTTTGTTTTGGTTTCGTCAATCATACCGGGCTGACGTCACTCTCTCGACTTGCCATTTAACTAACAAGTTATTTTGCGTTGGATTAAGTTAAGTTTGGTTAGGTTTATTAGGATGTTATTCATTAGAATGTGCCTCTCCACCAAATGGGTTTAAATCAAAATTATACATTTTGAGACAGAAAATGAGACAAAAAATTAAATGGCAGACAAATAAATATTTTTAAACACAAAAAAGTTCATTTTAAATTGAACAAATGCTACTTTTTTTTTATTTCAATGTTTACTTGATGTGGATTACTGAATATGCAGTTTATATGGGGAGGGGGCAGGGCACTTTTGCGGCCATTCGTCCTTGGCCCTTTCTTTCTTCCTGTATTAAAAAACAACAACAGAAGTTTACTGTCGTATATAACCGTGACTTCACTGCTTGTGATCTGCTTCATGTCGGAAAAAACACGGGCGGTCGGAAATTACAAAATCCTCGCCCGGACGCGATCTCACGACCTCCCGAGCAGCAGCAGCAGCAACAGCCCAGCGTCTTAACCACTAGGCTATCCAGGGTACCCACTTACTTACCAACCAATTATTTTATTGTGTGGAAGGATGAACAGCTGGATTTTGCTGCACGCCACCTGCCGTCACTGGGTCTCGATCCCGGAGCCGATGGATTCGTTGTCAGCGATGCTAACCAACCATCGAAGCGCATATATATATATATTAAACTTGGTAAAAGTTCCGTGCGTCGGTTTCTCTTCACACGAAGGTCAAGCGGGTGGCCCCACCTCTAGGCCTGGCCTGATGGAGGAGCGAGTTGCTTTCTTGCGATCTGCATCTCACATAGTCAGGCATATATATATATATATGTGCTTCGATGGTTGGTTAGCATCGCTGACAACGAATATATGCGCTTCGATGGTTGGTTAGCATAGCTGACAGAGGCAGATTTTGTACTGTCCCAGCTGCGGATGGACAGGGGTCAGAATATGAGGCCCAAAGCTTTTCAATGCTTTACCGAAAGAAGTAAGGAATCTCCCGCACACTGACCTGAATAACTTCAAGAACCAGCTGGACAGATTCCTGTGCAAAGTCCCTGACCAACCATGCATGGCTGGCTACGAGGACAGGAGAAGATCAGACAGCAATTCCCTCCTTCACCAAATCCCGCAAATGAGGCGGGATGCTGCAGAGGGGTCGACCGCAAGTCGATCCTGAACCGTCGTTCGAACTCGCACAAAGATATATATATATATGGGATGAATTTCACAATTAAACGCGTGAAATGAATGAATGATGCAAACCCACATGGAAAAAGAGAAATGATTCCAAGGCCTTTCGTGTATTCAGAAGTACACCTCGTCAAGGATTCCCTGACGAGGTGTACTTCTGAATACACAAAAGGCTTTGGAATAATTTTTATTTTTCCTTGTAGGTTTGCATTATATATATATATATATATATAATTAGACTTTACCTCAGACTCTGAAAATTTAGTGATGAACTACAGTATACGCTCATTATGTCACCATTGCTGGTACATGCTTTAACCCTTTACTGGCCAAATATTTTGTAGGGTCAAGTTATGAATGCGTGTATTTGAAAGGTTAAAAATTTGTCCTTTTGGGCAGTAAAGGTTAAATTTGGCGGTAAATGAGGTCGTCAGGAAATACAAATTAATTCAAGTAAACAAAAGTATTAACCATTAAAGTCGGGTTTTAAATCTCGATACTCTTAATACATTGTAACTTGGTTCGAAGGCTTGCGATGTTTCAGAAGATACAAAAGTACTGTATTATATTGTCCCAGCAACAGGTTATAAATTAAAACAATTGAATAGGCCTACTTTATCAAAGTGACAAGAAAACTTTTTTTTCTACTTGTCTGTCACTGCCTTAGTTCATTAGTGTGGAGTTACGAAATTTTTATTGAGGAATACCTCAAAAGCCCTCAATGTTGGGGTAATGCAGTGATGCGGTTATTTACCCTCCTTCGCAACATCTAAGATCACTCGACAAAGGGGATCTACAGCTTTACGTGGGATCCGAACCACGGGTCGCTGTATAGTGTGGGCGCAGAGGACGGTCTCTCATCACTTCGCTGATAAACGAGAAATGGTGTTACCTCAGTGGATACAACGTAGCCCTCAATGTTGAATAAACCCTGATTATATATACATACATACACAAGACTTATACATATTTATGCACGCATGTAAATAGACGTGTCTGCTAAGTGTGCGTACACGTTTATTATACTTATCTTCCGGTACCTATGCATTTTGGGAGTTGCGCGCTCAGCCTTCGTGTTTATGCCGTGATTGTGTGATTCTCTAAAATCTAAATAATGTTCATTTGTCATGCTAACTTCCTCTCCAATTTAAAGATTTCCTTTTCTATTTAAAACTATCGGAATGAAAAACTGATTAACGAATTTATCAGTGAAATTTGAAAAAACAGTCGTGTACACGGTACACATGCACGCATGTATATTAGCGTACATAGACCTTGTGCATCGTATTTCAGATAACATGAATACGACTCATTGATTTCACGCAATATTTCCTTAGAATCGTGTACAGGATTCATTTTCTAAAGTAATTATAGAAAATTGATATAAAATGTTGAATTTTTCAAAAGTTGATTAGCGATGGAATCCTTAAATGACGGTAAAGGAAAGCTATTTGATTAATATTCCTTAAAAACTTATCAGTCTGTCCCAGGCTTTGTCAGCGTGCGATACATTTAAGGCGTTTGTACAAAACCGAAAAAAAATTTATTAAGAGGTCTGTAATCTTACTTAAATAGGCCCTGAGACCACCTTATTTTAAGTAACAGCTAAGTGGTGATTTTATGTGTATTTTATTATATATGATGGTAGAGTGCATATTAAGTTTCATGGGAAGCATCTTTTTTTTTAAACTTGTTACAAAGATCCTGATTGGCTGAAATTGGTCACGTGGGAAATAACTAACCAATGTAAAACGACCACCTAACCTGATCTCCGGCAAACTTAATATTAGCCATGGTAGTTATGTGATTTTTTATGGGGAATCACAGGTGATTCATACGTCCTTTCCCAAAGATATTTATTGTCTAGTTATTTTGGAGGCGGGGCTTTTGTATCACCCTAAAAAAAAGTTTTGCACGAACAGTATAATACAGGGTGTCCCAGAATTAACTATCTATTTCAATGAAATCGGACAAATTTTTAAAAACACACTTTTATTTATGTTTATCATGTTTAATATGTGTTAAAAATGTATAAATTTCTAAATTTTTTTCATAATTTTATTTTCATAATTTTTTCATTATCTGGTCCAATGAAAGACCGTCTGAAGTCATAGAATGGCAAAGAGACTCTCCAAAAGTTAACGTGTGGCTTGGAATGACCAAATCCAAAATTTATGGCCCATTCTTCTTTGCGGGAGGTACCGTCTACCTTGATATGCTTCAGCAGTTTCTCGAACCACAACTTCTTGATGATGGCATTCTTGATAATGTTGTGTTTCAACAAGAAGCATTGATCTTTTGGCGATAAACCTTTGTTTTTATGAAACCCCATGCAAAGAAATCCAGGGGTGTCAAATCCGGAGAACGCGGAGGCCAAGGTCGAGGTCCTCCACGTCCAATCCACCGATTCGGAAGGCGTCTGTTGAGGTATTCTCGAACAATTAGAGCATAATGACATGGTGCTCCATCTTGTTGAAACACAACATTATCAAGAATGCCATCATCAAGAAGCTGTGGTTCGAGAAACTGCTGAAGCATATCAAGGTAGACGGTACCTGTTACAGTTGCTACCGCAAAGAAGAATGGGCCATAAATTTTGGATTTGGTCATTCCAAGCCACACGTTAACTTTTGGAGAGTCTCTTGCCATTCTATGACTTCAAACGGTCTTTCATTGGACCAGATAATGAAAAAATTTAGAAATTTATACATTTTTAACACATATTAAACATGATAAACATAAATAAAAGTATTTTTTTTTTAAATTTGTCCGATTTCATTGAAATAGTTAATTCTGGGACACCCTGTACATCACATAACAACCAAATTATATTGTTCAGAACTCCGGTATGTGGCGTCATGCTCGTGAGAAAAAATTAAATGTTTATTTTCATACTGTAGATTTAGGTTTTTTGAGGGACGCCTCAATTTAATATATTCGTGCTGAATCAATTATAGTTACTATATTCAGTTGTGATTCAGTTATTTTTTGTTGTAAATAATAGAAGACAAACTTTGGCCTGAGGATTGCAGTGACCTCTAGACATTTTGCAAGAAGTTGTCAAGAGTTTATTATGGGTGTCATTTATACAGAGAAAAATGACTTGGTTAAAATAGGAACCAGACAGTTAGTCAAACCTTTTTGATAATTAATCTGAATGTTTAGGATAATACTGTTTGGTGTTTATTTTATAACATACTCAAATGGTTTCTTGTTATTATTGCATTATGGTTGTTTTTAATGGTGTTTATGGTTGCCAGATAGTTTAATCGTCGTTTGGTTCTGGTAACTAAGTTCGTGTTTTTGAACTGAAATGACTTGACTTTATCTTTGGGGACGAATGTGAGGTGAAGGCGGACTATAAAAGGAGGAATCATGAAGACAAATATTAGTTCAGTAACATCTAAACAAAAAATTTAAAGGACAAATAAAACAAACAATTCATTCTATGGGATATAATGCCCAGTTAGGTTAATTGAATGCCCTGTTAGGTCAACTGTTATGCCCTTGACAATTGGTTAGGTTAAGTTGTGATATTTTCGTTAGTTTTAACGAAAATATCACAACTTAACCAATCGTCAAGGGCATACAGTTGACCTAACTGGGCATTCAATTAACCTAACTGGGTATTATGTCTCATAGAATGAATTGTTTGTTTTATTTGTCCTTTACATTTTTTGTTTTAATGTAAATTTGTAAATATGTTGTAGACCGTACGATATATATATATATATATATATATATATATATATATATATATTATATATATATATATGAGAGAGAGATTAGTTGAAAGGTGGACTTCTCCACGGTAATAGGGTATATGACCGTTTCAGCTCTCTGATTGGAGTGAAGGACGTGACACTGAATAACAGACCTTGTGTATATGATGACTCAGACTGATAGAGACGGGCATGGATGGTATTTTGATAAACAATCAGTCATTTTGGGATTCGCATATCACCTGTTGACTTTTGGCAGAGACTTCACGAACTAGGCAAGTGTTAATGACATTACTGTTTGAAGTCTCAAAATATTTATACCGTCGTCTGTCGATAATTAAAAGCAATGGAAGTCACTCGAAAGGAAGTAAATAGTGAAATAATTTTGATATATATAATATATTAAGAATAAATGGCTAATATTAAGTTTCGTGGCCACCAGATTTCGGTGATCCACCCATTTTATACGTCGGGCCAATTAGGGCGAGTTTTACGTCCGGGTTAGGTTACATTAGGTTAGGTGGTCGTTCTAGGTTGGTTAGTTATTTCACATGTCACCAACTTCAAGCCAATTAGGGCTCCAGAAAATAGGTGGCAATTAAGTACATATTTACTTAATAAATATTAATTATTTATATTTTAAAGAAAATACTTTAGAATTTATTGTATCTTTATTACACTACAACTCTGGACCAAAAAAATTAAGTACTGTTTCAAATGAGCTCCTGACCTTGATAATACCTTTACATTATACACTTTTATAAGGAATGTCGAGTATCTGTGACGTCATTATGATAAAAAGACACCTGTGAGCCAGTTTAAAAAAAAAAAATATATATATATATATAGCGAAAACCTTATTAAATAGTGAAGGAAAGTTAATGCATAGCGATATACCAAAATATTAGAATATTTTGTCAGGTGTAACAAAAAAAATAGGATAAATTTATTATGTTTATTGGGTACTTCCAATACGGTATATTAAACTTTCATGTCTTAGTATTTAGTTGGTCCACCCTTAGTCCTGATTACGGCCTCCAATTGACGTTGCATCGAATCGACAAGCCCCTTGCATTTTTTTGTAGTTATTATTTGCCACGTTGCTATTAAACACCTCTTCAGTTCACTAAGTATTCCTGGTTTACGCTTTTGGATCTTCTGCTTAGCAATATTCTAAAGATTTTCTATCGAATTAAGCTCGGGAGAATTATCTGGCCACGGTAGTACTTCAAATTCATGAGCATCAAACCACGCAGATGTTGCACGATCCACATGAGCTGGAGCTAAGTAATGTTGAAAAATAAATGATTCGTCTCCATACAGCTGTTCTGCAGACTAGCTGCAGGAAGTATTCTAAGATTTCTTGATAAACGTGACTATTGACAGTTCTGTTTATAAATGTAAGTGATCCCACACCATGAGCGCGTGAGGTCAGGAGCGCATTTGAGACGGTATTCTATTTTATTTGGTCCGGAGCTGTAAAGATAGTATTAATAATTGTTGAACTATCACGTCTGAATTCCAGTTTATGATCATTGACTGAAGGTGGAAATGGTTGGTTGGTTCCTCCGTTTTACGCCATTCGTTAGGTTGTGTGCATCTGTGTTGTACAAGTATGTGGGGGAGGATCTATGAGGTAGGTGGTATGTGTTTGAGACACGGAAGGGGGAAAACTTGAATGCACCCTCTGTGATGACGTAATTGGTTTGATGCTAAATTCGAGAATGGTTAAGAATGCTTTTGAATGTTTTCATATTTCGTCCCGGATGAACACATTTGGGAACATGGAAATTTGGACCATGTGGCACACTATTTATTTTTCCCTTTAACTTTAGAAAGCCAGCGTGATCTCTTCTAATAAAAGTATATTTTTTTTACTGGAAATGATGTCTTTCATTGTACGTAAGTTAATTTTTATTAATGTTTAGTAACAATAAATTGTTTAATTCAACCTATAAATGTAATTTTCATTATGAAGTTACGTAGACCCAACACTAATCTCTATGTGTGCGGTTCCACACTGGCCATCTAGGGTTAAAAAAAAGGAGGGAATTATCTTGTAACATTTTCTTCATCGTTGTCGTGTTGTGAGCTAAAATTTTGAAGAAAAATACCTTAAACTGGAAAGGTAGTTCAGAATAAAGTTCGCCGAGAAAAAGATATTTTTAAAGAACATAAAAATATATTTATTATTAATAATGATTTGTTTTTATAATTTTGTTACTGTCGCCAAAAAGATAAAAATATCCAAAGAAGAACGGCTATTACCAGTCAGTAATTTTTATGTGCTTTTTAAGAATTTTAGATTTCTAGGTGAACTTTTTTCCCAAACTGTAATATTCAATTTATTGCATATTTGTAAAGCTTTTTTTTTTTAAAAACTGAAGACCATTTTTAAGCTAAGCAAATTCAGTAAATTATTTTTTTTTTCTTTAATTTTTCCTCGTAAATTTAGGGGCCAAGTTGTTGATTGCTTAGTTTGAAGCCTTTATTAAAACATTGTAATTGTAATGTATGTGCTCGATCTGTGAACCCTCACTCCCACCCCACCCGATCCTTTATGGCTTATTTAGCACTGAATTTACCGCGGAAAACCCCGCAGCGATTCCATCAAATTACACTTCTCGCTTGTTGAATCCACTTGGGGAAAATGTATTGTTCCGAAATGTGTGTGGGTTTTCCTTGTAGGGGAATGGTCTCGTGTTTCTCAACAATGGAGGACATGAATTTATTTTTATATACAGAATATATATTATTATACATATATTTATTGTATATATTTTTTATTATTTAGAATGTATCATTATTATCATTATAAACCGTGTTGTAATTTTTATTTTGTGGCTTATTCTCGTTTATATTTCGTGTTTCAGTCTTAGCATTAATTATGACGAAAACTTAAAAGTTTAATTAAATGTAAACCTCAAATTAAGGTCCATATTCTGATTAACTTCCATTATTGCGTAATATAAAGCGTTAAATTAATGTTAATTCATCGCTAAATGGACGCTAATTCAGTGATAAAAAAACTTTGTATACACGTATGGCTTTTGGAGAAAGAAAAAAAAAGGTGCTGCTGTAGTATGCGGTCTACCTACGATTCGGCGGTCTACCTTTTAATTATAGCTTCTTATCTTGTTTACTAATTTTTTGTTTACATCCCATTGTCAATCGCCCTTGACGATTGGTTAGGTTTAGTCATGATATTTTCGTTAGTAACGAAATATCATGATTAAACCTAACCAATCGTAGGTAGACCGCATACTACAGTAGCACCAAAAAAAAATGTCGCCGCATTAATTAAACTAGCTAAACAGGGCCCTACGGGCCCATTTAGCTAGACCTGTTGTGCTGGGGCCTTCGGGCCCAGTAATTGGGGAGTTGGAACACAGATATGATTAATTAGGGGGGTCTGCGACCCCCCAGTTACTGGAGATTTCAATTATTTGGTCAATAAAACAATAGAAAAGAACTGTCATAAAATCTTAAGCTTCACAAATCTTGACATAATGTGAAGCTCAAGATTTTCATGGCTGCGTTCTTTTCTATAGTTTTATTGCGGTGCTGGGGTCTTCGGGCCCAGTAATTCGGGGGGGGGGCTGATCACATATATTTTCGTTCATTACTCATCACCCCATCTACCATACGAAGTTTGGTCGAAATCGGTTCAGAAACGTAAAAGTTTTTTGTACGGACAGACAGACAGACAGACAGACAGACACACAGACACACACAGACACATTTGCTAAATTATAGTACAGTAGTAATTAATGTTCGGATGTTGAACGAGATTCAACGAAAGTATTTGAGACTAAGACTTCAAAAGTAAACATCACATGTCTCCTTTTCAACTTTATTAATTTGGCTGTTGTATGGACAAAAATAGTAAGTAAATACGTTGATATGCTCAAACTGGGATCAAAGTCGAAACCACGCCCATGAACTCTGATTGGTCGAAAGTTGATGACGCGGGAATTTGGGAGCAATCTTATACTACCACTTAGTGTATACTGTATATGTATAATGTATATACCTGTGCATAAGATTCACCCTGCTCTACCATCTGAAATCATTGAAATGGGCGTGGTTTCGACTTCGTCAAAACTAGGTAGTCGTATATATAAACACACACACACACACACTTGTCTTTTAATGCTTTGGCAAGAAAAAGTTTAAGTGATATTGGGAAAAAGTGTGAAGTGTGGATCCTTCACCCACTTAAGTGAAGTGTCAAGATAAAAGAGATGACCTTTAAATTATCGTTTGAAAGGAAAAGAGAAATTTTTACACAAAAAAGTGTTGCAAATTTGGAACTTTTTTTTTTAACATTTAAAATTTTCTATTTTTAACAAAATGATAATTAATCTCTCTTTAAAAATTTAATTTATATTTTCATAATTGTTAATTTGTAGTTTGTTATTGTATATACGTAAAGTACATATCCATACGCAATATGCTATTCTTTATTATTGTACAGTTTACGTGTCTGTTATCGTTTTGCGCATACAGGCCACATTTGGTTATCGTATCCTAGTTAAAATTATCGTACATGATACGATAATTATCGTATGTCTGGAAAAAAAAGCAAGAAAAGCCAATAATGAAAAACATAAAATGTTTTATATATACCGGGTGTCCGAGAATTATCTGTACAATTTTTGGCTGTTATTAAAAGTCAACCATGAAGTGTAGAAATTCCAGTGTTGTCCCATTTTACAGAGAATCTCATTAAGTTTTTTCTGATACCACGTTTTGACAAGTTTTTTAGAAATGTACGCGGGTGACGGACATTGATGATTTAAAAGCAAGAATCACAGCTGCTACTGAGCGAATTGATGTGGATATGCTGCAGCGTACATGGCAACATTTGGAGTATCGATTAGATGTTTTGCGAATCACTAATGGTGCACATATCGAATGTTTGTAACAACGTTACTTTAATAAAAGAAACTTTTGAAAATACAGATTCTAAATAATCTTGTTTAAGAATTTTACGTGTGTTATCAAGAATTTTATTAAAAGATGAAATTGTACAGATAATGTTCGGACACACTGGAATTTCTAAAAAACTTGTCAAACTTGGTATCAGAAAAAACTTAATGAGATTCTCTGTAAAATGGGACAACACTGGAATTTCTACACTTCATGGTTGACTTTTAATAACAGCCAAAAATTGTACAAATAATTCTCGGACACCCTGTATATATATATATATATATATATATATATATATATTATATATATATATAATATATATATACACACACAAAATATGCCAATAAATATTCATTACTTGGGAATGTCAGATAAAATAATTATTTCGATCCGAAACAGATTTCCAAATGCCAATAATTATCATACTATAAGTTATAGCTTTATGTGGTTGTACTAAAGGAATTAACATAAGAATGACAAAGGCATCAAATAAAAAAATCTATATTAATTTTTTGTTATCTTTTCAGATAAATAGGCCTAAATCTGTTTATAGATAATTCAGTATAAAGCAATACATTGAAACTCTTACTTAGAGGACAAATTACGTTTCATGAATAACGGGACCTGGGCCCAAGTATGTGTGTGTGGGGGGGGGGGGGGGTAAAAAGTTTACTGGCGTTCGGACAGCCAAGGGCCCAGCAGGAGGACCCAATTTGGAAAATGTTTTAAACCCTTTTTTTTTTTGCCAGTGATGTTAATTCAGCTCTGATTTGAATGTAATGCATTTATTTCAATAAACATATGCAGATATATACAATATACATGAATGACCTGTCTGAAACCAGGGGTGGGGGCAGGTGTCAGAGGCAAGGGGACCGGCATGCGATTGTGTATCGGGCTCCAGAAAGTTATTATTATTATTATTAGTAGTAGTAGTAAAGAGAGGTCTCTCTTGGCCATTTCACAACGCGTAAATGACCCGCGTTAAACGGCAGTTTCCTTCTATTCATATCACCCTGCGGGCTAAATCATGCAGCTCACTTACTTACTCAAGAAAGAGTTCTCAGTATATATATATATATATATATATATACGCCTCGGTGGTGTAGTGGTTAACGTCGCTGACTACGAATCCATCGGCTCCGGGATCGAGACCCGGTGACGGCAGGCGGCGCGCAGCAAAACCCAGCTGTTCATCCTTCTACACAATAAAAAAATTGGTTGGTAGATAAATGGGTACCCTGGGTAGCCTAGTGGGTAAGACGTTGGGCTGCTGGTGGGACGTGGTTCGGATTCCACATTAAACTGTAGGTCTAAGGTGGAGTGAAAAATTTGACCGTCAGAATAAACAAATGGGGCGGAAGCAAACTAAAGGCTACCTATAGACTAATATATATATATATATATATATATATATATATATATATGTAGGTGTAATTTATCGAAAACAAATCTCCATTTCGAATATGTTGGCACTGTGCCTCCTGCCCAGACACTATATATAGATCAATGTATTCAATTTTTTTTCTTTTCGCTTCGCCTTCTTCAAATTCATGGAGTCCTGATGGGCGTAAACTTATTTTTCTATTACTTATGCTCCCGTGTCATGCAGTCTGTTGTGTTTAAAAGATGTAAAATTATAAAGAAAGTGACACTAAGTGCCAGTCTATATTTTTTTCACTTTTACGGTTTATCGGCAGACGAGTCTGTTTGGCCAATCGCTTTTTTTCCAAGTATATATATATAATATATACAGTATATATACGTGTGTATTTTGGGGGGTTCCTTTTTTCTTGCCAAAAGAATATAAACGGTTTTTTTTTTTTTTTTTTTTTTTTTTTTTTTTTTTAAATGTTGGTCAAAAGTAATTTTATTTAAAATCTAAACTTGAGAGTGATTAAACAATTTAAAAAACCTTTTAACAAAGTCTAAGAGAGCTTTTCCGTTTAACGAACTGTGTAAAAAAAAAAACCTATAAAAAACAACGTTCTGGGATCGGAAAATAATAAATTTATGAAGAAAAGTACATTTTAAGGTGAAGTTTATTATTTCAACTTATTATTTGATGAAACTTATTACTTGAAGAAACTTATTACTCGAAGAAACTTATTACTGTATTTTAATTAGAAAATGTATGCCGCTATTTGGCTAAGAATGCGATAATTATCGAAAATATAATGCAATAACGGAAAAAATGCGATAATTACCGAAAATATAATACAATAACGGAAAAAATGCTATAATTATCGAAAATATAATACAATAACGGAAAAAAATGCGATAATTATCGAAAATATAATACAATAACGGAAAAAATGCGATAATTATCGAAAATATAATACAATAACGGAAAAAAATGCGATAATTATCGAAAATATAATACAATAACGGAAAAAAATACGATATTTATCGAAAATATAATACAATAATCCTCCTCAACTTTTACAGTTTATCGGAAGAAAATGAATCTGAGAAAATTGTATGATAATGTATGCCTAACCTAACCTAACCTAACCTATAGCCTAACCTATTTTTTCACCCCAAAATGTAGCCTACTTTTCACAATAAATTTGTTTTTGTAGTATTTTACACAGCTCGTTAATCGGAAAAGGATCAAGCTTAGGATTATATTCTGCACGTTCATCTTGCTGATGGTTTAATAAAGTTTTAGTGTCGAATACACACACTAGCGACGAATGATGATCATGTGGAACTGTTCTAAATTTGAACAGGCTGGAAATGTTAACAACCATGTATATTGTATAAATGTTAATTGATAAGAAAAATATGACTATTTTTGAAGTATATATACATATATATATAGGTGAAACTCGCTAACAATTTGCTAATGAAGCTATAAATAAATAAAATATAAAGGAATAATTTATTTTATTGTTTACAAAGTAAACTTGGGGGAGGGAATTGAGTTGAGAAGTATGAACAGGTGAAATAAAATTGGTCAGTAAACCCTAAGGTAAAATAAAACTACATTAACGTGATTGTTTACTGCTACCGCAAGGCAACGCCCTTGGGTCAATAGGTAAACTGTCTCCTTATGAACGAAGTGAAGTCACTGATGTCGGGGGTTCGAATCCTTGTATGGTGCTGGTAATGCTAATACAGGAGTTAGAGGAATGGGTTGCATTAGCTGGCCTGATCGTTGTGTCGGTTTCTGCACCCCCCCCCCCTTGAATTATGATTATTATAATCTGCTGCACACCCCATTTCCTTAACGAAACATTCTAACGGGGCTTAAATTAACCCCTTTTGAACGGTTTTTTTTCTGTAGGATCATGTTCTAATTGTGTATTTAGGTTAACTTAGGCCTATATAGGTTAGATCAGGTTAAGTGAGGGCATAAGTTAGGTTCAGGTTAAGTCGGGTGAAGTTAACAGTATCGATGTAATTTGCTTTCGGAAGCTGGCACAGCGCTCAGGCCAAACGTTAACTCTTAAATTATTACTATCATCATCATCGAGAGTCGAACCCCCGACCTTAGTGTCTTCATTTCACTTATAAGGAAACGTTGGGCGTTACTCACTGAACCAGGGGGCTGGTACATGTTACAGTAAGATTATGAAACTGGTGATTTCATGAAATTCCTGAGATTTTCAGTAAATTCGCGTAATTTATACCATGACACAAAACTGACAAAAAGTGGATAATGACCTAACCTAACCTAGGTTAATTTTCTTAGTCACCAAGAAAAATTAAAATATCCAAAGAAACCCAGAATATCACCAATTAGTAATTTTTTATGCTTTCTAGACATTTTATTTCTAGGCAAACTTTTTTACTAAACCTGTACATCTTATTTAAAGTGGATCTTGTAATACGAGTCATCTTATTTTTATATTATTTTATTTATGAATTCGGAATTCAGTTACACAATTTTATGTATTCGCATAATTCTAAAATTAGTAAAAGTAAGCCGGGTAAATAAAGAAGAGATTGATGACACCAATCGACCAGGGAAGTACTCCGGGGCAAGAGACAGGGAGTGCAAGAACTGTTTCTCTTGTCACCGTGCTCCTTAGCTGATCCTTTTTCATGTCTCAGCTACCTTGTGAGCAGTCCAGCACGCTTCTTTCACTATTTCTTACTACATATACATACATACATCTTACATACTGTACAACTTTTCCAAATTAAAAAACGAACAAGAAAAGTGGCATCGACCTCAAGAGCCTTGGAGTCCCTTGGGAAGGGGACCATAAATGTCCCCACTTCGGCCCATAAGCCCTCTTTCGAAAATAATTAGGTATTTCAACATTTGGAGAACACAAAATACAGTGATGTACAAATGGTGTATTGAACTACACTAGTAAGATGAAACAAGCTATACAGTATGTTAAGCGAGTTTAAGCAGTCACATAGTAACGGCATAAATTTACAAACGCAACCTTCCTGTTCCGTCTTTTACTTTACTGATTTTGTTCTGGCTAACGCCCCGTGTGCCAGTGCCTAGCGACACTTGACCAGGAACATAGATCTGGGTAGCAGGGTTGGTTCTGCTACTGACTAGTCAAGATGTCCTGGCCTTCTGCCTGATTCACTTTTCATAAACGTCTGCAACATTTGTGGCCTGTCTTCAAATTTCCAATCTGTTGAACACCACCTCACCTTCTCTTCCTCACTGAATCTCGGGTGTTTGGGACGACTGACAAGCAACCCCTCTTCTTTACCTTCCTATCCTTTCTATACTCAATTTCATTCCAAAGATGGATGTTGCACATGTGTAAGCAAACTAAGCAACGATTTTACTTGCTCTCGTATTCCCGAACTTGAATCCTCCGAATTCTACACCCTCTGGCTGCGGCTTAAATGCCAATCTCAAACTAAATACATCTGTACTGTCTACCTTTCTCCTAATGCTACTGACTTCAAAACTCTTTGTCTGCCTCACTTCTAAAATGGAATACATTCTACCCCACTCTCCTTTTGCTGAACTCTCCATTTTAGGAGATTTTAATGTTCACCACCACCTTTGGCTTTCCTCCCATTTCACTGACATCCCTGGCGAACTAGCTTACAATTTCTCTATCTTGAATGACAGACACAGAGCAGATTGTACAGCACCCTACTCATATAACCCGATCGCCTTGGAGAGAGGGCCCAACATTCTTAATGTATTTCTCACTACTCATCCTTCTTCTTACTATGTCATACTTTTTTCTTCGTTGGACTGCTCTAATCACAATCTTATATCTGTTTTCTGTCCTATCACTCCAATTCGGCCTTTGAATCCTCCCAAGTCGCTTCATGATTCGCGTAGGATGGCTATGGGACACCTGACATCTGTCCTTTCTACTATCTCTGATTGGAGCAGAGAAAACTTTGTGGGATTCAATGCCTCAAAAACTCGGTTCTTTCATCTGTCTACGCGTCACAATCTTCCACACGACTATCGCCTTACCTTCAATAATACACAACTCAATCCTTCCTCTTCTCTTAACATTCTTGGCGTTTCCTTTTCTCGTGATCTTTCTTGGAAATATCACATACTTTCTTTCCAAAACAGCTTGTAAGAGATTGTGTGTGCTGTACCGGCACCACAGTTTCTTCAACCCCAATCAATTGCTGTCTCTGTATAGCATACGCTTCTCGTGTTCGTGTGGGGGGTGGCTCAACCCACACAGCCGTACTTGACCGGGTGGAATGAAAAGCTTTTCGTCTCATCATTTCCCCGCCTCTTACCGTCTTCAATCTCTCTCTCTCTCTCTCTTCGCCGCAATGTTGCTTCACTCTCAATTTACTCCTGGTATTATAACGGACACGGCTCTTCTGCACTCTGTAACTGCATGCCTCCTCCTTTAAGGAGAGCACGCAGTACCCGTCTTTCTACACATTCTCATTCTTTTTCAGTTCAACTCTCTAATGCAAGAGTTAATTGGTATTTTCAATTTTTAATCTACTCAACCGGTCAACTCTGGAACAACCTCCCTCAATCCATCTTTCCCCCTGTCTATGACCTTCAACCTTTCAAATGCAGTGTCCAGGCATCTCAAAAACCCTGGACCTTGATTTTGGCTTTCATTGAAGTATGGGAGGGGCGCTTTTGCGGGCATTCCTTTCTTCATTAAAAAAAAAAAAAAATTCAGCAAAATACTTAAAATTTTTAACTTTTTACGTCGTGTATATCGAGTTTGACAATGAACATTGTTATAGCTGTAAAACATTTGGTGTATTTGTAAAGGAACATAAAATATTCATATTTTATATAGATGTCATTGAACTTTTTCTGTTTTAGAGATATGCCATCCATTTATCCACTTATCAAAAAAAACTCTTCCTCTTTTGTGAGTGAGGAAGTACAGTCTCGGTGCTGAAGACAACGTCACTTGCAATTAGGATTAGTATATATATATATATATATTACGACTAGAATATTGTAGTGAAATTAATTAAACTCGTTATTAAAAGTGATAACAATATCTAAAACATTAAAAACAGGGTTGGCATTATTTAAATTGCTTATCGTAGCTTAGCAAGCCGAACATACTTGAAACTCTCATCCAGTTTTCTGTTAAGGTCATGCTTAAATTTATCTATATTTTCAAAAGTATTACAGTTAGGTTCCAAAGCTCTAAATTTCTATCTCATTCGATGATGAAGGCATACATCTACTGGGCAACACCGACTCAACACTAACTCCTGATAAGCGGTTTCTTTGAAAACTTAAATGTAAAATTACTTTCTTTTGTACGTATCATAAAATGGGGTTACTCCGATCAGGGCGTTGGGGGTTGGGTGAAGACTTTAAAAAGTTTTAAAGTTCATGAAAAATCTATAACTATTATATTCACTGGCTCAAAAATATTGATTTCCTTCCCAAATTTGGCAAATTTTGTTCTTACCAACGTCGGTACCAAAGTTATGGTTCTTTTACAAAACTAAAAAAAATAAAAATCCATGACAGCGTTCGGAGTCATCCTGTTTTACGGTACGCTTTCTGCCTTTCATATTGCAAAGTTACATAGCACTGTAAAACGGGATGTTTTTGTAAAACGTATAAGAATGAAGACGTAGCATCCTCGTTGCAATTTCTAGTGAGGCGTCTATAAATAATATATTTTTAAGTGTGGCAACGTTACCAAACTATCAAATCACAGCGGAAAACAAACGTCTAATTGATGATCGACCAGAGTTAACCTAACCTGGAACCTCCAAGCATGTACGGAGAAGAGAATTGCTAAGGTAAATATTTTTGCCCTCAGGAGTGGTAGTATCTCGCCTAAACTACTGTCGGTGCTTCCTTCAAGTAAAGGTCCTGCATAATTAGCATATGCTAATTGTGCGGGGCCTAAAATAACTTGATTTGGTAAGTCAGTTCATAACATCAAATATAGTTCTCTCCTTTAGACTCGTAGTGTTTCCCAAACCTTTTGAGTCATTACCCCATGGATACCTTCATAATGACCCCTACCCAGTCCCATTGTTGCCATGTCGTTTATTTATGTACTTTTTGTATTTTAGAAGTACTTGCAGAGTACCAAATTACCCTACTGAAAGAGCCAAATTACCCCAATGGGGTAATTTACCCATAGTTTGGGAAACGCTGATTTAGAATTAGTGGCTTAAATTCAGTTCTGAGATTAATAAGACACCTTTTGATTCCATAAGCCTACTTTAATTCTCTCTGTTACTCGAATAATTTTGCCTCCATTGTTTCACTGTTCATAATTCAGATTTCAAGACTAAGTTGTAAATTCATATGGTAGTCGAATCACTGTAAAGGGTTAGAAATTTCTGGGTTACAGTTAATGGATTTTTTTTTTTGTATAATTTCGGCCCCAAGAAATCTGTAAATCGATCAGATCTTCGGTAAAGTTATTTTTATTTGTTATTGTCCTCTTGTTTTCGACAACCTACATATGGTACTCGGTCGGAACCGTTGGAACCGAATTTTTATATTTTTTCTGTAAGTAAATTTTTATGTTTAAAAAATTTGCATTAAGTATTGTTTTAGTTACGTAATGAGTCACCCATAAAAGAATTCCATTGTCTAACTCATTTGAGACTTAATCCAGGTAACTTGATAAAGTTATCCCGAATTTAAAGTCATTGTTTGAACTAAAATTTGTATGTACGCTTTCGTAGATCATTTGAATCATGGACAATCGTGTGCGAAATTTTAATCTTATGAAATAAATGTATAAGAGAGAGAATACTGTAGAGGGTTCGGTGTTCGATATGCCGTCCATTGACTCGTCCGCGAGTTGGTGCGTGACTATACACCCACACTCAGGATGGTAACGTGATCAATGATGTTTTTAGTTCGGAATTATCTTTCAAGTTTTTCAACTGAACCAAAACTAAGTAAATTAACGTTTTTATTGTAATAACTTCACAATTTAACTTTTTACTATTAATATAAACCGTTTTACTATGAAACCTCAATATTTCTATACGTTTAATCTTATGTTCACAGATTGCTTTAACTTTACACATCCGTTATATAATTCAAGAGACAAGGTTAATTAAGCCTTGGCCGAAAATCAAGTAGGACTTCAAAAACGATATAGCCTCGCGCGTGACACGAATAAAAAGCCTAAGGCTCGGAAAGAATTCACTTTCGTTGGTAGTCCTTGGAGTTAATGCATTGAATTTACTGTTCTTAATTCATCTTAAGTAGAAGCCCTTTTTCGCGCCGGTTGGAATAGAAAAATTGACATAAAATTAACAAGTGAGAGCAAAATTATTTTAAGATGGACAAACTGCTTCTGACGAGGAGACGAGGTCCACTGCAGGTCCGGTGCTAGTAGTGTCTTCGAGCAACTGATACAATGAGAAAATGGACATAACTGCGTCTGACTCTTCTTGACTCAACTTTCTGTCTGTCTCTCTCTCTGGTCACGCTGCGTTGCCTTTTCCATCGAGCAGATTTCACTGTTCTATTCCCAATTTACACCTGATCTTCAGTTTATTTATGAATTATGATCACACCTACAACTTAAGAAACAGAAATTAGTACATAATTTCAATAGTTTTTATAATTTCCTAATTATTCTGTATTATTTAACTAACTTTATTGCCCTATTTTCTGATATTAAATCTCTTACTTATATAGATCTGATATAGTGCTCTGCGAATCACAATTTTTTTTTCGAATCGAATCTCGAATCAAATTATTCCAAACAATTCGAATCGAATCAACTGTACACATATAGATTAGTGTGTTTCTACACACAATTGGTAATAAGCATAAAATTAATCAAATCTTCTTGAGAACAAAGGCCAAAATAATTTTTTTTTTAGAAGGATTTACTGAGTATTTGATCATGAGGAGGAACAATGGTATTAAAGTGTGATAAAAGTGTTATTGCGCGAGAGATTGGCCTCAGTATATAGATTGAATTATAATCTAAGTAAAAAGAAAAGTGTTTATTTACGAGTGTTCTTCAAAACGACCTCACTAATGTTTACTGGACTTAATGGAGATTTGAAAATATCGATTCGGAGCCCAAGCTAACGAATCAAATCGAATCCTCTCTCCCGATTCGAAATCAAATCGAATCTCGAAGCTTCGCAGGGCCCTAAATTCTGATACTATCTGACAATCAACCTATCTTTAAGAACACGATCGGACAAGACTAGAGGTGGGCACTACGTGACAACAAACCTACGCCTGATTGGCTGAACGTGAATGCGAGTATGAACCAAACTAAACCTGTTGTTCTTGCTTCGGGGTTCGTATCATGTATTCTCATCCAAATTCAGGCTAGGCCTATTTTGTACCTTTTACAATTATGAATTCTTATTTTACGATCCCAACGACAGTTTCTATACTACCTTACAATAAACCTCTCTTGTTACCTGAGGGTAAAATAACGTTAAAAGTTGTAAGAATGAATCGAGGGGTTGTAAGCAAGTCGCATAATATTGTGCAAAAGGATATTATTGAGTTTCCGGACCATCGTAAATGAACACACGCACAATGAGTGCAGTCAAACAGTGATTGCACAATAATGTACCAATAACAAAATATCTCTCTCTCTCTCTCTCTCTATGTAATATATATATATAATATATATATAAAATATATATAAATAAATATTTGGCAGTGGTTCAATACAAATCTGCACATGTCTGTATATATTTACACTTTTAGTAACAAATACTGCCGTGCTTGGTGAGAGAATGAAATGTTTTCCGAGAACGTGCCATGGTCGAAATTACGCATCAAGCTATTTTGAATGGCGTTCAAAGATGTTTTCATACGTCTTTGCTGACAATGTTGATTTCCGTTTGTAAATAGTGTTAATTCAGGAGAGCTAAAGTGAACACACTTCTTCTATAAGTTTTAGCTACATTCTGAACATTGAAATAGTATTACCGGTATTGCGAATAGTACAAAATAGTGCCTGTGCGAGTAATACATATAACATTTGTGTGTAGATATATGTATGTTAGTATATATCTATATCAAAGCGCCCGCTTGGAAGTTATAGTTTGTTGATATATAAAGATTTTGAGGGAAGTGAAAGTATTATAGACACTCCAGAGTTGTTGTCGTTGTTGGACGCGGATCATTATTAATTATGTCATTGTACACGAGTCAAGGGGCACGGAACCCCCGGTTCGGCGGCATTGAGGAGGAAGACAGCACACTCTATACGATCACACCGAGGCAAGGTCAGTCGTCAAAAATAAAAATATAGAATGGAATAGGCCTAGTTTTAGCTGCTGATATATATATATATATATATATATGATATTAGAAAAGGAGAAGCGGGAGGGAGGGAAGAGAAATGGGGGTTAAGTTTGATAGAGGGCGGGCGTGGGAGAGTGGTGAAATATGGAGGGTAGTTCAGGGAAATTGCAATGTTACTCGCCTTTTCTGTTACGATATATATCCGGCGTTATGCATAAGAGTCGCAAACTCTACAAAATTATTCACTTTTCTTAATAATAAAACATTAAATATATAAACAAAGTCGAGAATGTCTTAATTAAACTCTCGTAAATAGTGACTAAGCGTTACTGAGAAACCGCAGTTTGCTATTTTTACTTGCCCGAGTAATAAAATTAGTGCCTGAAAGCCCCTGAATAGCTCTCAACACTAAGGTAGAATGTTTGTACAAGAATTTTGAATTATTCTTGGGGTCAAGGAATAAGAACTAGGATAGTATAAACCATTTTATTGTTCTTTTTCTTATTATTTTTTTTACGCAATGTTGCATGACTTGGGTTTAATGAAAATCTGATAGTTTTTATGAACTCTTTCTGCATAAGAGCTGAATTATGTACGTCATATATATAATATATATGAAGTGAGGCCTTGCAGAGGGACACGAACAAAATATAAAAATGGTCAGAAGACAATAATATGACATTTAACACCGAGAAATTTCCGCTCTTGAGATATGGTAGAAATGAGCAACTTAAACAGACTGCATATTATGCTCCAGATAGACAGGAAATTCAGAGAAGCACGAAAGCGGTTGACTTTGGGGCAATAATGACCGATGATGCCAAATTCGAGACACAAAATCAGATATCAATAAACAAAGCAAAAAGAGTCGCGGGACAGGTACTGAGAACGTTCAAAAGGAGGGACAAGACAGTAATGATTCCCCTGCTGAGAACACTGATCATACCAAAACTTGAATACTGCTCAGTTTTGACGTCCCCATATAAAAAGGAAGAAATTAATAAACTAGAAGAAACGTAGACATTTCACAGCCAAGATTGATGGCTGCAAAGAGCTCAACTACTGTAAAAGACTACGTAAACTAAATCTGTACTCCCTAGACAGAAGAAGAAGAAGAGAGGTACACCATGATCTACATATGGAAAATGATCGAAAAACTGGTACCAAACCTCAAAATAAACCCAGTTACCCTTCAAACAACGCTGGAAAATAGGAAAGGCAGAATGTGTACTGTCGGGCCTTTAATTTGGGAACAAGGGACCTCCTCAACACCGAAGGAAAATAGTTTGGTTGTTAGGGGACCAAGACTTTTTAACCAGCTTGAAAGATTGGTCTCTTGCGTAAAATAGTGAAAAACTTTATTCAAACCTGATTTTAATCACTTAACACATACGTCTTAAACGTTGGTTTTATATATACTGGTCAAAAAAAGAAACGCAATTAGCTTGCATATGGTGTAAAATTTAAGTTGTTAGTGGTATTATCACAGTTTCAAGATTATGGTTAAATGTTTGTTCAAATCTTTTAAAGCCACTTAGTGCATGTTTTTAAACCTGACTAATCCCGGCTAAGACGCCATTTTGTTACAAACAATAAACAGAGATTAAATTGAATGTATTCTTTATGAAGGCATGCATTTTTTCTTTGACTTCACAGAATACACACTGCCCGTTGAGAAAACCAAACTTTTTCCCGCGATTGAGGCATGCCACGACTCTCAGAGGTCAACAGAGGTCGTGCCTTGGGCATGTTGGATGCAGGCATGTCTGCTGTCCAAGTTGCACAACGAATGCATGTGCATCCCAGCACAATCTCTAGGCTTGTTAGACGGTACAATGCCACAGGAAGTGTTCAGGACCTGCCAAGACGTGGGCGACCTCGTGTGACGACCCAACGCCAGGATCGCCACATTGTACTGCAGCACCTGCGTCATCGGCAGCGGAATGCTCGTCAGACAGCCAGAGAGACACCTGGTATCCACAACAACAGAATTAGTGACCAGACCGTCAGAAACCGACTCCGTAATGCAGGACTCCGATCCCACAGGCCTTACAGAGGTCCTTTTCTCACTGATGCAAGAAGGCAACGACGCCTGCAATGGGCCTATCAGCACCGTGACTGGACACAAAGAACGTGGATCCAAGTCCTCTTTTCTGACGAGTCTCGCTTCAGACTGTCCAATTCTGATGGCCGTGTCAGGGTATACAGACGACCAGGGGAGCGATACTCAGATGCTGCAGTAGTGGAGCATGACAGATGGGGAGGACCAAGTGTCATGGTTTGGGCAGGAATTGCCTTTGCTTCAAGAACTGAGCTGGTGGTTGTTGATGGCGCTCTGACTGCCCAGCGCTACAGGGATGAGATTCTTCACCACATGTTCTTCCATTCATGAGGCAACATCCAGAATTGGTGCTCCTGCAACAGGACAATGCCAGACCTCATGCAGCCAGGATAGTGCAGGCGTACCTGCAGGGACAACAGGTGCAGACCTTACCATGGCCAGCCTTCAGCCCAGACATGTCACCGATAGAGCACGCATGGGATGAACTTGAACGGCGAGTTCGCAGACGTCAGCATCAGCCGCAGAACATCAGGGAACTGACCAATGCAATTATTGAAGAGTGGAGGGCCATCCCTGTTGCTTTCCTGCAGAGACTGTTGAGGTCGATGAGGGCCAGACTCCAAGCCTGCATTGTGGCTAGGGGTGGCCATACGCGTTATTGACTGTTTGTTATGTTAAAGAATCATTTACTATATACTGAGTCCTCATGTTTATTAATAAATCTCAAAAATTGCGTTTCTTTTTTGACCAGTATATATATATTATTATATATATATATATATATATATATGTGTGTGTGTGTGTGTGTGTGGCAAAAAAACACTCCTTGATCGTTTTTTATTTAAAAAAAACCCGCTTTTGTTGGGGGGGGGTTGAGGGGATTGTGGTTTTTTTTACCCTATCCAACAGAAAATCCGTTTACATAGAAAATAATATATAGTTTCAATAAATTTCTTTTTATGTTAAATAATATAAAACATTTGAAATATATAAGATATACTTTTTTAATTAAACCTAGACTTCCAGGCTGCTTAAGCATAGGTTTAATAACTTTTTTTAATAACTTTTTACAGCTTCTTTTATATTCCAGACCAAAACTATAGATAGATAATTATATAGGTTAAAAAAATAAGTGACAAATGTTATAAAAACAAGGAAAAATATTTAGCATGCGTGTGAGATTTTATATTGATTAATGTTAGGCCTAGTAGGCCAGAGATAGCCGTGTTTCTCAACCTTTTTTGTGCTGGCGACCCCATTTTGACCAAAAAAGTTCGCGATCCGCCTTCCCTAAATGATGATGCAGCGCGTACTTAGCTGCAAAAAATGTTTCGGAACTATTTCATCAAGTGACGATGGAAGGCTTGGTAGGAGGTGGGTAATTAATCCGTTCAATGAAAAGGTGGTAGAGTCTGCCGAAGTTGCGGGAAACCTACATGACAAATTGAGCTTTCTTCTAATAAGAACCTGCAGTTGCTATTTCCGTCGAAAACTTGGATAGCACGGAAAAGTGAGTATCCAGAACTGGTGTCTGCAGCATTGAAAGTTTTAATTCCATTTGCGCCCCAATACTTCTGCGAATTGGGCTTCTCATCAGTGGTTGCAGGGAAAACAAAGCACTGAAATTGACTGTGTGTTACTTTGTGTTTAGTCTCCAGTATATACAACCGAATATAAGAAAATTAACAAATGCGAAATAGGTACAGGTATATCATTGAAAGGTAAATATATTAACTATTAAGATTGTAGTGAATACTCTTATTTTAGTTTCAAGTTAAATGTTAATTTTACCGTCTTGAATTTCGGAATAGTATAAATTCATTTTAAATTAGTTACCCCATTATAATTCAATTGTGAACCACATTAATACTAATTTTATGTATACTATATTATTTTATTGTATGTAAACATAATTAATTATATATCACAATTGTCAGTTAATTATTTATATTCAATATTTATTTTAATCTAATACCATGTCCATTTTACAAATAAATAATAGAAAACCAAGGTTATATTTTCCACCTTTGGTACTGTCGCAGTTTCGCCTAACGGACTCAATACGGCTAGTGAGATAATCACTGGTTGGCACTTAACTAGCGGCAGTGCTTATGGCTACATCATCCAGGTTAACCTATACCGGATAGATGCGCTACGGTCCCAAGCCGTAGCTTGCCTAGGCCGACGACGACGACGACGTAAACCAACAATTGGTGACCCCGGAGCTGGATTACCCCTTCTACCCGAACGACTAGGACTAGACTGTGATGTCGTTCGTGCCCATCACCCCCTTCACCCGAACGACTAGGACTAGACTGTAATGTCGTTCGTGCCCATCACCCCCTTCACCCGAACGACTAGGACCAGACTGTAACGTCGTTCGTGCCCATCACCCCCTTCACCCGAGCGACTAGGACCAGACTGTAACGTCGCTCGTGCCCTCTGCCCATCACCCCCTTCACCCGAGCGACTAGGATCAGACTGTAATGTCGCTCGTGCCCTCTGCCCCTCACCCTGCCCGTGCGCTCTGTGCCTGCGCTCGTCTCAACCTCCACTCCTTCGTTGGGAACTTGTCGTCTTGCTTGTACGTTAGCAAGCATAGGAGAAGATGCCTGACGACGCTGGTGCCATCTCCCACTTGAGCGTAAAGCTCCCCGTCTTCTGGCCGGGTGATCCATTTATTTGGTTTCCACCAAGTGGAATCACAATTCAACTTCGGAAGGATCACCGCTAGCAGGACAAAATACGATCATGTTTTGTCCTCTCTACCAGCGAGCATCATCTCTGAAGTCCGTGACGTCATCGTATCTACTTCCACGAGTGAGGACCCGTACAACGATCTGAAGTCTGCCATCTGTGCCGCACCACTGTCTCCGAGCGTGAGAAACTACATCAGTTAATCTCAAAGAAGAACTTGGAGACCGTAAGCCCACTCAAATGCTGAGGGCTATGCAGTGCGCTCTAGGCGAACGCGCACAAACCTTCGATAAGGACATCTTTAGACAGTTGTTCTTGCAGAAACTTCCTCCATCAGCTCAGCGTGTCTTGGCCACTATGGATCCTGCTACTCCAGTTGATAAACTAGAAGAAACTGCCGACAAAGTAGTGGAGATTGACACAGCTCCGGTCAACAACGTGAACACACAATCGGAACTGGAGTTGAAAGTGAAAGAGTTAAGTCAACGACTCAACCACGTTTGTTCTCTGCTACAAAATCAACGGCAAAGAAGCCATTCTCGGTCAAGATTTCCGAAGAGGCATCGTTCGAGTTCCGGGAAGATCTGCTTCTACCACTCGAAATTTGGAAAGAAGGCTAGGAAGTGCATCTCCCCTTGCAATTTTTCGTCGGAAAACCCCAGCAGCGAGTCCTAATGGCGTCTAGTACTCGCACTGCCAACCTGTTATTCATAAAGGACAGGAACTCTGGTATCAATTTCTTGGTCGATACCGGAGCGTCAGTCAGTGTATTCCCTCAAAAATCTGGTCATACGCACTCGGAATCTCCGCCTCTATACGCTGCTAACGGTTCACGCATACCCACGTACGGTACTCAGTCGCGTGAACTAAACTTGGGCCTTCACCGATCCTTCAAGTGGATTTTCATCTGTGCTCAAGTGCAGCATCCCATAATCGGCGCTGACTTCCTCCAGCATTTCAAACTCCTGGTGGATCTTGACAAGCGACGCTTATGCGACCAGGCCACACTGCTTTCTGTTCTTGCCAAACAGGTTGCCCTTCCGGACGCCTCGAACTCTGCACTTTCCCTCGTTCCCCCTAATTCCATGTACCAGTGCCTTTTCCAGCGATATCCAGGAATTCTTCAACCGATGCAGATGGGTGATACCATTAAGCACACCATTACCCATCACATTACAACAAAAGGTCCCCCTGTGTTTGCAAAACCCAGACGTCTTGCCCCGGACAAACTGAAAGCTGCCAAATCGGAATTCCAGCTTATGATAGATCTTGGGATAATAAGACCTTCCAAAAGCAGTTGGTCCTCTCCCCTACACCTGGTCCAGAAGAAGTCAGGAGACTGGAGACCATGTGGGGATTACCGGTTTTTAAATTCGACAACCATCCCGGACCGATATCCGGTACCAAATGTCCAAGACTTTACTTCTCTTCTCCACGGCAAATCTATCTTCAGTAAAATAGATCTCGTTAAGGCTTTCCACCACATTCCCGTAGAGCCTTCGGATATTCCCAAGACTGCAGTTTGTACACCATTTGGGTTATTCGAATTTTTGAAGATGCCGTTCGGGCTACGGAATGCTGCGCAAACCTTTCAGAGGTTTATAGATGAGGTCACCAGAGGCTTAGACTTTGTTTATGCCTACATCGATGATTTGCTTGTGGCCAGCTCAACGGAAGAGGAACATAAGGAACATCTTTCACTCCTCTTTCAACGTTTAGAACAATACGGTGTTACTATTAATGCATCTAAGTGTGTGTTTGCACAGCCAACCTTGGAATTTCTTGGTCACACGATTTCGCAGCACGGAATTACCCCCCTTCAGGACAAGTGTGAAGTGATAAAAAATTACCCTATGCCAAATAATCAGCGTGAGTTACGGCGGTTCTAGGTTTGGTAAATTATTACCACAAGTTCATTAAAAACTGTGCCAGTGTTCTTGCTCCTCTACACGCTATGATCACACACAAACGCAAGGTAACGAAATTGGTATGGTTGTAGCGATAGTTTACAGGCGTTCGACAATGCCAAAAATGCTATCAATAGTGCATTGTCTCTGTCATTTCCTATCAGTAATGCCCCCCTAACTCTGACGGTCGATGCATCAGATGTTGCGATCGGTGGAGTGTTGGAACAAACCATTAACGGTCAACAAGCACCCATCGCGTTTTACTCGAAAAAGCTGCAGCCAGCCCAAACGCGTTATAGTGCTTTCGGACGTGAACTTCTTGCTATTTACTTAAACGTGAAGCATTTTCAACATTTCCTTGAAGGCCGAGAGTTTTGTGTTTTTACCGACCACAAACCTTTGGTCACTGTCTTCAATAAAACAGCTGTAACCACTCTCCCAGAGTCATCAGGCAACTCGATTATATCTCGCAATTTACCACAGATATCCGCCACATCAAAGGTGTCTTGAACACTCCAGCGGATGCACTTTCAAGAATAGAGATTACTTCTGTTACCCTCAGCTCTACACTGTGGAATGCTATTGCACAGGATCAAGATAAGGATACGGAACTACAAGAACTGCTCAGAGAAGACTCCACTCACTCACTTTCCCTCAAGAAAATGAGTATGCCAGGATTGTCTGTGCCCCTCTATTGCGACGTATCAACAGCTGCTATTCGCCCTTATGTCCCTCCATGTCACAAAAGCAGTCTTCATGGATCTTCATAAGCCTCCCATCCTGGTATCCGTGCTTCGCAACACCTGGTTACCTCTCGCTTTGTTTGGCCCTCGATGCGGAAGGATGTCAAACATTGGACCAAAACGTGCCTTGCCTGCCAGCGTGCCAAAGTCCAAAGGCACACCAGGTCCCCCTTTGACGCATTTCCGCCCCCATCCCAGCGATTTGAGGTAATTCATGTAGACATTGTTGGCCCTCTTCCAGTGATTCAAGGCCAACGTTATCTGCTCACCTGTCTCGACCGCTTTTCCAGATGGCCTGAAGCCATCCCACTTCCTGATATCCAAGCGGACACTGTTGCAAGAGCCTTTCTTCATGGATGGGTATCAAGATTTGGATTGCCGACAAAAGTCATCACTGACCAAGGTCGCCAATTTGAGTCTTCGCTTTGGAAGAAGTTTACCAGCTTGTTGGGTACAGTACATGCGCATACCTGTGCGTATCATCCGCAAGCTAACGGCCTCGTCGAACGCTTCCATCGCCAGCTGAAGTCATCCCTTATGTGTCACGAAGACTCCCATTGGATGGATAAGCTTCCACTCGTGTTGCTTGGTATTCGCTCTGCATTTAAGAGTGATCTGAAGACTACAGCGGCTGAACTAGTCTATGGAACAACACTGCGGCTACCAGGTGGCTACTTCACTGCAGGGGATAAGTCATGCGATCCTACGGAATTCGCTCAAACACTTTCCTCTCACATGCAGTCCTTCAGCCTGTTCCCCTCGATTGACTAGCCAACAGAACATCTTTGTTTCCCCAGCCCTCCAATCTTGCACCCACGTTTTCGTTCGTGTACCTCTCCCAAAACGGCCTCTCCAATGTCCATATGACGGGCCCTATGAGTTCTCCGACGTACGCGCAAATCATTCCTCATCCAGCGCGGTTCCAAGGTCGACAAGGTTTCTATCGATCGTCTTAAGCCTGCGTTTTTGGAATCAACCTTAAGTGAGGTACATGTAGCTACCAAAAAGGTCCAGGGAAAATCTGTGTCGTTCGGAACTCTTTGAACTTCCTCTCTGGTGGGGGAGTGTGTAGTGAATACTCTTATTTTAGTTTCAAGTTAAATGTTAATTTTACCGTCTTGAATTTCGGAATAGTATAAATTCATTTTAAATTAGTTACCCCATTTAATTCAATTGTGAACCACATTAATACTAATTTTATGTATACTATATTATTTATTGTATGTAAACATAATTAATTATATATCACAATTGTCAGTTAATTATTTATATTCAAATATTTATTTTAATCTAATACCATGTCCATTTTACAAATAAATAATAGAAAACCAAAGGTTATATTTTCCACCTTTGGTACTGTCGCAGTTTCGCCTAACGGACTCAATACGGCTAGTGAGATAATCACTGGTTGGCACTTAACTAGCGGCAGTGCTTATGGCTACATCATCCAGGTTAACCTATACCGGATAGATGCGCTACGGTCCCAAGCCGTAGCTTGCCTAGGCCGACGACGACGACGACGTAAACCAACAAGATCATTACGACTAACAAAATAATTTCAACTTTAAAATTGTTACATGACATGAAGTTTTGACTTATGTAAAATCAGAGACTTTTTTTTTATTTTGTAATTTTTGGTGAGAAAATAAACTTCGATTTTCCATGTTACAAGCTTATTTTGCAAAGCACCAGACTCCCCTGAGCACTTCCCGCGACCCCAGGTAGAGAAACACTGCCTGTGAGGATAACCTAATACAGTATTTTCAACGCTTCTTTTTAATAGTTAATAGCAGGAAGGAGGTAAAAGTATGCTACATTCAAAAAATATAATGATGGGGGGTGTTTAACCTCCTTCGCAACATCCAAGATCATATGACAGAGGGGACATACAACTTTACGTGGAATCCGAACTACGGGTCGCTACATAGTCAGGAGGCAGAGGACGGTCTCCCACCCAACTACTATCCCGACCCACTGTCGCTTAACTTCGCTGATCAACGGGAAACGGTGTTACGACATTGGTCATAACGAACCCCTACATTCAAAGTCCCGAGCATAACATCATAGGCTATATAAACGTACTTATTGATAGTTACAAAATGTATGTAGGGAAATTAACTGTACATTGAACTGTACAGTGTACATACACACAATATGCAACAGTAATTACCGTACTTAGCTTTCTACTGCTAGCAAAGCAATAGTTTGTTTTAGTAGTATAAAATAATTGCAGTACAGTATATTCAGCAGTAACAGGTAATATAATCATAAGGTATGTAAAAAAAAGAAGTTTTTTGGGGGCCTTATTTGATCGCTTTTAGGTTTATATGATATTATAAGTAAAATTACTTTTGACCAACATAAAAATAAAGGGGTCCATATTTTTTACCAAAAAATTTAAAAAAATGAACGTAAAAAAAATACGTAGCATATTATTATATATATATATATATATAATATGGCTGAAATAGCTAACCTTTAAAGAGAATGAAATAATTTTTTCTATCAAGTATAAGTGCGTTAGAAAATTCTAGTTATTATATACCTTATACATAATATGGCTAAAATAGTTTTGTCTATAAAGTATAATTGTATTAGAAAATGTCTCTAGTGATATTTTTAATACATAATACTAAGAATACGCTACTTCGTGGCCAGTGTCGTGACACTGCTTCCGTCGATCAGCGCAGTTAAACGAGATTGGTCTTCTGAGTTGTAGTTCGATGGGTGATCGTCCTCTACGTCCAGTTGATGTAGCGTGGTTCGGATCCCACGTAAAATTGTAGGTCCTCTCCGTCATATCGAACTTAGAATATTGCGAAGAAGGCTGAACAATCCCACCAAACAGTATGAGAATGCTTCAGTACTGCGTAAGGGAAATGTTCTACCAGGGATGGAGCCAAATACACATGACCAAATACAGTACAAATATTCTAATTTTGAAATCATCAACACAAAATACAATTACAAATACAGATACAAATCTTATCTTATTCCTGATTGCACTTCACAAACATTAGTTGTTCAGATCGTAAATCTGTCGGTTGTACCTGTCGGGTCGGAAAACTTTACCCCACAACACTAAACAGCCGCTCTACAGGGTCAGAGGAAGCTGGAGTGGAGAAGTACTGGCAGGTCAGTTCATCCAGCTGCGGAAAGTCAGTGAACTTCTGCTGCCAGTACTGAAGAATTCATCGGACTCAGGCACACAGTGCTGGGCCAGATACCTGTCTACCTTACTAGTAACTGCGTACTGCTTAGTATTATCATCACTAGACTGTATAGGTCCAAAGCTACTAAAACAATGCTAGACATGTTCCAATCTTTACGTGAGACTACTAGTGACTAGTGACCACTGTTACCCACACACTGCAGTAATCTAGTATATTGATAACACAGAGTAGAGATTTCTAGTGTTGCCCTTTTAGTGTTGCCAGTTTATAAATTGCCTAAAATAAAAATCTAGTGATTTTTAGATTTTTTTTTAAAAATTTGTTAATGATGTAGTTTAAAATTACAAGGTCTATATCTGGAAGCAAAAGCAAACACAGGCATTAAATACAAATACAAACGCATCATCTTTAGAAGTTCTCAAATACAAATACCGGTTTCACTGTATTTCAAATACAAATGCGTATTTGGTCCCATCCCTGTGCTCTACCGAATTATTTGAACAGGTATTGATTGTAAGGCGTTGCAAAGAAGGTGGCGATTCGGGTATAATTTCTAGTGCACGCACAGTGGCGGACTGGCTAGGCTGTCAGTCTGCCATGTGGCAGATGGGCCCCCGTAGAAAAAAGGGAAGTTGGCCCCCTAGACCTGAGGTAAAAAAAATTGGCAGCCAATCTATTATACTCGTATATAAAGTTTAAATAAACATAAGTCAGTTGGGCCTGATGAGATATATCCTAGAATCTTAATTGGGGTGTTGACAGTATTTCTATTACATGAAATAGATATAATTTATTTAGATTTTTGTAATTATTTGTTTGTATTTTTTTTATTTTGTATTTATTAATATTGTAAATTTTTTGTATTTTTTTTTAGTTTGTATTTATTAATAGTATATAAAAAGGCAATGTATTAATAACTTCTTTAATTTGTTAAAATTATTGCAGGTTTTAAACTTTTAGAAAGTAGCAAAAATTAATAAATTTACGTGCCTAAAATACAGTTTTGCCAACCTGCCTGTCACTGCGACATTTTTAACTTCATTAGTTTATTTAATAGTTGCCTACATGCTTCATTAAAATCAATTCCAATTTATCAAAGTAAGTCTCTTATTTTTGTCATTGCTGTTATATATGTATAATTACATTTTACCCATTTCTATGTCCATATATAAAAGATATATAGAGTTATGTATATATTTTATATAAAGCTGCTATATATAAAGATAGATATAAAAATAAATAAGAAAATACATGTAATAGTATTGAGAAAACATATCCTGCATGAACAGATTTGAAATCTTTTTTTCAAAGAGCATCCAATTCAGCCACATGATCATGATCTGCCATTTAATGTAAACTTATATAAGCGAAAAATTATGGGTGACACTGTCTCACGACACTCGTTAACATACGTGTACAGGGCTATTGAAAATGATTCACCTGATTTCAAATGAGAATATTTTTTAATGTTACAAATACAGTGATATTTGTGATACACCAACCAAAAGAAAAACTGTCCAAATTTTGTCTCTCACCTCATAAATGCTCTGTGACTTCCCCTAGTTACACGAGCGACGTCGACACGATAGTCGAATTCCTCCCATACTCGCTCCAGCATGTCCGTTGTCACTGACTCTACGGCAGTAACAAATATCCTGTTTCCTCGAACTGCCGATACCACCGACGGATGCTCTGAGCACCCGGTGGATCTGTTCTGTAACGTCGACGAAACTCACGCTGCACTGACTACCGATTTACAGCTCGAAAACTGCAACACACAAAACGCCTTCTGCTGTGCGGACGCCATTTTCACACTGACTGTTTGTTGCTAGGCTAGGCCACGGCGTGACTTTGGAGCCCTCTCGCGGTGATCTTGTAAAACTTGAAGATTTCCTCTTTCATGTGGTGTATGCCCAGTTGATGCACGGTTGATAGGTACGGAAGTATTCTCAGTTGAAATCGGATGAATCATTTGAATAACCCTGTATAATAAGAAGAATAGATCACTATATTGTTCATTTTGCTCGGCATTTGAGTCACCAACCTCTTCTAACCCATCTGCTTTTGTGCGAGGATTTAATGATTACAGACGCATTAGCCAGTGCTTATCAGAGCATGAATCAACTGGTATACATAGCAAGCATGCTCAGGAATATATCAGTGTAGTAAATGATGGTGGTTTAGCTCGTTTTTTCGCTGCATCATTGCAGAAGCGAAAAGATGAAGTACTAAAGCAGAGAAATATTGTTGCCAGAGTTGTAGATATAATAAAGATGTTAGGTAAACAAGCTCTTCCTTTTCGTGGACACAGAAATGAGTCAGCATATTCTCTTCTTGATGAAACAGAAAATCATGGAAATTTCTTGGCTACTGTGCAGTTGATGGCAAAATATGATCCTATTATGGCTTCTCATGTTTCCATGGTGAAGGAAAAGTCTGAACAACGATGTGAAAGATTGGAAAAACAAAGAAAGGCACAAAGTAAAGGTCGTGGTAGTCTTGTCACATTCTTGAGTAAAACAACCATCTCTTCTCTGACCCAAATTATGAAGAATATGATACAGGAAAAAATTACTCAAGAAGTTGCTGAGGCCAAGTATTATTCCAACCAAGTAGATTCAACCCAGGATATTTCATCAATTGATCAATTTAGTATTGTTATTCGATATGTACTAAATGGTACTCTCCATGAACGACTACTTGCAATTGTTCCAAGCAATGATGGTACAGGGCAGGAACTTTTTGACCTCTTAAATGAAACATTACAACGTCTTGAAATAGATCCGAAAAACTGCTTATCAGATAGCACAGATGGCGCTGCAAGCTACCATGGACAATATAATGGCTTACAGAGTAAAATTGCTGATGTAGCTGATCAGCATGTTCATGTATGGTGCTATGCCCATGTACTCAATTTAGTAGTTACTGAAACCACGAAGTGTTGTGTACCAGCAGTTTCCTTCTTCAATTTACTCCAGAATTTAGCAAAATTTGTGAAGGTATCATAAGCACACCGGACAAAAAATTAGTCACCCCTCTCAGAATGTACCTAATAACGTGTGACGGCGCCTCTGGCCTTGATAACCGCACGAATCCGGCGAGTTTAGTATGCGGAGGTACGCCAGCTGGTTCAAATTCATCGTCACTGGAACGAGAGGGCCCATTTCGTGGTACGAAAAACATCCCCAGAACATCACGGAACCACCTCCAGCCTGAACAACACCCTCGACGCATTCAGGATTAAAGGCTTCATTGGACCTGCGATGTACTCGTCGCCTCCCATCATTGGAGAACAAACAAAAAGGGACTCATCGGACCAAATTACACGTTTCCAATCTGCCGCAGTCCAGTTTTTGTGCCTCTGAGCCCATTTATAACGTGCCAAGTTGTGACTTGCTGTTAACAGCGGCCTCTTCCGTGGTACCCTGCTCCAGATGTCCATCGCATGCAGTTCTCGTCGCAATGTCCGTTTGGAAATTGGTCGCTGGAGAACCTCATTGGTTTCTTGGAGCAATTGTTCTCTGGTTTGAAAACGATTTGCAGTTACTAGACGAGAAACATGGCGGCGAACCCTATTGTCGAGAATTGTTTTCCGGCCACAGTTACGCCGTCGATTTTCAGTTGATTGCGAACTACACCACTCTTTGTAAGCTCGCTGGACAGTACGCGTTGACACACCAACAAATTGGGCTACTTCAGACATTTTGTGTCCGTGGGCTCTGCCAAACACGATGGCTCCTTTTTGCCACTGAGTAACGTCTGCCTCACGACCCATTTTGCAGACTATATCCAACACACACTTTGTTCTTCACCACCTCACGAAACAGATCTGATCCTGTGTGCTACGTCACCGCTACTTGTCACTTATCAATGCTACATCAGCGCCCTCTGTGTGACCTTGAACTTCCTACTATCGGTGCTAGTAGGGGTGACTAATTTTTTGTCCGGTGTGCTTATAAGCGAATGGCCATCTGGATCGAAGTTGTTGGACATCATCTGGGGAAAGAAAAGATGAAACGATTAAAGCTAATTGGTGAAACCAGGTGGTCAGGGAAGTCCAATGCAGCAACTACTATATTTGAAAATTTTGACGAGATATGTATCAGTAATTTTGTGGATCTTCTGACATATCCATTATTCAAAGCTCTAACAATTTTGATGTAAAGACAAAACAGGAGGCAAATGTTTTACTGTCTAGCCTTCTAGAATTTCAAACAATATTGACAGCATTCACATACTTATATATCTTTCAAATTACAGCCCCTTTGTCAAACTATCTACAGACAAGTGGCTTAAATATGTTTACTGCATGGAATATGGTAGAAAAATCCATTACAGATTTGAAGAAAAGATCAAGAGAATTTGATAAAGTATATAGTCAGGCTTTGAAATTTGCCAACAAATCCAATGAGCACATTGCACAATTCAACAATGATGAAAATCAAACAGTGAAAATTGATTTTGTAAAAACTGAGTTACCAATCAAGAGGAAACATAAAACAAAGAATGGCAGACGAACTAGCTGCTGATGAAAAAAACACATGATTCTTTGTCAGACTATCGTGTACATGTGTTCAACTTGATAATGGATCGTGTTGTACAATCACTGGAATCCCGTTTCATTGACCATACGTAGACAACTATATAAGGATATGTCATGCCTCGATCCATCAAATTATGAATATATTACTAAAAATGGTCTTGAAGAAGCATTGGAAGGTATTCTTGAGCTTGCTCCAGGGATAAATAGAAGTGAAGTAAAATTAGAATTGCAGTCTTTTGCATCGAACTTTGAAATATTTAAGCTTTTGCTGAATGATGATAATGCAGAGAGCAGCAGTAAAATGAATTCATGCTCTAAATATTCTGGCAATTGTCCATCATGTGTTCTGTATATTCTTGCATCAAACAAACTTAATGACAAGGCATATGATAATCTTTACCAAATGTACAAAGCTATCTGTACACTGTCTGTGACTCAAGTTCAGTGTGAACGGGCATTTTCTAAGCTTAAAATAATAAAAACGAGATTACGAAATTCTTTGTCGGAGGAGAATCTGGAAGCATACATGTTGATATCTATAGAAAAGGTCATGTTGGATGAGTTAGACATGGAAACTATAATAGACCGATTTGCAAACTCGAGTAATGAACTTAAAAAACTACTCTTAGTATAGCATATATGTATGTATGTATGTGTATGCAGGCAGTACTTGTAAAATATTTGTACTTATTGGTAAAATAAATTTATAAAAAAATAACTTTTTTTTATTTAAACAAAGTTAACTCATAAATAGGCCTATTAGGATAGGACTGGAATTGAATTATGTAATAGGGTTATGGGCCCCCTGACCCCTTTGGCAGACAAAATTTTATGAGCCAGTCCGCCACTGTGCACGCAAATAAATTTAGTGTTCAGTACGCAGAAGTGCTCCCCTTGTATGTATGTACCGGGAATTAAACTGAGGAACTGGACAGATCCCTGAAAAAATCAAGTTATAAGCATGATTGTATAATGACTGTTCTTAGTTCATAATTTGTGTGACAACCACGTTCAAGATAGAGATAGCTATGGAAATAGATGTTTATAAATAGGTAAGACGTTAATAGTCAAAGATAGTGTAATAAATCCATAACAAATAGGTTTCTTTAACGCAAGAAGTAGCGTTTTATTTATATATACTGTACATATATATACGTCTCGGTGGTGTATTGGTTAGCGTCACTGACTACGAATCTATCGGCCCCGGGATCGAGACCCGGTGACGGTAGGCGGCGCGCAGCAAAACCCAACTGTTCATCCTTCCACACAATAAAGTGGTTGGTAGATAAATGGGTACCCTGTGTACTCTAGTGGTTAAAACGCTGGGCTGCTGGTGGGGCGTGGTTCGGATTCCACGTTAAATTGTAGGTCTAAGGTGAAATGACCTTCATCAGAATGAACAATTCGGGCGGAAGCAAAACCAAGGTTAACCAAGGTTACATATATATATACACAATATGTAAGTACGCTTTTTAAGTCATAATTGACTGAATTATAATAATAGAGATTACAGCCATGTATCAGTCACTAACCTTGTCGTAGAAATAATATTTTAAAAGGTTTTCCCGTCTTTATATAATCTTTTCAGAGAAGATAACTCGATGCGCAGATGGGAAAATTGTTTTAAAATAAATACTTGATGATACTAACTAATAATTGCTTGGCACTGGTTCTATAATATTTTCTCCCCGTCACCTCATAATTTGGCTGTGCTATGCTTCTGTTCCTTTATGAACCGGAGTATTTTGGCTATATACAGTATATATATATATATATATATATATATACACGCGTATATGACCGCCATACCAACAGTAACTAATAAAGGGTAACTGGAGTTTTGTAGCTTAACCCAATCCACGACGCCGATAACTGAAGGCGGCCCTACACAAGGACTTCTGACTCATGTTGGACTGACGCACTTCCCTAGTTCTAAGAAATCGAATCGCCCTCGTGTCCTACCACAAGGATACGGCTGCAAAGATGGTGTACGGGGCGATGTTGCTATTCCCTGGTGAGTTCTTCGTTCCGTCAAGAGAAGTTCCTTCCGTCGCTGGGAGTATATCTACTCCGATGGGCTGATGCCTGTCACGCGAGGACTTCGGAAAACCCTTTATAATTACTGTTGGGACGGTCGCTACAGGACTTCTCCCTCATGGTGGGGGCTGGGAGTGGCACTCTTTCCGCTCGCCTCGACTCGGAAGTCCATACTATCGCACCCAAATATGTCTGTACCAATTATTTCTTCAGAAGGATATTTCGTTGAAAGTCACTCCAAGGTCACCATTTTATCGTTCTAGGATGCAACGATAAGGAAAATATCATTTAATTTGAATCTCTATTAACAGTCACAAACAACACGGAACAACTTGGATACAACAATATTGAAAGGTTATATACAAAAGAATGATATGCGAGTGCTTTGGTGTCGGCGCTGTAGATTTGATTAAACTATATAAAACTATAAAGCCATAGTTAAACCGTTGGAAGACCTTCCTTAATTACTGTTGGTACAGTCTATATATATATATATATATAATATATACAATATATATAATATATATAGATAGATAGAGTAGTATTTCCGTGCGTCGGTCTTTCTTCACACGAAGATCAAGTTGGTAGCCCCACCTCTTAAAGAACCTACAATGACCGTAAATTGATTTTATACCAAGACTAAAATATAACGTGGGGAGCAGAGGAGGGTTCATCCCCACGTCCTAAAGGAACGTCCCGAGTGTGAGACATCTAACCACTTCACCACACGTTTTACTTGTCTTCGTATATATATATATATATATATATATATATATGTGTGTGTGTGTGTGTGTGTGTGTGTGTGTGTGTGTTACTTTAAACATAGACATTAAGTATTTTAAATCCAATTAGTGTGTGAAATTTTTATCATGCTTCAGTCCTGACTTTTTACATTAAATTAGATTTTCATTGTAAATTATATTAAATGATTTAGATAAAAATAAAAAAAAAATATATATATATATCTTTGGTTTTGTTTCCGCCCGAATTGTTCATTCTGACGAAGGTCAAGCTTTTCACTCCACCCTAGACCTACAGTTTAACGTGGAATCCGAACCACGCTCCACCAGCAGCCTAGCGTTTTAACCACTAGGCTACCCAGGGTACCCATTTATCTACGAACCACTTTATTGTGTGGAAGAATGAACAGCTGGGTTTGCTGCGCTCCAACTGCCGTCACCGGGTCTCGATCCCGGGACCGATGGATTTGTAGTCAGCGACGCTAACCACTCCACCACCGAGGCGTTTCAGCGACATATAATCCATTCTTTGTTTCTTTAAGAAGCGCTTCCCCTTTAGCGTTATTATAATTAAGTTTAGAGCCATCTTAATTCATCGGCACTTGACTTCCCCTCTGTTGGCATTACGTCATTGTAGTGCGGAAACATCATGTCATTTTTTTTTTTTTACTGCAGGGGTGTATGTTATGGAAGTTCCGCCCTCTTGCTTAATGTTTTTATAATACGCTTTTAGATATATTTTACATAAATCCTCCCACACCCTTTCGGTCACAGTGATACCCTAATGCCCCGCCGGAATAATAATGATGATGATAATGATAATACAGGGCTATTCAAATTGATTCATCCTATTTCAACTGAGAATACTTCCGTACCTATCAACCGTGAATCAACTGGGCATACACCACATGAAAGAGGAAATCTCCGAGTTTTACAAGATCACCACGAGAGGGCTCCAAAGTCAAGCCGTGGCCTAGCCTAGCAACAAACAGTCAGTGTGAAAATGGCGTCCGCACAGCAGAAGGCGTTTTGTGTGTTGCAGTTTTCGAGCTGTAAATCGGTAGGTCGCCGGATCTTACACCGTGCGACTTCTTCCTTTGTGGGTACGTTAAGGATACTGTGTACGTGCCACCGTTGCCCACATCTTTGGATGAGCTCCGAACTCGCATTGTTACTGCCGTAGAGTCAGTGACAACGGACATGCTGGAGCGAGTATGGGAGGAATTCGACTATCGTGTCGACGTTGCTCGTGTAACTAGGGGAAGTCACATAGAGCATTTATGAGCTGAGAGACAAAATTTGGACAGTTTTTCTTTTGGTTGATGTATCACAAATCACACTGTATTTGTAACATTAAAAAATATTCTCATTTGAAATCAGGTGAATCTCTTTGAATAGCCTTGTACTATATCGTACTGAAACGCAACTGTTCTACAAGTGGTCCTTCATGTTTATAAAAGTTTAGTTTAATTATCTGAAAAGGAACCCAAAATGTGTGTCGTAAGTGATTAGTTACTAAAATATTTGGTTTCGTAAAACAGTAAATATTAACAATAAACATTAACAAATGTTAAAAAAAAAAAAATTGATGAACGAAAGGGTTAAATTAGTTCATTGACCCACTGGCCATATCGTATTATACAGGGTGTTCCAGAAGTCTGGACTCAGGGAAAATAGACATTATATTTTTAAAGTGAAACAAACACATTTCTAATGTCAGTCTTACGTATTTCAGGGAAGAAAATACCCTGATGACTCGGTATACCAATGAAGAGAAGGTGGAACTGGTATTCATACATTAGAAATGTGTTTGTTTCACTTTAAAAATATAATGTCTATTTTCCCTATGAGTCAGACTTCTGGGACACCCTGTATATTATATACCCTTTTAACTTCAGAGGGCATTCGAGGACACTGGTGATTATTTTCCCCTTCTTCGATCGAATAAAATTAGGTTTAACCTTTTTGTCATTGCTTCATAAGTTCATATATATATATATACATACAGTATATATACACAAGGCTTTTTTTGTGACGGTACGCACCGGTACGGCGTACCGGCACCTTTTTTGAATAATTAATTCGTAGATTATCTAGAATCTTTCTTATTAAATTTTTAAGTTTTCTAAAACTTAAGCGATATTGTATTATAATATTCTGTAGTATAAAATTATACTGTATACCTATTTTATTTCATGCCAAGTATAGTTGTTATATGGTAAGCATTGAAATCAATTGTAGATAAACTTTACGTACACAACAAATGTAAGGCATCTAAAAATAAACAACTACGAGCTAGTACACAATACAATTTATTATGCGTCACTCAGCAGTTGACACTAACAGCAAGGAACGAAGCTGACGTATTGAAGCAGATGAGAACTTGATGAAAATTTGGAATTTTCTATAAAACGGTAAGTTAATGTTATGATGTATATATATATATATATATATATATATATATATATTATATATATATATATATATAATTTTAGTTTTTATAGTGATGAAATTTAATTTAATTTTAGTTTTTATAGTGATGAAATTTAAATGATTTTAATTTTGTATTGATGCAATTTTCATTTTGCTTTAAGGTTTTAATTTTAATGGTTTTAATATTGTATTGATGTAACTTTCACTTTTCAATTTTGTTTTAAGGTTTTAAGACTTAACTCACTGATGATGACAAAAGATTTGTCGAAACGTCTGATGTACAAATAAATGAAAATGTTTGCCGTTGTGTTGATTCTTCTTTTCATATATATATATAATATATGCTCCTGAAGAATGATGCATCCAGCCCTATAAAGACAGTAGTGTCTGTAGTGCAAACTAAGCATGAAAATGGATATGAATACAAATTGTTCATTTGGTTATAATAACAGAGAACAGCGTTGATTCTAGCCTTCTGCTGGTGATGAACCACGTATTATATGTTAGCCTCGTTAAAAGAACTCGTTGACAGTGATGCAGCAAACTGCTTATGCCCTGAATGGGTATATGGGCGGAGCGGTGCTTTGTGTAAAATACTGTAGCTTTTTCTAACACTTGTACATTATACACACACACACACACACACACACACACACACAGGGTGACTAAAAAAATGTTAACACTTATATTGGGTTTTATTTTTTATTTCCAATTTATTTGTAAACATTTTTTGTGATGCAAACAGTGCTTCATACATTCTCTACTTGCTGTCCACGGATATCTATCTATCTATGTATGTATAATATGAAAGCGGTCAAACGTTGCTTCCAGAGCCCTAAGGCAAATCTCTGGTGGTATTGATTGGATGACATCTGTAATTTTTTCCCATATAAGTGTTAACATTTTTTTTTAGTCACTATATATATATATATATAATATATATATATATATATATATATATATATAATATATATATATTTCATTAATTAACTGTTCTCGTGTAATAATAAATTTTGCGTGTGTTCATGCCGTAATTTATACAAAAGAGATTGTTAAATCCTTTTCACACAGACAAGAATCTTAATACAGTCCACATTTAGAAATAAAAAAGACATTGTTCCCGAACAGTAATCCAAGAAACTGTAAGAATCGTTTACAGTTGAATGAGAATCGAATCTACGTAAATGTGAAATGGTTATAAATTATTCGTGTTATCTAATGCAAACAGTTCAAAGGCTGTTATTATTATTATTATTGCATATGTTGTGATATTGTTAGTATTAGGATATATATATATATATATATATATATATATATATATATATATATATATATATATATATATATATACAGGGTGTTCCGTAAGTCCCTTTACCCCTTGCCCCATTCTAGTAGGAAAAGGTGCGAGGGTAAACACTTATGGGGCACCCTGTATATATATATAGGGTTTGTTCTTCTATTTCTTTTTATAATTAAGAAAAGATCAGTAAAGATTTTATTAATTTACTAATTTTGTTTTTAGTACATTTTAGTGCTACTAATGAAGAGGGAGTATGAGTCATACTGTTACAAGTGTTCACTCTTAATATGTACGAGTGTGATTTTGTACAGTTACCTAAACAGTTGAACGTAATTTACACGATTCACCCTCTAAATCGGATGAATGACTGTATCGAAGATTTTGAAGTAACTCGTAAAATATGAAATGCCAACCGCAGTATTAAAGTTTTTACTCTGATTTAACTGCAGTTTTCCACGGTACAGTACTTACATTAGGAAACAACTGCGTTTTATTGAACTTTACTGAGCTTAATTCAATTTCTCGTAATTGAGGATATTCACTTAACAAACTTTACTGCAGTTATATATGTTGTTTACGATAGATACAGCGGTTATGAAACAACCTTTCCTTACCTTTATTTCGTTCTATTTGTTTCAACGAACTCCCAGTAGCTCACTGGTATCGGTGATGGACTCTGGGTTCGCTCCTGGTTGCTGGCTCTTAGGTTGGGTCGGCACTCGCCTTGTCACTGTTCGGACGCAGATAAATAATCCGGGTGTGCCTGGACATATATCTTACGAGTTGCTAGCATCCGTATAGCTCAGCGGGTAACATTGTTTCCCTGTCAGACACTGAGGTTGGGAGTTCGAATCCCGATGATACTGGTTAATAATAATCCAAAAGTTAATGCAGTGAGCCGCATTTGTTTGCCCCGAACCCTGTGCTAGTTTCGGGCCCTCCTTACCCCATTATTTTATTAGATTTTATAGATTTAGTTTCTTGCTCATTCTTACAGTAAATGTACAGTCCTGCGCATATATGTCTGATCCGCGATAATTCTGTATATTACGATGGAGCCAAAGAGACTTTGACTTTTGTACAATTTACAGTCTGTTACAAAAGTCGAGGTAAAACTGGACTACAACACCTTCCTTATGACCCACTTGTATCCTGACTTTCCTAACCGATAGTCTATTTCATTGATTTACGGATCTACTCGTACTAACTTTTTCCAGACCATAAACAATTTTATTAGCTTTTGTTGTGTCGTTTGTGGGAAAGTGTGTTATCGAAAATAAATTCCTTTACAATATTTTTCTTCATTATATATGCTTCTACAATTAAATTTTGTAATGATTTACGAATGTGGAAGTAAATAATGGGGTTCATTAGTGAAGTCATACGCTAAACAAGAGTACTCTGATAAAACCAAGTGATCTGTCTTATCTACTATTGACAAAACGCTGCACATAACCTAATTTACCCTGCTGATTCTTGGTTATTGAACGATGTTATTATCTTAAGTGTTGTGGAGTGTATTCTGATAAAGAGACCTTGATGGGAGACGATTAAGTATATAAATATAAACATATAGCGTTTGACGATAATAGTGTATCTTTCAATTTGATATTATTTCCATTCATTTCTTTTGCTTTGCAAAGAATGAAAACAAACAACGAATAACATAATAATAATTTATTATTATTATTATTATTATTATTATTATTATTATTAATCACAGATTCCCAAATCACGGCCAAATAACGAATAACAATCACATATCCCAAATCATATAGACAAACAACAACATTTAAAACAGTAAACAAACAACAATGAACAGCAACAACAAACAAACACCAACATAATTAATAGTATGAGGCTTATAGTTTGTTTTTGTTGCTAAGCATTAATATTACAAAAAAAATTCCACTTTGCAAACTAGGCATTAATAATGTATGAGAATCACAGAGCAAGAATTTTACCGCTTTTTCTCTAGGAAGGTCGGTGGAGGAAAGCAATTTTAGGAAAATTCTAGATAGGAAAATTGCTATTCTTATTCTAGGAAATAGAAATACTTAATTATTTCTTTAAAAATCTATATTTAATAAACTTATAATACTGGTGACATTGCCAAAAGTATTGTGCACACAAAATTACTGTTTGTTCTGTTGCATGATTACACATTGATTACACTCTACCCCCACTCGCACAACCCTCCACACATGCACCGGGGTGGATCACTTTTCACTTTTTAAAAAAAATTATAGCTGGTCAAAGTTTTTCCCATGATTTGGTTCAGTGGAAGTACACTGACACCATTTTTACCAAAATCGATCAATATTTAGGGGTCGCGTATCGACCTTGAAAATTTCAATTTTGGAAATTTGGCCAAATTGACAATTTTTTACTGAATAAAGATAAATCATCAAATGACCATATTTTCTGAATCCTCTCAGTGAAAGAAATCCTCTCAGATACTTACCAAGTTGATAGGACAAGAGGTTTAGAAGTTATACTCACCTTGAGATAGCATTAAAATTTAAAATATCGTATTTGTCCCCGTACCTCCATATGCTGTCTGCCATTGTCTGCTTTTTAGGATAAGATAAAACGAATAAGGAAAGATCAAATGTATTTTGTATTAAAACGGTTTACCGATATCACTAAAGGCACTTACTCCGGTGCCCCTAACTAGGTTCAAAAACTGTATGAATCGTGGTTAGAACACACGTCATCTTAAGGCGTGCGCCATGTACTCTCTCTGCTAACTCCCTTTCCCTCTGCGCTACGTCATCTTGGCAAGTGACGACGTCTTGAAGTCACTGAGTTCTTTCCGGCTCTCTTCCACGAGCTGAAGAAGACCCTGCAGCTGTGACTCGTCTTTTGTGACAGTGTCCTGATCACTGCCAGTGAAGCCTCTGCAATCTCGCGATCCACAGCCCTGTACTGCAGAAGACGCTGGTACAACACAAGGTCATTCAGCGGGGCATCAGCTGCGACAGGAGCCGCCAGCCAGGCAGGTGCGTAGAGGAGTGCAGTAATAGTACCACTCTCTGAAGTTTCTGTACCAGCTCGTCGTCGAACTCCAGCTGACCGCTGAACATCAGGAGCTTCGTGTAGTAGATGATCTGAAACGAATACGCACTGTGATGTATAAATACCGATACCACTCCATATAAGTTTGTTTAATGGTAAATTATTATCTTATTTTTTTCTGGTAGGGACTTCAAATGGCTGTTTGCAGAAGGCAATACAATATTTAACTTCTAATTCAAAATACCAACCTTGGCCATCCACCTCGCATGATGGTAGGCTCCTGGGCGCATGAAGTGTGTGCCACGACGTGGCTGGGCCCCGAGTACCAGGAGTGTAATCTCCGCCACTTCTCGGTAGTCTTCTTCTCTGACAAGACCAGAAGCGGTGCCGAGGAACTTGACTGCCTCATCTCGGAGCTCCATCAGCCACGTCACCTCCACCAAATGCTCGATCTCCAGCTCGCGATAAGTCGAGAGGTCGAGCTTGTCCCACCTGAAAGGGGAGTTATGAAAATATTGCATGAAAACGACTGAAGTTTCCCTTTTCGACTGCTATTAACATCATTAGTAGAAGGACGCTGATATCTCAATTGCTCTGAAGGCAAAAAATCATTGAAGAAAACAAATGCGCCTTAGACTTGAAATTCACCTTCTCCTCAGACACTGGAACAAAGGTTCAGTTGGTGCTGTGGTTCTTCCAAACGCGGTGATGACCACTGCCCCCACGATGAGCTCCATAACGTGATGGCGACAGCCCAGCTGGAAGAGCGGTTTGCCAAGCATGTTCTCCAGCCGGACCACCGCACCCTGCACCCTCCCCGTATTGGAGGAAGTTGTGTCGAAGCACAGTCCAATCACGTTGTTCTCGCATCCCCAGTCTTTGAGAGCACGAAAGGTCGCCTGGGCCTGGGACAGATCGGTGCCGTCAGCAACAGTCGGAACGGCCAGCAACTTTCCTTCTGTGCATTGGGGAGCTCCGGAGATGAGAATCGCCTGGCGGTGCTCCAATGATCCAAGAGAGTCCTGAAACGTATGTCATACATGCCAATCCATTATTGTCCACTGGAATATGTCAATCCACTGTCGTCACTGGAACATGTTAATTCACTGTCGTCCACGGTGAGGACAAAACTGACCTTGATTACTCTACCGTCCTAGTGGACGACAGCATGCCTCGGAGATACGAAGGATTTCTGCACAGCTGTCGACACTTCACAACGATGTGCCACTCTTCCACGGCGAGACGTGTCCTTCGAGATACTGAATTTGTCCAGGTCTGCGGGCGGATCTGCCGAACGTAGGACTGCCGCCACGACACTTGCCACCTATGTGCGAAATTGAAAGGAAATTGACAAGGATGCGCATGGTTTTTATGTGACAAAATAATCACTAAATTTTCCGTCGTTACGTCTATTATATCTTTGTCAAGGAAAGATCATTACTGATATATATACACACCTGATTATTGGACATCCGGAAGCGATCAGCCACTTCAATAACAGCCGATGCATTGAGGATGCGGTGAGGAAGGCTGATTGATACAGTTGATTCTCTCGGCTGTCGGTATGATGGTTCTAGCTGTGATTCGGAGTTGCTCGATGATCTGCTTTCTATAGATTCATCGTCGTTCTCAGCTTCGGTTCCTAATTTCGTTTTTGAGGTGCCTGGCTCATCACGAGATTGTTGTCTTGAGAGTTGCCGTTTTCTCTTGACAACGAACACTTTATCATTCCCACTCATTGTTGCCTGGCGCAGGCCCCGTTGATCCTCATAAAATTTAATATCTTCTTGTTTGTTGTTGTCTGAGAGCAGTCGACTTTTCTGTATCTCTTCAATAGCATCGGGAGCTCCGATGTCCCAGAGCTTGTTCAGATTTTCTGAAAACTTCTCCCTGCCTTTTCCCGCGTCACTGTCTCTCATCTTGCTCTTCTGCAGCGAGCGCCACTCTTCCCACAGTAACTCCAGTTTTCTTTCGCAGTTACGCCTCGCGATCGTCTTTATACGTGCCATGTTCCAAAATGCCAGAACATTGGCCACCGTGTCTTTTACGGCGGCCTTCCTGTCAGTAGTTTCTTGCTTGGCATAGAAGAAGTACTGGAGAATTTGATGGGTGGTTGGCAATTTGGCACACCGATCGAGGAAGATGGCTGACCAATTAAGAAGACGTCCGTGGCTGACCTTAAAGAAGGTGGTGCTGTTGTTGCTGCTTTCTCTTTTCCAGAATAAGTAACTTTCAGAGTCTTCCCACTCCTGGTTGTTAACAGTTTATCCATTGTACTAAAGTCTAGACTTATCAAACAAGAATCAATTGACACAGTTGATCTGTAAAAAGCAAACTGTGATTAGTAAAAATATTGGTCATAGACATAGCGTGTGTGTGTAATTGGGATTTTAGGATGCGCCAGCTACTGATGCTATGATTACGTCCATAACGGGGGACAAATACAGTATTTTAAATTTTAATGTTATTTCTAGGTGAGTATAACTTCTAAACCACTTGTCCGATCAACTTGGTAAGTATCTGAGAGGATTTCTTTCACTGAGAGGATTCAGAAAATATGGTCATTTGATGATTTATCTTTATTCAGTAAAAAATTGTCAATTTGGCCAAATTTCCAAAATTGAAATTTTCAAGGTCGATGCGCGACCCCTAAATATTGATCGATTTTGGTAAAAATGGTGTCAGTGTACTTCCACTGAACCAAATCATGGGAAAAACTTTGACCAGCTATAATAAAAAAAAAAAAAAGTGAAAAGTGATCCACCTTAATTATTGCACCCCTCCATATATATATGGAGATAGATAGATTTATAAATGATTCGGAGAACATTAGCGAACTGTCACAATCCAAGGAATATCATTCTCAGAATTGGAGGTACGTAGATCTGTACCTTAAGGAAAAGTATCAGCCTTACTTCTATCTATTATCATGCTAACCCACACAAACAACGAAGTAATAACGAAGTAACAAATAAATAACAAAAATTATCAGAAAAATTAGAATTTCAAAAGATGTAGAAACTCTACAAACTAACACAAACAGGATCTACAATTGGTCAGAAGAAAATATGAAATTTAACACTGAAAATTTTCAGCACTCACTATACGTGCGAGGAACCTTTACTAGTTTACCAGTTTATATCTATCTAGCTATCTATCTAACAGTGTGTTTCATAACATGTGGGACGCACTTTCAGGATGGATTCAGGACCTGAAAACAATGAAAAAAGTTTATATAAACATATACCCGAAATCGCTTTGTTTCCGAGTCACAGCCCGTTATGTGTTCCAGCAAGTAATTGCCTACCGTTAAAGGAAGTGCTCAAAATGACCGCCTTGCGCTTGAATACACGCCTGAACACGCCTCGTCATAGACTGCCTGACGCGTTCAAACATTCCAGGTATTGCTCGGATTTTCCGGCATCCTTGTTCTACACGTTGGCGAAGCATTTCAACGTTGTCAATGGGTATCTCGTAAAAGATGGATTTTAGATGACCCCACGGGTAAAAATCGAGTGGATTCAGGTCCGGGGAGCGAGAAGGCCACGCAATGGGTCTTCGGCCTATCCATTTATCAGGGAAATGGTCATCCAAATAGTCTCTGGCCACTCGACTAAAATGAGGCGGAGCGCCGTCATGCATAAACCACATACGACGTCGGACACCAAGAGGAACTTCATCTAGTAAATCGCTTAAATCATTCCTTAAAAAATTGGAATAGGATTCTCCTGTTAATCTTCCAGGCAAAACAAAAGGACCGATTAAGTTGTCGGCAATAAGTCGTGCCCATACATTGATACTAAATTATTGTTGGTGCCTTGACTGGATGATGGCATGCGGATTCTCTTCGGCCCAGTTATGAGTGCTGTGAAAATTGATCACGCCATTTCTTGTGAAGGCAGCCTCATCAGAAAACAACACGGAGGATAGAAAAAGAGGATCGCGAGCACACTGTTGAAGGAACCAAGTACAAAAAGCCTCTCGTGGTGGGAAATCAGCTTCAGTAAGGCCTTGTACTCTCTGAATGTGATATGGGTAAAGCTGTTGTTCCCGTAAAATTGTCCACACAGTTGTGTATCTTACACCCTCTGCTGCTGCTATCCTTCGGGTGCTGACACCAGGATGTTCCTCCACGCGATTCAGGACCCGCTCCTCCAACTCAACAGTTCTGACGCTGATTGGTCTACCACCATCTCAAACTCGCTTGTTGAATGATCCTGTATCACCAAGACGCTCGTCTGTTCTCTGAAAGGTCGTCTTATCTGGCAGATGGCGATTCGGAAACCTTTCCGCATACAGACGTCATCCTGCAGCCGCATTACACTCGGCAAGTCTATACATGAGATGCATATCTGCTATTTCTCTGTTTGAATAAGACTCCATTCTCACTTCAAATGCACACTATCAGTGAATAGCACAAAAACTTTTAAGGTTTTTTTTTAATTAACTGGACTGCACTTATTCACGGTAAGAAGTTACGAATACGAACAGTGAAACACCGCGATGCACCTCTGACTGACTGATGCCTCTACACTCAACGATATTGAAACAAGTCACAGAGTGTACGAAACATTACAATCGGCAAGGCCATACATGAACTAAGTCTCGTACACACTCACAAACATTGTCGGCAAGCAGTTGTTGGTTTTCGTCGTCGTCGTCGTTGGGCCTAGGCAAGCTACGGCTTGGGACCGTAGCGCATCTATCCGGTATAGGTTAACCTGGATGATGTAGCCATAAGCACTGCCGCTAGTTAAGTGCCAACCAGTGATTATCTCACTAGCCGTATTGAGTCCGTTAGGCGAAACTGCGACAGTACCAAGGATGGAAAATATAACCCTTGGATTTCTATTATTTATTTGCAAAATGGACATGGTATTAGATTAAAATAATTATTTGAATATAAATAATTAACTGACAATTGTGATGTATAATTAATTATGTTTACATACAATAAAATAATACAGTATACATAAAATTAGTATTAATGTGGTTTACAATTGAATTATGATGGGTAACTAATTTAAAATGAATTTATAGCTATTCCGAAATTCAAGACGGTAAAATTAACATTTATCTTGAAACTAAAATAAGAGTACTCACTGCGCTGGATGAGAAATGATTTGCGCGTACGTCGGAGAACTTCATAGGGCCCGTCATATGGACATTGGAGAGGCCGTTTTGGGACAGGTACACGAACGAAAACGTGGGTGCAAGACTGGAGGGCTGGGGAAACAAAGATGTTCTGTTGGCTAGTCAATCGAGGGGGAACAGGCTGAAGGGACTGCATGTGAGAGGAAAGTGTTTGAGCGAATTCCGTAGGATCACATGACTTATCCCCTGCAGTGAAGTAGCCACCTGGTAGCCGCAGTGTTGTTCCATAGACTAGTTCAGCCGCTGTAGTCTTCAGATCACTCTTAAATGCAGAGCGAATACCAAGCAACACGAGTGGAAGCTTATCCATCCAATGGGAGTCTTCGTGACACAAGGGATGACTTCAGCTGGCGATGGAAGCGTTCGACGAGGCCGTTAGCTTGCGGATGATACGCACAGGTATGCGCATGTACTGTACCCAACAAGCTGGTAAACTTCTTCCAAAGCGAAGACTCAAATTGGCGACCTTGGTCAGTGATGACTTTTGTCGGCAATCCAAATCTTGATACCCATCCATGAAGAAAGGCTCTTGCAACAGTGTCCGCTTGGATATCAGGAAGTGGGATGGCTTCAGGCCATCTGGAAAAGCGGTCGAGACAGGTGAGCAGATAACGTTGGCCTTGAATCACTGGAAGAGGGCCAACAATGTCTACATGAATTACCTCAAATCGCTGGGATGGGGGGCGGAAATGCGTCAAAGGGGGACCTGGTGTGCCTTTGGACTTTGACACGCTGGCAGGCAAGGCACGTTTTGGTCCAATGTTTGACATCCTTCCGCATCGAGGGCCAAACAAAGCGAGAGGTAACCAGGTGTTGCGAAGCACGGATACCAGGATGGGAGGGCTTATGAAGATCCGTGAAGACTGCTTGTCTGTGACATGGAGGGACATAAGGGCGAAATAGCAGCTGTTGATACGTCGCAATAGAGGGGCACAGACAATCCTGGCATACTCATTTTCTTGAGGGAAAGTGAGTGAGTGGAGTCTTCTCTGAGCAGGTCTTGTAGTTCCGTATCCTTATCTTGATCCTGTGCAATAGCATTCCACAGTGTAGAGCTGAGGGTAACAGAAGTAATCTCTATTCTTGAAAGTGCATCCGCTGGAGTGTTCAAGACACCTTTGATGTGGCGGATATCTGTGGTAAATTGCGAGATATAATCGAGTTGCCTGATGACTCTGGGAGAGTGGTTACAGCTGTTTTTATTGAAGACAGTGACCAAAGGTTTGTGGTCGGTAAAAACACACAACTCTCGGCCTTCAAGGAAATGTTGAAAATGCTTCACGTTTAAGTAAATAGCAAGAAGTTCACGTCCGAAAGCACTATAACGCGTTTGGCTGGCTGCAGCTTTTTCGAGTAAAACGCGATGGGTGCTTGTTGACCGTTAATGGTTTGTTCCAACACCCCACCGATCGCAACATCTGATGCATCGACCGTCAGAGTTAGGGGGGGCATCACTGATAGGAAATGACAGAGACAATGCACTATTGATAGCATTTTTGGCATTGTCGAACGCCTGTAAACTATCGCTACACCATACCAATTTCGTTACCTTGCGTTTGTGTGTGATCATAGCGTGTAGAGGAGCAAGAACACTGGCACAGTTTTTAATGAACTTGTGGTAATAATTTACCAAACCTAGAAACCGACGTAACTCACGCTGATTATTTGGCATAGGGTAATTTTTTATCACTTCACACTTGTCCTGAAGGGGGGTAATTCCGTGCTGCGAAATCGTGTGACCAAGAAATTCCAAGGTTGGCTGTGCAAACACACACTTAGATGCATTAATAGTAACACCGTATTGTTCTAAACGTTGAAAGAGGAGTGAAAGATGTTCCTTATGTTCCTCTTCCGTTGAGCTGGCCACAAGCAAATCATCGATGTAGGCATAAACAAAGTCTAAGCCTCTGGTGACCTCATCTATAAACCTCTGAAAGGTTTGCGCAGCATTCCGTAGCCCGAACGGCATCTTCACAAATTCGAATAACCCAAATGGTGTACAAACTGCAGTCTTGGGAATATCCGAAGGCTCTACGGGAATGTGGTGGAAAGCCTTAACGAAGTCTATTTTACTGAAGATAGATTTGCCGTGGAGAAGAGAAGTAAAGTCTTGGACATTTGGTACCCGATATCGGTCCGGGATGGTTGTCGAATTCAAAAACCGGTAATCCCCACATGGTCTCCAGTCTCCTGACTTCTTCTGGACCAGGTGTAGGGGAGAGGACCAACTGCTTTTGGAAGGTCTTATTATCCCAAGATCTATCATAAGCTGGAATTCCGATTTGGCAGCTTTCAGTTTGTCCGGGGCAAGACGTCTGGGTTTTGCAAACACAGGGGGACCTTTTGTTGTAATGTGATGGGTAATGGTGTGCTTAATGGTATCACCCATCTGCATCGGTTGAAGAATTCCTGGATATCGCTGGAAAAGGCACTGGTACATGGAATTAGGGGTAACGAGGAAAGTGCAGAGTTCGAGGCGTCCGGAAGGGCAACCTTTGGCAAGAACAGAAAGCAGTGTGGCCTGGTCGCATAAGCGTCGCTTGTCAAGATCCACCAGGAGTTTGAAATGCTGGAGGAAGTCAGCGCCGATTATGGATGCTGCACTTGAGCACAGATGAAAATCCACTTGAAGGATCGGTGAAGGCCCAAGTTTAGTTCACGCGACTGAGTACCGTACGTGGGTATGCGTGAACCGTTAGCAGCGTATAGAGGCGGAGATTCCGAGTGCGTATGACCAGATTTTTGAGGGAATACACTGACTGACGCCCCGGTATCGACCAAGAAATTGACACCAGAGTTCCTGTCCTTTATGAATAACAGGTTGGCAGTGCGAGTACTAGACGCCATTAGGACTCGCTGCTGGGGTTTTCCGAGGAAAAATTGCAAGGGGAGATGCACTTCCTAGCCTTCTTTCCAAATTTAGAGTGGTAGAAGCAGATCTTCCCGGAACTCGAACGATGCCTCTTCGTAAATCTTGACCGAGAATGGCTTCTTTGCCGTTGATTTTGTAGCAGAGAACAAACGTGGTTGAGTTGTTGACTTAACTCTTCCACTTTCAACTCCAGTTCCGATTGTGTGTTCACGTTGTTGACCGGAGCTGTGTCAATCTCCACTACTTTGTCGGCAGTTTCTGCTAGTTTATCAACTGGAGTAGCAGGATCCATAGTGGCCAAGACACGCTGAGCTGATGGAGGAAGTTTCTGCAAGAACAACTGTCTAAAGATGTCCTTATCGAAGGTTTGTGCGCGTTCGCCTAGAGCGCACTGCATAGCCCTCAGCATTTGAGTGGGCTTACGGCCTCCAAGTTCTTCTTTTGAGATTAACTGATGTAGTTTCTCACGCTCGGAGACAGTGGTGCGGCACAGGATGGCAGACTTCAGATCGTTGTATGGGTCCTCACTCGTGGAAGTAGACACGATGACGTCACGGACTTCAGAGATGATGCTCGCTGGTAGAGAGGACAAAACATGATCGTATTTTGTCCTGCTAGCGGTGATCCTTCCGAAGTTGAATTGTGATTCCACTTGGTGGAACCAAATAAATGGATCACCCGGCCAGAAGACGGGGAGCTTTACGCTCAAGTGGGAGATGGCACCAGCGTCGTCAGGCATCTTCTCCTATGCTTGCTGACGTACTCGTACAAGCAAGACGACAAGTTACCAACGAAGGAGTGGAGGTTGAGACGAGCGCAGGCACAGAGCGCACGGCAGGGGTGAGGGGCAGAGGGCACGAGCGACGTTACAGTCTGGTCCTAGTCGCTCGGGTGAAGGGGGTGATGGGCACGAACGACGTTACAGTCTAGTCCTAGTCGTTCGGGTAAAAGGGGGGAATCCAACTCCGGGGTCACCAATTGTTGGTTTTCGTCGTCGTCGTCGTTGGGCCTAGGCAAGCTACGGCTTGGGACCGTAGCGCATCTATCCGGTATAGGTTAACCTGGATGATGTAGCCATAAGCACTGCCGCTGGTTAAGTGCCAACCAGTGATTATCTCACTAGCCGTATTGAGTCCGTTAGGCGAAACTGCGACAGTACCAAGGATGGAAAATATAACCCTTGGATTTCTATTATTTATTTGCAAAATGGACATGGTATTAGATTAAAATAATTATTTGAATATAAATAATTAACTGACAATTGTGATATATAATTAATTATGTTTACATACAATAAAATAATACAGTATACATAAAATTAGTATTAATGTGGTTTACAATTGAATTATGATGGGTAACTAATTTAAAATGAATTTATAGCTATTCCGAAATTCAAGACGGTAAAATTAACATTTATCTTGAAACTAAAATAAGAGTATTCACTACACAGTGTTTGTAAACAGTTTGCGGAAAGAATTGCTGGAACCAGGGATGGGAAACTGATAAATTTTTAAGTCCAGTTTTCGATTTCAGTTGAAGTTTGCAAAAATATCGATTTCAGTTTCGATTTAAGTTTTTAAGTTTTTTTCGATTTGAGTTTATTTTTCGATTCAAGTTTTATATTTCTCTGTTCAATTCAATTTAAATTTCGATTCCATTTTTTTTTTAAAATCCCAAGGATTAACATTGAGTTGAAGTATGGTCATTCCCACGGATTATCTAATTCACTTATATAGATAGTATAGCTATTATCGAACTGAAAAATTTAGTGGTCAGAAAAAACTGAAGGCGTCTTTACCAAGTGATTAAACTTAGGTCGACGAAAGGAGCACATTCATTATTGGAAAGTATTTTGACATGGCATAAAAATTTTCCTCTAATTCTTTCATTTTTAAAACCATTGTCTCTAATACTTTCAGCTGCGTTATTTTCTACATCGAATTAAAGGATAAATGGATATTTTAAATCCATACAAATGTTAAGTCGCAAAAAAAGGAAAATAATTTACGTTATTTATATTTTTTTGCGGTCCAAATGCTCCTCAAAACTGAAACACAAAACTGTTATTTTTAATCTATTCGAATTCAGATTTCAGTTTTGGATTGTTTTTTTCAATTTCAGTTCGAATTTCGATTTTAGTTGTCAGAATTTTTTCAGTTCGAGTTTTTTTCGATTTCAGTTCATGAAATAATATCGATTTTATCAGTCTATCGATTCTAGTTCGATTCAGTTTCCCATCCCTGGCTGGAATACAAAACGGGCTGTAACTCGGAAACAAAGCGATTTCGAGCATATGTTTATATAAACTTTTTTCATTGTTTTCAGGTCCTGAATCCGTTCTGAAAGCGCGCCCCATATGTTATGAAGCACCCTGTGTGTATATATATATATTAATATATATATATATATCCATAGAATATTATACCCCAGATAGCAGTAAACAGAGCAAAGAGAGTAACTGGGCAGATACTGAGAACCTTTAAACGAAGCGATAGGAATATAATGATTCCTCTACTGAAAACACTGATCATATCCAAATTGGAATACTGTTCGGTCCTAACATGCCTATATAAAAAAGAAGATATTAGACAACTAGAAAGGATTCACAGAAGCTTCACAGCCAAGATCAAGGGTTGCAAAGAACTAAACTACTGGGAAAGGTTACGCGAATTAAACCTATACTCACTGGAAAGGAGGAGAGAGAGATACACCATTATTTACACTTGGAAAATAATGGAGAAACTAGTCTCCAATCTTACTCTGAACCCTGTAACTCCTCAAACAACAGTGGAAAGTAGAAAAGGAAGACTGTGTCGTGTTCCCAAATTAAAGGCTAGACAGGGAACATCCTTAATCCTGAAAGAAAATAGTTTTGTTGTGAGAGGACCAAAACTCTTTAATCAGCTGCCCAAAGACCTAAGAAACACGAGTGGTGTTGCAGTGGACATCTTCAAAAGAAGATTAGATGCCTGGCTCAGAACAATCCCCGATGAGCCGGGTGTACTTGGCTATGTGAGGTGGAGAGTACAAGAAACCAACTCACTACTTCACCAGGCCAACTCGAGAGGAGGGAGCGACAAGCTTGACCTTCGTGAAATGAGGAATCATCGCGCGGAACATTTGAAAGGTTGAAAGGAAAAGTGTATATATAATATCGATGGTATAATAATATTCCAAACCTGGTAAGAGCCACTTGCCCTAAATTTAATTCTTGGTCTCAGTTCGTGTTGGCACTTAATCATAAAAAATATCTCAGTCCACTTCTGTTTCTGAGAAGATACTACAGTGTTACCATAAGCCAGTGTTTCCCAGTTTGAGTGCCACGAAAGTCCATGAAAATAGCAAAACCTAGTAATTGAAAATTCAAGACTTCCTGAAGATATAAATTTCGGATGAATCAAGGTATTCGCAGTTTATCATATCCTTACGAAAACTGTAGAGGCTCTGTGGCGGGGAGGGGGAAGGGGGAACTGGATGTTGAACGGTGGGAGACAGAAATCCTGGATGCAACAAAAAAGAGCAGATTGCATTGGGGTGCCTTGAGTCAGAAAAGGTTGAGAAACCACTGTATTTAGATTTGGTTATCAGATAGTTTGTCATGCTACAGGAAAAAAACTGTTATCCAACCTCCAGATAACCGACTTGTCGAATTGTTCAACTTTTACAATATAAGCCAAGATCGGTTCATTTTCGACTATCTGACCTTTGTAGTTCACGAGTCGGTTACCAGGGGTACTGTATCCGCTGTCTGCGCATGCTCAGATTGCTTATCGGATGGTTAGCGTCCTTTACATTATAATTCTAACCAAAAGTAATATACATTATAACAGCAGTGTGTAATTCTGACAGAACTAAAGAATGAACAAAAAAGAAGCTGTTGGATAAGCAGTAACACTTGTTTAAAAACAGTCTATCCAGGTATCCGACCATTTCTAGATCCCCATTACTCATTAGGGTCAGATAACAGGTTGTTTACTTTGGGTTTTGTAATGAAAGTATAGTTTGTGTGTGTCAAAAAGCTTTAGTATGTACTAATTGTACACGTACAGGGCCCTTAGTGGGTAGCACCGTTTCCCTATAAGTGAAATGAAGACACTCAGGTTGCGGGTTCGGCTCCCGATAATAATAACAATAATAATAATACAAACGTTAGACCAATGGACTGCGTTAGTTGGCCTGATCTCTGTGCTAGTTTCTAGAAGGCCTTCCTGACTGATTATTACGTACTTCATTACGCATTCTGTATACAATGTTTGTTTCTGATTGTATTTAGAAAATAATTATATTTATTTAGAGAAATACAATTGATTAAAAGTTTGTGAAGCAAAGTTTTAGTTTAAGTGAAATAAAAGCCTATTTTCTCATTTCCGACGTAATAATTTTCACTCATTTACGTATTTTAAGTGAAATATAAAAAATTTAATTCGAAGTTTATTTTAATGTAACGCCCATTTTTTTCTGCAGCAAGCGAAAGTCCCGTGGAAGGAAGCAAAAATTTTAGTCTTACTAAACAGGCGCTGGAGGAGATTGCTTCCGCTCTCATGTCCAAGAAGGAACAAGAAAGACAGAATAAGATTTCGGCTCCGTACGAAGTTCCTCAGTTCCCCATTGAGCAGCTCGAAGACAAATTGAAATTACAGAGGCAACTTAGCAAGTAAATATCTGACCAAAAAATCTATGTAAAGAAACGCTTTTTGATACATGTTGTTCCATTCTCTAAAGACTATATATATATATATAAGCTTAACTCTTATAATAAGATCCGTAAGATATTATTCATACCCTGTCGTGAAGACACTAAGGTCGGGGGTTCGACTCTCGATGGTGCAGAGGTAGAGCAATGGACCGCATTAATCTGGCCTGAGCGCTTTGCCAGTTTCTGGCCTTCTTCACTGAATGATTATTACCACCCCGTTTAACACTGATTCAAATTTTACTTTTGAAGGGTTGTGCGCGAGTCTGAGTCGGCAGTGGATGCCAAGGAAAAGGACCTGGAAATTGAACCCGTGGATTTCGTGCCTCATTTCCAAAGGGTTTACATCAGTGGTGAAGAATCATCCAGCGTGAGTCACCTGATTTTCTCACTTGTTCACATAAAAGAAAAATTGTCATTGGGGGGGGTTCAAACGTGGCAGCGGTTTTTTTTTTTTTTTGCATTTGGTTTGGAAATGTGCTTTGGAACAGTTTTATTTTTGTTTTTTACTAATTTTTTGTTTTGTCGTTAAATTTTAACAATAAATTGGCTGGTTGGTAGTTTTAAAAATGGTCACGTTTTCTATATGTAAATTTGGATCAAAATGAAGGTGTACTTTATTATTTATATAATAATAACGTTCGCACAGCGTTTTTGGCTCTCCTTTAAAGTTGTGAATATCAATGGTTCCCAACCGGTCGGGCATGGCCCACTTGCTTGTCTTTTTAGCACTATATTAATAAGTGTTAATAACGAAAATATACTTATTAAACCTTACGTAAACACGATACCAGCTTAGCAACATGGAAAGTGGGCCACGAGTTATTCAAATGAGCTCTAGTGGGTCGTCGCTTAAAAAAAGGTTAGGAACTACTGGTTGTGATTAAGAAATATATAAAAAAAGAAAATGTTTTTTGCCAAATTATTTATTGAATTTTATAACAAAATAAATGTTCGCCACAAAAATTATTTACTAAAAATAAAACCAACTTTTAAAAAAGAAAATGAATCTGAACGGGATTTTTTTTTTTTTTTTTTTAACTTTTTCTTTCCAAGACAAAATTTCATTTTCTTTACTTTTAAAGATAATAATAATATTTATTATAAAAATTTATGAATATTGGAAATCACGTGACTATCTTTACAATGAATATGGGCTTCTTTTTAACACTTATACGTTGCAGCTAAATTATAATAATAATAATTATAACTTCTTTGAGCTAGTTTATTTGCATACTAAAAGACAGATATTAATATAGTTATTTCCGAAGGTTTCGTCACAAGAAATTTACATTTTTTAAAAATTCATTTTACATATTTTTGTCGTCATTATTCTTTTTACATCATCGTCATATTTATTTTACATCTTGAAACATTTTTATTTAATGATTTACGATTGCCTTCATTTACAATCGTAAATAATAATCTAAGAATGAGGAACATATTATCAAATGTAAATACAATTACGGGTCTGGAGGATTCTATTAGTGTATTTGTTTTATATTAACATACAGGGTGATTAAAAAGTTACTGTGCACCCCCCCCCCCCCCCCCCCCAAAAAAAAACCTCATACATAAGTACTCTCGGTGCATAGTAATTTTTCGATCAACCTGTAGTACCTGTTATAAGGTATCACTGTATATCATGATGTTACACTCAAACCGGACGTATAGCGACAAAATAATAATGAAAAGGAGAGTGTGGAAATTTATTGAAATTTATTACGAAATTTACAGTAAAAATAATAATGAATTAAAGTATTTTAGTAGATAAATTATACAAATAAAAAAAAAATTGTTTTAGAATAGGAACAAATGTAAACATTAAGGGAACATATGTATATATATATATATATATATAGTACACTGTAAACCAGGGGTCACCAACCTGGGCGGTAGCGTCCACTAGTGGGCTCACATTAAAGGTAATTAAACATTTATTTCATTATTCATTTTATCGATTATGTTCAGTTATTCTTTTTGATCTAAGGTGGGCGATAAGCTTTTTTTAATTTTAAAAAAATCGTAAAAGTGGGCGTGAACAAAAAAAAAGGTTGGTGACCCTTGCAGTGTAAACCGTCAAATAAGTAGTCTTCAAGTGAAAGTACCCAAGTGGGTTTTGTTTTGATAACATTCACATTCCAAGTAATAGACGGCTCCTAATATTGAGCTTATAGGTTCCCTTTTTGGTGTATAGGGTCAAGGGTCAAAAGAGAACTGGTCAGTAAGTTCTCGGTTAATGTCTATGCGGTCCCCAATTTGCGACCTAATTCTGAGAGGAACCATTCCGAAACCTATTTTGACACGAACAGGGAACCAAACGGTTTAAATTTCCGTATCATATAAAATTTTACTCCTTACAGTGTACGTTCAGTGAAAAATTTCAGTTATTTTTTATAATATAATTTCCTATAAAAAATGTATATATCATTAATTTTCCCATTGTCATATATATATATATATATATATATATATATATATATAATATATATATATATATTGGAATGAACCATTTCATTTCTAATGTGTTCATTATTTAGTATCATATACTATACCTATTTTCTGATTTTCTTTCTCTGTTCTCTAATTTTCTCTAATTATGCTGTAATTTTCTCTATACAATTATTCTGTAATTTTCGCTATATATTTTTTCTACAAATTTCTCTATAATTATTCTCTATTTTTTCTTTAATTTTTGCTTTCATCTATATTTTTTTCTTTAGTTATTCTTTAATTTTCTCTGTAATAATTCTCTAATTTTCTCTACATAATTATTCTCTAATTTTCTCTACATTATTCTCTAATTTTCTCTACATAATTATTCTCTAATTTTCTCTACATAATTATCTCTAATTTTCTCTACATAATTATTCTCTAATTTTCTCTACATAATTATTCTCTAATTTTCTCTACATAATTATTCTCTAATTTTTCTTACATAATTATTCTCTAATTTTCTCTACATAATTATTCTCTAATTTTCTCTACATAATTATTCTCTAATAATTATTACAAAGTGAAATATTTTAATGTTTTATGTACGGCATTTTTTTTTTCTTTCTGACGTCGAGTAATACCATTCCTTGTGATTTAAACTTGCTAAACAGAAGAATGTTTTCACCAAGAAGGTAAGAAATATTAACCTTAATGTAATTCTAAGTCAAGTTTATACATGCATAAACATGATCTATTTGTGTTTTATCGTTCGCGATCGTAGAACGCTTGGTTATGCCATATATCGCCTGCCCAAATGCTCACATGATATAGATAGGGTGTGCCATATAAATCAGCGTAGGTAGGGTTAAATGTATGGCGAGTAAATGATACCGTATACACTGATTTACGGGACCCCCTGTGTATATATATAAAGTTTCATACTCTAACGAAACATGGTAATTTTTTTTTTTTTTTAAAAGGCAAACATGAAAAACTGAATATAAAATTTCATTTTTTTAAGTTTCTCCTAAATTTTAACGAGAAACCCAGTACAACGCCATCTGCCGGATTGTTTGTGTATCTATTGTTTAACGTACGATCACACAATCTAAGCACTCTGTTTATAAAGACAGTTTATATTTTCTAGCCATTCATTACTCTGTATGTATGAATCTTTTCTATATAATGATATAGTGGTTAAGGACTTAATGATGTTTCAAGCTCTCTCTCTCTCTCTCTCTCTCTCTCTCTGTTGTCTTTGGTCACTTCCAGTATTGCTAAATGCTCTTGTATATACAATTTTTATTATACTTTTCATGAAATTGAAAAGATTTACAAGTCGACGAACCTTTGCATGTTTTATGAAAAACATTGCATGTAAATAAGTCTGGTTTTATAGGAAAATTTATTTTAACCCTCTAACGCCGACTGGGTCGAATACGTACCGTTTTAAATACACGCATTTAGACTTAACCCTACAAAAACATTCGGCGTTAATGGGTTAAATTAAATTTACAAAGTAATACATTAGAACTAAAAGGCCTCGGAGGCCTTTTCCTCACGAGTGTAACTCATTTCCATATTAACCATTGCCTGTTATTCTACCTGCAACAAAAAAAAAAGTCCCAAACAAGACATCAATTTGAACATTTGTTTTAATTCTGTATTATTACTTTTGCAAATTTAATTTAAAATAAATTTTCCTATGAGGTCGCACTTATGGGATGCCCTGTATATAAAGAGTGAATCAGAGTAATCCAGTACATTCGAATTTATTGAGCGATATACAGATGTGTTTTATACGTATTTACTATAAAAGCCATTTCCGTAAGGCCGAACGTCCACTAGCGCGGTTAGTCTTCGCACGAAACTGATCGTAGGGAACTAGTCACCCTGACTCTCGTACATTAGTGAGACTACCTAAATGTAACCTGCTGTGAAACGTTTTCCAACAAGAAAGAAATTCCATATATATACCCGGTGAACCAAAAGTAGGTGGACAGTAGGTTGAATACGGTTTGTGTTATATTATATTATAACTATGGTGTTCATTATAACTATGGTGTTTGTGTTATATTATATTAAATATTATAACTAAATTTATTTAAATATTATTTTGTATTATAGTATACAAATAAATTAAATATGTATTCTCAAAATAAACGTTATCATTTACTGTCCACCTACATTTGGTTCACCCTATATATATGTGTATATATATATATATATATATATATTATATATTATATATACAGGGTGTCCCGTAAGTCTGGACCCATAGGGAAAAATAATAAAATTACAAATAGTCCAAAAATTTATTACATAATCTGTTCAAAGTGTCCGCCGTTGTGTCGCACACATAGTTGAAGACGTAATCTCCACTGCGACAGCACTTTCTGAATCACAGTCGCAGAAATTTCTTGACACGCCTCCACAATGCGTGCTTTAAGGTGGAAAATGTTCTGAAGTTTGACCTCGTACACTTTGGCTTTCAAGTGGCCCCACAAATAAAACTCCAGCGGTAAGATCATAATAAAAAAATAATAAAAATAATAATAAAAATAATAAAAAAATATATTATAAATAAATTTTTGGACTATTTTGTAATTTTATTATTTTTCCCTATGGGTCCAGACTTACGGGACACCCTGTATATGATCAAAAGTATTCGGACACCGCATGGTTTTGAGAAAAATGGTTTTATTATGGCATTTAGTAACCAGTAGGTCCACCCTTTGCTTTTATTACAGCGTCAACACGTCGAGGCATACTTTCCACCAGTTTTCGGTAAGTCTGTGCAGGAATGGCTCGCCATTCCTCTTGCAGAGCTGATGCAAGAGATGCAAGTGAAGCCAGGCGTGGTGTGCGGTTTCGTATCCGTCGCTCCAGTTCGTCCCACATGTGCTCGATTGGGTTGAGATCGGGGCTCTGAGCAGGCCAGTCTAACAAATCCACCTTATTTTCACGAAACCAGTCCTGCACACGCCTTGCAGTATGGCAGGGAGCTCGATCCTGTTGAAACAAACAATGGCCATCTCCGTAGTATTGCCACAGTGTAGGGAGGGCCGAATTGTCCAGAACGTCGAGATAAACGTCAGCGTTCATGGTAGTGGGTATAACAACCAACGGGCCGAGCCCTAGCCAGGAAAAACAACCCCATACCATGATGGACCCTCCACCGAACTTCACCGTTGGACGTACACAGTCAGGAAGAAGCCGTTCTCCGGGCTGTCGCCACACCCAAACACGCCCATCAGACTGGAAGAGTGAATACCGCGACTCGTCGCTCCAAAGAACAGTTTTCCAGTCCTCCACGGTCCAGGAACGACGGGAGACACACCAGGCCAAACGACGCGTGGCATTAACTTTTGTAATCAGTGGCTTGTGTACAGCTGCTCTACCATAATAACCGAGTCTGTGCATCTCTCTGCGGATAGTTACAGTACTAACGGGGTACCGGATGCTCTTCCTACCTCCTCAGCTATGGAAGCGGCAGAGGACGTGCGGGACTTCTTGACATGTCGTACCAGACTACTTCTATCACTTTCCGTCAGTTTGCGTGGTCGTCCGGAACGTTTTTTCGCGTTAGTTGCACTGTCGTGCTTCCATCTCATGATAACATCCGCTACAGTCGACTTTGGTATATCCTGTTTGGCTGCAATGTTTCGTATAGAAACGTTACTTAAATAACATCCGATGACGAGTCCACGTTGGAACTCGGAGAGTTCACGTCCGCGCGGCATGGCTTCACAACAGTTACTGATAACTTAACAGAACACCTCAGCATTATAGTTTCGCCACGCTTTTTCCCAGCATACCTTTCGGCGAAGGTGATATTTGCAGAAATGCGGATTTTCCGGGGTGTCCGAATACTTTTGATCATATAGTGTATATATATGAAAATGTAATGTAATGAAATGAAAAGGTTTATTGGCAGACTATAGTCCATATGACAAATATTAATACAATGACAGTTCATATACTAAGGATAGAAATATATACAATTGATTAGAAATAATACTGTAATGTCGAAGTTACTGTAAGTGGAGCTACAGACAGACGTTTTCGTACCAAGAAGCCCATAGCTTAGAGGATAAATGGCAGGACTCATGGATAGCTTGGATGATCGGGTTGGTTGATTTTTTAATTCTTTGCATTAGACTGTGTTGAGCACGTCCTGTTACCTCCGGGAAGCTCGGGACATTGCGGGTTCGCAAACATTTGCGAAGCTGAGCATCTCAGGGGGGTAATTTATGTAAGAGTCGAAAAGACCCGTTGTACAGCAAATTTAGGGTTCTGCCAGAACCTTTTTTATAATTCACCCAGAGTTGCTGACCGTATATATTACTGCAGAAAGTACGAAAGAGTGTGTCTTTAGCTTCACTTGTACAGAAACGAAAGTTCCTTATGGTCATATTCGCTTTAGCACGCAGGCTTCGAGATTGTTTTCTTATATCCGAGTTATCACTGAAGGAGCTGGTAATAGTTTGACCCAAATACTTACTCTTGTACTTCCTCAATTACTTCACCATTCATTTTAAACCTTATATCAGCTGGCTGATTACAGCTTTTAGGATGAAATTGCATAACCTTAGTTTTTGTAACATTAAAAAGAATATCATGTTTCTGCGAATACACTTCGCAGACTTTTAGTAGCCGATCCAGTCCTTTAACAGAGGGACTTATTGACACCATATCATCGGCATATATATATATATATATATATATATATATATATATATATATATATATATAAATATAAAGGTTGTTCAGCACGCATGCTTGAATGCTATTTTATTACTTGCCTTTCAACAGAAATGAAAATGTTTGTGTGAAATGAATGAAAATGTTTGTGTGAAATAACTTTTTAACGGTATTGGACATATAATGGACTTGTAAAATGTGCATTTTTCATTGATTTAATCATATATATTAAAGGTACGCTATACCGACTTAATTGGGAAAGTGGGGTGGTCGGTGGATCGGAAAAGACGGTTTAACCCTTTGACGACCAGAGTACCTTTCTTTGAACTTAAATGTTTAAGTTTTATTGTTATTTGCAATTAGATATGTTAGTAACTATAGTCACTTAAATGACCCATTTTTGGGTTAATTTTCTGACAACTAAACGATACCTATATAAACATGTAGATGTATTTGTAGAAACGTTGCATCATTGTACAATTTACATTATTATTTCCGTTGGGACAAATATGTCCCGTGGTCCTCAAAGGGTTAACGGATATGACTAACATTTGTTCAGAAATTATCAGAATAACATTGTAAAGCAAATCGCTAATAAAGGTGGATTGACTATTAAATGACTTGTGCAACTCTTCCGACCGACTGACCAATGAGCGTCTGTTGTTTTCAACGTCATAGTAATCTTTTTGTCTGATTGGTGGTAAGATCAGCCGTCGCAGTGATGTGGATGCATACATGATACAGGTGCTTTGCAGTCGGGCAGACTATAATGTTTCAGACAGAAAGTCGGTAAAGCGGAACTTTACTTATATACACACGAAGCATGATTTGCGTCTATATAATAATGGTTTTGGTATTTCATTATTTTAAATTTTCTTTTCAATATTAAATATGATTTTTGTTCCCTATTTTAATCATTTCCTTCTTAATATATTGATTTTTCTTTCAGTATGAAATAGCCAACATGATTACAAATGTAAGTTTACTACAATTCGCTCATGCTAATCCTTCCAATATGATATATATATATATATATATATATACACACACATACACATACAGGTATATATATATATATATATATATATAAAATATAATATCACCGGAATCCCCACCTAATTTTCCTTATCCCGAGCTATATTAAACGTGTATGTATTATAGAAAATAATGATCCTAATAAAGCGCGCAATACAGGAACACACTTCTTTCGTGTAAAACAAATTATTAATAATAATAATAATAATAGTAATAATAATCTCGCCTTCAACACGCGCTATTTCCAACAAAACGTTTGGTTCTATGTAATTTTGTTCCAACTTGCACCATTTCAAATTTTGGGATATTGCTACATTTCGTTGCAAGTGGAAATTGATATACGAAACCGCAAAAATGTGTCCAGATTTTCTACGCAAAATCGTTTCATTGCCTATACAAAATTGGGATACAGTATAACTGAAATATCTAATTGGCACAAGTAAGAAAACGTATAAAGAAATGTGGCACTATTTAAGAGCTTGGAATATCGCAAAGCTGGGACAAGAGTTCGTATAACGGAATGTGTAGTTGAGTTTAGAACGAAGCAGAAATCAATTCCTTGGCTGTTGTTCTCCGTATATTAATCTGAGTTGCACCGTTTTTGCCGTATCGTTTCCTGTGTATAGAAATAGATAGCCAAGTCGTGTATAGATAGAATCCTGCCTCATTTCCCAGGCATCTTGCAACACACATCCACTTTGCTTATGTACCGTATTTTAAGCTTTGCAAGTGTTATTTGAAAGTGTAGTGTCACGATAAAGTCACCGATTATTGCTACGTTTCATGCTTTTAAACCAGGTTTTGATAATGGTATGATATGCTTTCTTGGCAGGATTGCCCCAACCCTCTTTAACTGAGGTTTCTAAATTGAACCCACCTTTTTAAAGGAATTGTGGATCGAATCCATCTTTAAAAGGGTCCCTTCAATATACATAACTGCGACTGGAATAAAATCCATAATACGATGTGGATAAATTCTTAAAGTATGAAGTTACTGTCCTTGATGGAATAACTTCAGCAAATCTGAAAAAGTTATATTTATTGTATGCACGTTTTTGTACAGTGTTCTGAACATAGAATTTGTGGATATATATATATATATATATATATATATATTATATATATATATATATATATCCTAAATCGCCAATTTCCTCCTACATTTCTGTCGGTGATCATCGAAGTTACATTAGCCCCGACATGTGATGTGATGTCTTTTATTTTTATAATTTTTAATCAATTACGCTTGCGTTAAAGTTAGTAGGAGTTCATTTAAAAAGTTTAGAGAATGCGCTTTTTTATCGTCTATAATAATTATTTTTTTCCAATTTCACTCGCGTTGGGATTTTAATTAAAAATCTTGAAATCAGATTACGAGTACGTCATACTGTCTCAGGTTTTTACACTTTTTTTTTTTTTAGTTAGGTTCAGTTAGGTTAACCTAACCTAAATTGAACCCCCATTCCCTCAAAATAAATATCCTACAACAAAGTAGCAGCTATTTTCCATATAGGAGGCAAGTTATACAAAAGATAGTACCAAATAGGAGCGAACGTAACTTTTAACGGTTTATCGATGTATTAGATGAATTCTGATGCATTGTTTAACCATATTTATAGATATAATCATAGTATTATTTGAGAAAGTTCTAAAATCTCGCTTAAAATGAAGACATTCTCGTAACTGAAAAAAATATTCTGGAATTTGCATTCATCCATTTTCTAAATAATTTCAATAACCTCGTTAACCTCGTTTAGGTTCGGTGTGTTGCTCTCTCTTCACACGATGGTCAAGCTTGTGGCCCCTCCTCTAGGCCTGGCTTGGTGGAGGAACGAGTTGTTCTCTTGCGCTCTCCACCGCACATAGCCAGGTACACCCGGCTCATCTGGTACCGTCCTGAGCCAGGCATCTAGTCTTTTCTTGAAGACTTCAACTTTGACCCCTGTAACGTTTCTGAGGTCCTTTGGAAGCTGGTTAAAAAGTCTCGGCCCCCTGACAACCAAGCTGTTTTTCTTCAGTGTTGAGGAGGTTCCATGTCGGCCCTTTAGTTTGGGAACACTACATATTCTGCCTTTCGTATTGTCCAGCGTTGTTTGGATGGTAATTGGGTTTAGTTTTAGGTTTGGTGCCAGTTTTTCGATCATTTTCCATATGTAGATTATGGTGTACCTCTCTTTCCGGTATAGGAGATCGGGAACGTATAAAATTAATAGTATATCTTGTTAAAATATCTTTTGCTCTTTATCACTTCTTGTTAACCTTTTGCTGATCTCTTTTTACTTTTTGTTTTAATGTACATACTACATAGGCATATATTTTTGGTCATAGTGCCTTTTCCATTTATTCCCTGACGAGGTGTACTGTTGAATACACGAAAGACCTTGGAATCATTCTTCATTTTTCTCGTGGGTTTGAATCATGTACTAATATATATATATATATATAAAATGAGAATTTGCAATACGCCGGCAAATTAGTACTTCCGTTTTAACTGATATGAATGAAGGTTGAGTTGGTTTCTCTTACTCATATCTTCATGCTACCCACGTTGCTGTACGTTAAAATGTATGTTATATGGTAATAAGTCGAGCGAAAACACTTTAAAAACTAAACTAACAACTGATAAGGGAAGGAGGTAACGTTCCGAAACGTTACGCAGTTTTAAATTTAGCAATCTTTACACCCTAAAAATAAACTGTTCATTCTGTCAACTTTAGAAGGGAGAGTACAAAATGGACTGAAGTATGTAGAGTAGACTCGGTAGATCGAAGCTACATGGAGAGTAAAGTGAAATATTTTTTTTAATCCCAGGAAGTGTTGTACTTTCTGCAAGGTTTGTTTGGTTTCAGAGGAACGCGCTTGTCACGAAAAGAACCCCTTCATCTATTGCCAAGATACTTTCGCCCTACTGTCACTGTACGCCTGAAATACTTTTGTTTTACTCCATTCTAAAACAAACAGGAGCCGCAGTATATATATATATATATAGTTTATGTATTTACAGAGTGTTGACAAAAGTATATAGATACCACGATAATTGTTTTCAAGAATGAATGGGAAAATTTATCAATAGAATGCCAGAACGTGTGTGTGTGTGTGTGTGTCACCGTTACATAATGGAAACGGAAAAACAACACGATTTTAAATATATTCATTCAATAAATCTGTTCTTATTTATTGACTTTTATTATCAAATAAAAAACTATGGAAAAACCGAAAGTGTTTATTTACGTTTGTCATTCTCTCTCTCTCTCTCTCTCTCTCTCTCTCTCTCTCTCTCTCTCTCCTCTCTCTCTCTCTCTCTCTCTCTCTCTCTCGAAAAATGCATTTTAACTAAAACATGAAAAATACTAGTATTGGAATAAGCAGATTATCGACAATTTTTATTGTATTTCATTCAAATTCCAATATATTTAACATAAATATTTGAGAGTGAAATGTTAATTTGGTTATGGTGACCACGTCTGTTTCATGTGTTTATCATTCGAGAAATTGTTAAATTCTCAGTAATGTGGAAAGTGACCGTGAAATAAGGCTTTAATGCCGTCTGGTTAAACATCTCTTCATAATACTTGACAATGAACTTCAAATCACATTCTTTGCCCCTTCCTCTCTCTCTCCCTCTACCCACTTTCTCCAAACGAGTTTTATAGGGTATAGGGTTATATATAAGGTGATTTTATATATATATATATATATATATATATTATATATATATATATATATATATAATATATACCCCTGAGAAGTAGGGGGGGGGGGTAGTATCCTTTTATAAGAAAACTTTCTCATCCCATCGGTCTCTAATTCTTACTTGTTTTCCCACTTGAACTCAATTGAGGCTCTTTTATACCTATTCCTACTTCAAAGTTTAACAATAGTTAAGGAAAATAGTAAGTTCTTAAAGCAAAAGTTAGTAAAAAAAAGAGAAATAGTAGTTTGGTAGTTTAGTATTGGATTTGTACGTAGATGTGCTAAAATCTTCATTTTTTTTCTTCCGTTTCTCCGACCATTAAAAGAGTTGTTGTTAGCCTTCAAATTTTAAATTCTGAGTTGTGATATTATAAAAATTGGTATTAAACAATATTATTCTGTTCCAGGAAAATTGTTTGAGCAAAGTTTATAATAGTTTGATCGTAAAAATAGCCTTATTCCTCTCTCTCTCTCTCTCTCTCTCTCTCTCTCTCTCTCCTCTCTCTCTCTTCTCTCTCTCTCTTCCTCTCTCTCTCTCTCTCTGAAAATGTAAATTTTAAATACCTTCCGACTTTACTTAAAACAATTGGAATTTATGTAGTTTTTAAGCATAAAAATACTATCAAATCTCGTCTAATACAACTCGACTTAGCTAATACAATTTGTATTGTCTACTCTATTGGATGTAAACAATGCGACTCGGTTTATATAGGTCAAACGGGAAAGCTGCTTCATATGTCAATAGAACAACATCAGTATATACGTGTAGAACCGCGACAATTATTCATGTCATTGTAAATTGAAAAAATTATTTATTTTATTATTATTAATAAAGGTTATTCTATCTATCTATCTATCTATCTATCTATCTAATAATTATAGTATTAACTGGGAACGTTCTAAAATTCTATTAAAATAGAGACATAACTAAAAGGAATATTTTTAACTGTGCATTCATATACAGTACTTGTAAATAATTTGAAGAACAATTCGGGAAGTTATAAATAAACTATATCTTCTTTAATCACTTTTTCCCCCTTAATCAGTATTTAATCTTTTTCTTAGTAATCTTATCTTATCTCTTTTATATGCGTTATATATATATATATATATATATTATATATATATATATATAAATAAATGAAAAGGTTTATTGGCAGACTATAGTCCACTTGACAAATAATAATTAATACAATGACAGTTCACATACTAAGGATAAAAATATATACAATTGATTAGAAATGATACAGTAGTGTCGAAATTATATATATATATATATGTGTGTGTGTGTATATATATAACACACACACACACACACACACACACACACACACACACACACGAGTATATACAGGTTCTTATACATGTAAGAAGAAACGACTTTCCACGGCGTACAGTATTCAAATCCTACCAATATCTAGTCAGTCTACGATCACATTCTAACATGCAAATAATTTCATGCAAAAAATTTTGAACAAAAATTTTAGACCAGTAAGATCTTAATATTTACTTCACGAGGCATTTAAATTTTGAATAGAACTTTGCGTCTTTTGTCCCACTGGCTGTAGATGTGAAGCTCAAAATTTTGATGGCTGTATGTTTTTTTTGGGGGGTATTTGTTGACTGACTCGCTTTTTCTCGATTTAACAAATGCGTTTACAATTTTGCGCAAGCGTGGTCTGACTAGATATGCAGATAGACTTTGGGTTTAGTTAAACTATAGTTTAGTAGATAAAATTAAATTATCAGAAATTTTTAAGTGTTTGTCCATAGAAATTGGTATAAAAGTTGTCTTTGCAATCACGATACCTGTGGAGAGGAATGTTATTAACATTATTTTTATCAATTAATACAGTTCCCTAGAGAGCCTAGAGAGGATATAAAACAGTTTCGGAACTAATATGCTAATTATCCTTCTTCTTCTGAGAAAGGCCTCGTCTTATTGTCTCATTACGTTGCATTCTAAAAATTAATTACAGCTCAACGTCATTAATATATAATTACATTAAGTAGGGTTATAATTAAGAGGCACGCGAAGTTCAGTTGGGCATAATTGTATTGGGTTAAATAGTGCCCGGTTAGGTTATATAATCCAGGGCTTCTCAAACTTTTTTCACTTGCGACCCCTTTGGATCAGATAAATTTTTTCGCGACCCTTCACTCAATGTCATAAAAGCAATAGGTACTAACACTGTATATTTATGAAAAAAATAATATTTTCAAATGTTTCTGCGACCCCCAATAATATTTACGCGACCCCTAGCTTGAGAAGCGTGGATATAATCAACTGAACATTTTGCTGATTACGCTGTTAAATGTAACACAACCATCTATAGTGGGCACGATATAAAATTAAAGCTTAATATTATTTGGTCAAGTATAGTTAGTATGATTAGGCTAAATATAATTTGCAAATAAAGCCCGGTTAGGTTACATTAGGCGAGTTGAATATATTAAGGTTAGTTAAATTATAGTTCTGCTTCTAATGAGATTGGGTTATCAATCTTTAAAAAAAAGTTTGTAACAGCTACCGGTAACTTCATGTCAGTGTTATACAGAAATAAACTAAAATAAGAAGTTTGAAACTGCAGCGATTCTGAGTTCTTGGTCCAGTTTGTGTTAGAGCAAGTCAAGGGTGCTATGAATGTGCTTGTGAGTGGAACGAGTATATTTTTGTTAGCTTGCGGAGGAAACACAAAATATGGTGGATCTTGCTCTTGATGATTCATGCACCCGGACCTGTAAAGCCAAGTTCTGCAATGCAACATAATGACTATAGATAGGACTGTTCATTGGAATATGACTCAAAGAATTTTTCCTTCCAGTGGTGATGAATTGCGTACGGAAGCCTTGTTAGTACGTTGAACTTTTACAGAGGGTTGCCAATAGTAAATAGATACCTTTGCTTTTCCCAAAGTTTTTGATTTCATAAAATTCAATAAGTAATACGAAATTGATTGCGTTGCTTTATTTGGAATCGTGTTGCTTTTTCTCCTTTGCATTATGTGAAGCTGACACGTTCTGGCATCCCATTGATGAACTTTGCTATTTGTTCTTGAGGTATTGCAGTCCATTCTTCTTTTATGACTAGGAGGCGGCTTTTCCTGCATGTAGGCTTTGGTTGACGCTTCTTTAATGACTTATCTAGCATGTGGTACGCACGTTCTATTGGATTCATTCATATTCGGAGATTGACCTAACCATGGAAGATGTTCATTTCCATGGCTGCCATGTCACCGCTGCGTAGCACGAACAGTATGAGCTGGGGCACCATCTTCCATGAATACATTTTGATGTGGTGATTGGAATAAATGAGTAGCAGCCACTCTTCCAGGATCTTTACATTTTTGGCTGAATTAACAGTTCCTGTGTAGACCACCAACGTTTTACGTTCATTATCCAAATTGGACCCCACATCGTTACAGAAAATCCTTCATTCTCTACTGTGGCTTGCAGATGCCCCAGAGAAAATTCTTGGGATGGACGTCTCCATACCCACGCAGGCTCACTGTCTGAAAATTAAGCAAACCGAGACTCATCCGAGAAGATTACGGTGTTACAAAAGGCAGAATAATATTTGACCAATGTTGCCCATTGCTTCCGACGGGCAGCGTTGCAAGGGTGAACATGGGCTTCCTTCTAGCTGCTCTGCAATAGTAGCTCATGTTAAAATATCGTCTGATAGTCCTAGAGCTAACCTTAACTTGAACAGCCAATTCAGCAGTATTCGGCGAGATTCGTTTCTGCGCGGCTTCTGATGGCACGAAACGTTCTTTCAGATGGATTAATTATAGACGGTCACGATGATAAGCAATTGTTGTTTTCTGGGTATTCTTTAACTGCACAATGACTGTTAATTGTTTTTAACGGAGTGTAAAACCTTCTCGAAATTCTTCTTTGACTTTGCTCTGCTTCCTGAAGTCTAATAATAATTTGACCTCTTGTGAAACCCGTGAATTCCGGGAACCTTCACCGCGTGGTATCGTGAAATAATATGCTACTTTATCGTTCGTAGTTATGCCTTACCTTGACAACTTGGTTTCAGCAAGTTAGATTAATTTTATAACACGTTTGAGGAGAACCATCGTGGTATCTATTTACTTCTGTCAACCTCCTGTATATACATAATAATGATGCTGCGAGCTGGTCGTCTGGGTACAGTGGTGCTTTGAGAAAACAGTGAAACCTTTCCCTATATTGAATTTTGTGTATCTGCACTGACTCGGGTAGCGTCTGTCTGGTTAGGTTCAACGGACGAGAGACCGAAACACGAATTACATTTTTTTTACGACTTTATTCAATTAAACTTTTGAAACACGGTGATTAAAGGCAAGGCGATTAAATTAAATACGTACATGCTAAAGAGAGAGGTTTAGTAGGCCTGAGCCGACCAACAATGTATTCAAATCACATTTAACAAGCACTGACTAACAAACGCAAAAAGCTAACAATTCAAAGCAAAAATCTGAAGAAATCCTCTTTGAGGTACAGGGTTACTAACTGTACTTTTAAAACTAACTTCTCTCTCTTTTTTTTTTTGTGTTACATAATTTTGTTAGTATTAAAAGTAATAATTAATAATAATTGCATTAATTAACAATCACATTAATTCCATTTATCACTATATATATATATATATATATACTGTATATATAATGTCAACGCGATTACCTTTCAACATGAAACATATGTATAAAGTGAGTTTAGTTGATATCAGTAAAGTGGAACATTGTACAGGGTGTCCCAGAAGTCTAGACTCATAGGGAAAATAGACATTATATTTTTAAAGTGAAACAAACGCATTTCTAATGTCAGTGTTACATATTTCAGGAAAGAAAATCCCCTGAGGGCTCGGCATACCAATCAAGAGAAGGTGGAAATGGTATTGCTACATGTTTTTGGAAAAAGCCAGAGGGAGGCATGTTCGTGAAATAACTGACATACCTTCCTCTGTCTTTTTCCGGAAACATGTAGCAATACCATTTCCACCTCTTGATTGGTATATTGAGCCATCAGGGTATTTTCTTAACTGAAATACAGGGTGTCCCAGAATTAACTATCTATTAAAATGAAATCGGACAAATTTTTTAAAAACACTTTTATTTATGTTTATCATGTTTAATATGTGTTAAAAATGTATAAATTTCTAAATTTTTTTCATAATTTTATTTTCATAATTTTTTCATTATCTGGTCCAATGAAAGACCGTCTGAAGTCATAGAATGGCAAAGAGACTCTCCAAAAGTTAACGTGTGGCTTGGAATGACCAAATCCAAAATTTATGGCCCATTCTTCTTTGCGGAAGCAACTGTAACAGGTACCGTCTACCTTGATATGTCATTATGCTCTAATTGTTCGAGAATACCTCAACAGACGCCTTCCGAATCGGTGGATTGGACGTGGAGGACCTCGACCTTGGCCTCCGCGTTCTCCAGATTTGACACCCCTGGATTTCTTTGCATGGGGTTTCATAAAAACAAAGGTTTATCGCCAAAAGATCAATGCTTCTTGTTGAAACACAACATTATCAAGAATGCCATCATCAAGAAGCTGTGGTTCGAGAAACTGCTGAAGCATATCAAGGTAGACGGTACCTGTTACAGTTGCTCCCGCAAAGAAGAATGGGCCATAAATTTTGGATTCGGTCATTCCAAGCCACACGTTAACTTTTGGAGAGTCTCTTTGCCATTCTATGACTTCAGACGGTCTTTCATTGGACCAGATAATTAAAAAATTATGAAAATAAAATTATGAAAAAAATTTAGAAATTTATACATTTTTAACACATATTAAACATGATAAACATAAATAAAAGTGTGTTTTTAAAAAATTTGTCCGATTTCATTGAAATAGATAGTTAATTCTGGGACACCCTGTATGTAAAACTGACATTAGAAATGTGTTTGTTTTACTTTAAAAATATAATGTCTATTTTCCCTACGAGTCCAGACTTCTGAGATACCCTGTACAATATGTATTTTGTAAATATAATATTTGCATTACATATTCTTTATCATCCTGTATGTAATTTGCGAGTAATGTAATTTTGTATGTGCTTTTTAGAATGTTACGTAGTTTGTGGTGTGTTCCAGCCAATTGCTTGTGCCATTGACTTCTCCAAGACTTCTTTTATAACTACTATTATATATATATAGTGTCAAAACAGATGCTATATATACATATGTACATATGACCTTTGCAGCGTATTTATATTTTGAGAATTTGACACGCAAGTTTAGCACTGAATTGAAATTTTTCAGTTACTGCATTTACAATTCCTAAAGTTTGATTTGTCACTTTTTGTATATTTCATTTATCTTTATTTATTTTTTATAGTGAATTGCGGTTCTTACCATTAAAATTTTGATGAAACTACTAAATTTATTTGTTTTTAATTTGATCATATTCCTATATAGTATAGATGGCTAAAGTTAAAATTTTTATTGTACCAGATACTGTTGACTTAAAAGTGACGTCATGCTACTTATAGTATTTCATATTTGGTTCTTATGTTTGATTTTATATACATTCTGTATTTCGCAGATTCCTATCGAAGATATATCGATCTCCTCCAAGCTACTTATTGAAGCTTTAAGCCTTAGGGAAAAGTAAGTATATTTGGGGTTTAATGCAGTACTTCTGTTTGAGTCTTTCTGCATTGAAGCCTTTTGTAGTAGTAACGGTAAAGGAATTGTGAGCTTAAAGTTTATATGAAAATGGTATGCAATGTTCATTGTCCGAATCATCGTTCCTGTGTAACTCGTGTACTCGCGAGATTGAGTTTAAAAATAGTCCAAAGTTACACGTAATGATATCATCACCACGTATGCACGATTCATTACGATAGCGTCGTTAAGCGTCTCATAACGAATTACCTACATGTTCCTGAGAGTATCGTATCGCGTATCTGCGTCATACTTGGTAATGTAATTGAGAAAGCAAAATTAGTCGTATACGAACAAATACCAGCAGTGTGTGTAGTGCTGTGGGAACGCGTGGGAACGGCGTTCCCTTACTTTTTTTGGTAGACGGAACGGCGTTCCCTCACTATTTCAAATAAATCCGAACTTACAAATCTCTAACGTCATGAAATTTTAATTCCCACCCCTAGAAGAAATATGAGAAAGAATCATTAACTGCTTCATTTCTTTTAGCTTCGACTGAGGCAATGCTAGCCTATAAAGATCTGGTGAAACAGTCACCACGGCGTACCAGTTGTTAACTTTTTTTTAGTTAATCATTCCAGTTGTTAGCTATTTTTATTGATCGTACTGGATGTCGTATATCTAATGACACTGGAAATACTGCATCTTCAACCTTGGAATATATCCTAATATCCAGTGCATATGACCTCAAAATATCCCTGAAATTGGTCAGATTTCAAAAGATTTCTCGGGGGCTTACAGTGCCCCCTGACCCCCAGCTGTATGGGCTCGCCGCGCTCGCCATTGTCCCCCCCGCATCTGAGTAACACTTTCAAAATGCGTTCCCTCACTTCTTTATTTAGCACTACACCACTGAACACCAGCAATGTTTTCTTTTATTTCAGGTATTGTTCGTGGGCTCATCAGAACTTTCCTAGTATCCCAAAACGTTTCCTGCGAAACTCCGGCAGAGATGATCCCGCGTGGAAAATCGAAGACCCGAAAACCAACAAGGGGCGCGATCCCAAAAGTCTCGAAGGTATTTTTATTTAAAATTATTCGAAACTAATCAAATTGGCATTTTATTTAATTATTGAATTATAATTGACAATAAACTAAGACCAAATTGAATTTATTTAAATCATACAATTGCCTCAAAATTATTAGAACTAGGTCCTTAGACATATTTTTATAAACTCCCGAGCTGATAAAGATATTCTTAGCTCGATAGGCCTAAGTGTAATTTATTTCTCTCGTTAATTACGAAATTCAAAATTTAGTTTATTTTCGATATAATTTAACAAGACACAATAATTTATTTTTTATTTTTTACAATTTTCCTATTCAGTTGTTATTTACGATTTTGTCTAATCAAACACTCATTAGAACGATTTTTTTTCTTATGCAATGTTTATACACAGTTTGCTGTACTGATTTTTTTTTAACTTTGTCACTTAATTCCGATCCCCGTAGGTAACTAAAGAAACGGGGGTTTAAAATTAGTATCGAACACACTCCTAACCTGGTAATTTCATAATCAATCAAAATATAAAAGTTGTCCCTCTTATGAGCGAAATTTATACTTGAATTATATCGTGGCAAACATTAATACATTTTCTTAGATTAAGATAACAAATGATTAAGATTTTGTATTAAGAGTTTCAAAAATTAAAAAAATTGGTTACATGATCATTTAAAGGGAATTTTATTATTTGTTTAAGTGGTTACCCTTTTTAAGAGGGACTTACATTACTCACTCTAGTGTTTACGTTCCTTCAAAGGGAATTATATAATTCATTTCGTGCACGGTATGCATTTTAAGAATTATTTTAGTTTAGTATTTATCCTCATTTAAAGAGAATTATATCATTCATTTAAGTGATTACACTCTTTTCAACAGAATTATATTAGTCATCTAAGTGCACGATCACGCTTTTTAAAGAATTATATTTGTTAATTAAGAGATTATTTCTCTTTTCCAGAGAATTAGTCATCAAAATGCATCAAATTATATTAGTCATCAAATGCAATTATGCATTTAAAAGAGAATTATACATATCAGTTAAGGAATTACGCTTCTTTAAAGAGAATTATGTAGGCAGTTATGTGGTGACACACTTTTAAAAGAGAATTAGTTAGTCATTTGGATAGTCATCATTTTAAAATAAAATCGTAATTTATATTGGTCAGTTAGTGGTGACAATTTTTTAAGAGTATCTCAATCCCTAAATAATGTGACATTTTTTATAAGGGAACCTGAATTTGCTTTATTCACAATCAAATCAGTAATGCTTATTTCCAAACATTCGGTATGCTATCCATATATATATATATATATATATATACAGGGTGGGCGGAAAGTAGCTCCCTATTTTGGATTGGTAAAAAAATGCGTATATTATCCATTTATTTCAGAAGAAATAATATGAAAAGGTAGGCATACATGGTAGGTTTTCTCTAAAATTCAATGTGGGCTCCAACTCTTTCCACCAGCTTCTGGAGCCGCCCAGGAATGGCGTCCACTGACTTTAGCAGGAACTCCGGCGGGATGGAGGACATGACTTCCCGAATTCGGTCCTCCAGTTCTTCCAATGTCCTCGGTTTGGTGCGGTAGACTTCTTCCTTTACCCACCCCCAAAGAAAGAAGTCGCACGGTGTCAAGTCGGGGCTCCTGGCTGGCCATTGATGTGGACCACGACGACCCATCCAACGCCCAGGGAAGTGGGCATCCAGCCACTCACGGACAACAAGAGCGAAGTGCGGAGGGGCGCCATCTTGCATAAATATCAGATCGTCGATGTTCTCCCATGTGCTGACAACCGGCCAGACCTCGTTTCGCAACATAGCAAGGTACCGCTCAGCACTTCGCTCTTGTTGTCCGTGAGTGGCTGGATGCCCACTTCCCTGGGCGTTGGATGGGTCGTCGTGGTCCACATCAATGGCCAGCCAGGAGCCCCGACTTGACACCGTGCGACTTCTTTCTTTGGGGGGGGGTAAAGGAAGAAGTCTACCGCACCAAACCGAGGACATTGGAAGAACTGGAGGACCGAATTCGGGAAGTCATGTCCTCCATCCCGCCGGAGTTCCTGCTAAAGTCAGTGGACGCCATTCCTGGGCGGCTCCAGAAGCTGGTGGAAAGAGTTGGAGCCCACATTGAATTTTAGAGAAAACCTACCATGTATGCCTACCTTTTCATATTATTTCTTCTGAAATAAATGGATAATATACGTATTTTTTTACCAATCCAAAATAGGGAGCTACTTTCCGCCCACCCTGTAGATAGATAGATTTATAGAAATTACATACAGTATGCTAATATTTTATAGTCTTTGCAAGGGACTGTATTATAACTGTATATTACAGTTTTAGGTAGCCCGGTAAGCTCTCCTAAAGCAGCGTCAAAACGTCCCGCTGGTATGTGTACATATAAGTGTGTTGGTCAATATGTTAAGTAGAAGTGACATATGAGAGTTTGACCTCATACTTTTTATTTAATTTTTTTTTTTTTTCTGTTTGCTTTGCTTTTCTTCATTGTTGATTTTTTTATTGTCTTTCTTTCGTGGTCTGTTGATCGTGTCTATAAGCGCTGACCGACAGTGTATATTTTCGACTGGCAAATATAAAGGATTTTAGTCGTAAATACATCACTTAACTCTCTGCTGAATTTACTGTACATTTTTTAGGCGACTGAACAGTATAAAATTTGACATTTAATTGAAAAAGTTTAAAATTGTATGAAGTTCATATAATACAATAGGTTTTAGTGCTTCAAGTTGTATTGTCAGTCCTTTCAAGTGATGCCTAAAAGTTTCAGGCATTACACGTTACTAACCTAACGTAACCTAACTTTGGTGGAATTAATTATTTAGGGTCACAGGCATTACACGAAATGCGTGAAACTCTCAGGCATTACGTGAAATGATTGGTTTCACTTATTGACTGTAACATATACATATTCAATCTCAGCGTTTTAATTCAATGCTTATATAAAAGGGGCAGTGACTGTAGTTTGTGCACAGGCTTATACAGAGGGTTGACAAAAGTAAATAGACACTACAGTGATTATCCTTAAGAACAAATGGCAAAGCTCATCAGTGGAATGCCAGAACGTGCGTCAGCTTTACCTAATGTAAAGGGAAAAGCAACACGATTCTAAATATATTGATTTAATAAATCTGTTATTACTTTATTGGCTTTTATTATCAAATCAAAACCTGTGGAAAAACCGAAAGTGTCTATTTACTTTTGTCAACCCTCTGTATAGTGACCAATCTTCACAATTAGAAGGGCAAAAATTTGCTACAAACTTATTTTTAAAATTTTGCTTGCAGTTAAATTCTCACTAATTTTAAATTAACGTCTATTACATGTAATTTTAACCATGTTAAATTATTTTGTAACTTTATAAATAGGCTTAATGGTTATATATATATATATATATATTAGTGGTGGACCGGATGTCAGTCTTTCAACATCTGCGGATGCGGATCTTTAATTTCAATATCCGCGGATGCGGATATTTAGTTAATCTATCAATATAATATAGAATTATGAATATATGACATAATTTTTAAAATTTCGTGATATTAGTATTATGGCAGGCAATGCATAAGAATTAAAATTAATATTAATGTTTTCATTATGATAAAAATAATAACTTTCTCAAGAGTTTCAGCCACAGAAAATTCAATGAAACAAGTTTCATTCAATTTTCTGTCACTAGGTGTTTATATTTTCAGGTTTATATATTTGTTTGTTCATTAATAATTAATACTTTGCATGAAATGTGCATGACTGGGCCTTATAAGCTACTTTATAAGCTAATTTAACTGTAAATTGCATACTTTATTCGAGGTAATATCCGCATAGCAGTCAGAAGTGCGAATGCGGATGTTAAAAATGATGCGGATATCCGGTCCACAACTAATATATATATATATATATATATATATATATATATATATATATATATATATATATATATTATATTATATGTATAATTGTATATGTATTAAAAAAAAATTTTGAAGCTGGGAACAGTAATGAATGACACCAAAATAAATTTCCAGTAACGTCATTGCAAATTTGAAACTTCAAATATATTAACGTAGAGCACCATAAATATCTTATTCATTTTTTAAAATGAGACTATACTCCTTTATTAAGGAAGTAAAAATGTTACGCCACGAAAATGTTCAACCAGACCCAAGTTGAAACGTATCCAGAAATTTATTATTATTATTATTATTATTATTATTACTGTTATTATTATTATTATTTTGACGTGTATAAGTGCTGCTGGTTTTGTAGTAGAAGATGTAAAGCGTAAATACATTGAAACCATAAAATAGGATGGTTTTATCCAGTACATGTTTCTATTAAGCGGTAAAAAGGTAACAGTCAGGAAGCTCATTTCTCCACGATGTCAGGGCGACTGTGACACGAGGGTGTCACCTTTAGCCCGAGCATTAACAAGGTAGTCGGCCAACTCAATCCAACCTAGAATCCAGCAGACAGGAGCGAACGAGAGCCTCAGCCCCTCAGAGTCCGTCACCGTAACCGGGCGCCCCTATATTGAACGGCATTTTTATTTCTACTCGAATTATCAATGGATTTGATGTAATGAGTATACACAATGTTCACTTACGAGTAGAATAGGCGGTGAAGAGATCTATAGAAACGGGCACGGGGCTCAGGCCAACCACCAATGCAGCTATTGTGCTAACTCCTGAATTAATTATTATTATTATATCAGCACCATCGGCTACTTCGTGGCCATTGTGGCGAAGTTAAGCGACATTGGGTCTGTGTTGTATTTGGATGGAAGAGCATCCTCTGTATGTTCAGATGATGTAGCGACCTGTGGTTCGGATCCCACGTAAAGCTACAGGTCCTCTCTGTCATATTACCTTTGCTTTTACGAAGGAGGTTAACTAGCCACACACACGCACACACACACACACACACACACACACCATCGGAACTCGAATCCCGATCTCAGTGTCTTCAACTCGCTTATAGGGAAATTGGTGTCACCCACTGAGTCGCGGACGCTGGCCACTTACGAGTATAGAGATACTCCCTTACGAGAATAGCCCCTTACGAGACTAGGGATGTTCACCAAAAGCACGGATGTTCATTTAAAGCGAAAGATAAGAAAATGTTCATTTAACATTCAAACTTCGACACCGTACTTACTACGTTCAAGACTATCGTCAAAGAGAGAGAGAGAGAGAGAGAGAGAGAGAGTTACAAGGAAAAGAAGTACCTCAAAAGGCCTTGCGGCCCATACCGAGGAGGTACCAATGGCAACGGGTGCCAGGGAAAATTTTGTAAAAGTTTATTTTTCTTTCAACTATCCTAGCAGTAGTAGAAAACTGGATAGAAAAGTAGAAGGCTCTCTCCCCACCCTCCGCTCCCTCCCTGCCAGAGGCAGGTACGGAAAAAGGTTGAAGAAAATACCTTGACCCTGGAAAAGTAGCCAAGGAAATTTTACAGGAAAGTGGAGAATATATAAATAGCTCTATATTTAGCTTGCTCACAGAGACACCGAGCAAGCGAACTCCTGCAGAGTTTTCTGAGGTTTTAATCTTAAACTATGAGTGTGTTCAGTACTTTGTCTAGCCTATTTTTAAACAGATTTACACTTTGACTGGAAACAACCTCTGAGGAAGTTGGTTCCAGATATTAACTATTTTATAGGAAAAGAAATTTCCGCAGACTGAGGTCCTAAATGTCTTTACACACTCAAATAGTGTGCAAGATTTCGTCTAACCTTTTCTTGAACTGATCCACAGAGGAACTGTTCACAACTTCCGAAGGTAACCTGTTCCATGTGTCACAGATCTTATACGTAACGTAATTCCCACACACACTAGTCCTAAACCGTTTCAAATCCAACTTCCAACCATTGTTGCGAGTTGGGTTATCATTTAAACTAAACATACTTCTAAAATCGACATCGCTGAACCCTCGTAAGAGCTTGAAAACCTCGATCAGTTGACCGCGCAGCCTCCGAGTTTCAAGCGAAAACAAGTTCAGGGCGCGTAACCGTCGATTGTAGCCCATATGCCTAACGGAAGGGATCAACTTTGTGGCCCTCGCCACACACACACACACACACACACAGAGAGAGAGAGAGAGAGAGAGAGAGAGAGAGAGAGAGAGAGAGAAAAAATACTATATAACACTTCAAGGATTCTGGTGTTTGTCCTATCAAATGAGGTGGTGATTGATGTTTCTTAGAAGGAAACAGTTACGTTTTAAACATTTCGTGAATTGATAAGGTGCAATTGAGTGTTGTATCTAGTACTTTATAATAGAAATAAATCCAAGCAGATAGAATCGGCCATTTCTTTAGTGTTATTGTCCTTATATAAAGAGGATGCTCAAATTATACAGTTTAGATTCGAAGCGGAGGAGTGTTTTTCAAACATAGTTATACAGTAGCTATAGAGCATGATTTGAAAAGCCAACATTAGCACTTAACTTATTAGTTTGGTCTATCTCCTCAAGCGAGATATATAGGAAATTATTAACTGTTAGTAGGCCTTAATCAAAAATAGAATTAACTGATAAGAACCTTTTAATATTTAAAGCATGGCTGAAACGTGTGATTTTTTTCATGTAAACCTCTCGTGTCGACTTTTCAGTCAATAGTGCTTTGCGCACACGTTTTAATATATACATATGTGCGTGTTAAGAATTGATACATTTTAATTATTAACTGATTTTTTTGAGTTTTATTATAAGAATTGTTATTATCTCTTATTATTATTTATGTATCTGTCTTAAGTTTAATATTTATGAATTAAAATAAATATATTTACTATAAACTGTGCATCAATTAATATATTAAAAATTAATACTTCAAGTGTGTGTGTGTGTGTGTGTGTGTGTGATAGTATATATTTATATAGTTTGTATAGAGGATACTATAATAAAACTCGTATGTAATGTTGGTGTGTGTATATGTATATATATAAATATAAATAATTATTTATTAATATTATATGTATAAGCTTCCTGGTTCTTACACTAGCATTTCTATTTTTCCACCCACCGTTCCTGCCATACAGTACAGTACATACTGTATACTGTATCAGGCACTGCGTAGTGTACTTTTTTAATTAGTGTGGTACTAGCTGGAGAGGTTTTTTTTTTTACCTTTTTCTTAGTTTTTTTATTTTCAATTAATTAATTAAACTAAATAAAATAATTTCAAACCTTTTTTATTAAAAAATACGCGAATTTTATATTACTTTTTAATATTTTTTATCAGAATTTTTTTTTTTTTAATTGTAGAAAAAGCTTCATTTTTTAATTTTTTAATTTTTGTCTATTTCGATAGATTTTATTTTTCTAACAGTTTAAATTAATAATAAAATTATAGTTAATAATTTTTTTTTTTTACGCTATAATTAATATACAGGGTGATCCAGATAGGTGTTCCCCAAATTAATGTGTAATTACTAATTGAATTTTTTTTTTCGGGTGTTGGTAGTGGCGGGGGAAATACCTTTTTGGTGCACCCTGTATTTCACTGCTCCTTTTTCTTTTTTTTACTTCTTCTTGCTTATGATTGGCCAAAAGGAATGATAGTTTTAGTAAAGTTTTTAAATAGTTATACGCGAATTAAATAATAATAATAATAATGATGATGATGATGATAATAATGATAGTAATAATAATAATAATGATAATTATAATTGTTAATTAATATTTATGGTGATAATAAAAAGAGGAGTAAAAAGTTAATCGTCTTTTGAAATTTAGTTTTCAATAAAATGACAAGCGATGAAAATCTCCATCTGATTTCGAATGATCCGTAATATCATAATAATACAGGGTTGACAAAAGTAAATAGACACCTTTTTGGTTTTTCTCGTAGCTTTTGGTTTGATGATAAAAGTCAGTCAATAGTAACAGATTTATTGAATGAATATATTTGGAGTCGTGTTGCGTTCCCCTTTCCATTATGTAAAGCTGACACACACACACACACACACACACACACACACGCACACGTTCTGGCATTTCATTAATGAGCTTTCCCATTTGTTTTTGAGGATCAATCATAGTGGTGTCTATTTACTTTTGTCAACCCTGTATATGCTACAGGGTCATTGGTTTGAACATTTTTTTATATTTTTTTTTATTGATTTTCAATTTATTTCTTCTTTCTTAATTAAAGACTGAAGTTTAAAACTGTAAAATTTACGGTGTGATTTTCGTTTTCTTTTAGATCATCCCATTCACCCACCTCTGAGGGAAGGGAGCCCCTGGGATGTGAAGTTTCTAGAACCCTGTGGTTACCAAATTAAGTTTGTTAATGGAGTATTTCAGGTAAGATCAGTTCCTCCTAGTTTATAGTCCCAGTTATGTGATATAGACAAGGTTTCCTTTATGCTATGTAGGTCCCAACTTATGTGATATAGACAAGGTTTCCCTTATGCTATGTAGATCACACCTTAAAATTCATGGCTTTTTGGTAAGGGGGGGGGGCAGAGGGGGCGGGGAATTTTCCTTACAGTCAGTAATACTGTAAATAATTTTTGAACTTTTTTTTTTAAACGAAATTTAACAGTAATCAAATGCTTAATATAGAAAAATACAGGGTGTTGGAAAAGTTCAGTGAATTATTTTAGTAATTTACGCGCATATCGTATCGGAAAAGTTTCTTTTAAAGCTAAAGATGGAGAGTTAATCTATGCAATATTTATTTCCGTTTTTCTACAACACGTAAATATGTGAATAAATATTTTAATAGAGGTTGTAATGTACTGCAGGTTTTTTAACACCCTGTAGTTTAAATATGTCAAAAAAATTTTTTTTTATATTCCGCGTAAATAATCAAGTTTTTCTATACTGCTCGTATATATCTAACATAGTTGAAGCAGTCGTAAAAGTTCAATTGAAATCAGTATGTGTAATATTTCAAATTCAATTTACGTATACCTTTTTTCTAAACGTTAATTGAATTGGAGGTTGTAATCTGATGATCACTGAAGAGGACTAGAAATTGGTATAGCGCTCAAGCCAACTAATGTGGCCCATTGCTCTGACTCTTGTATCATCGTGGTTCGAAACCCCGACCACCGACCTCGTTATCTTCATTTCGCTTAATAAGGAAACGTTGTTACCCACTAAACCATCACGGACGTTGGCCGTAATCCGATAAACTGCTTCTCTTGAAGGTGTACAAGAACGAAGAAACGAAGGATATGGAACGAACCACTCCCTTACTTCTACCCGAACTTGTCTCGTTACGTGCATGATCTGAACCTCATGTGTGCCTTGATTGCTAACGGCCCCGTCAATCTTTCTGCTACAAACGGCTTCAGTATCTCCTTTCTAAGTTTCAGCTGCACGTTCTACTCAATGAGACGAGGGAATTAGCGTCGCAGAAAGCTGTTCCTCACAGAGATTTTTATAACATAAGAAAGGTAGGGAAGAAGGGTGACGTTTTTTGCAATGAAACGTAACCAATTTTGTGCATTTTAATTTGGAAAAGAAGTGTGCAGATCAAATGATATATTAGTCGTTATTTCTCGTGTTGCATCGAAGGTGGACACTCATATCCACGCGGCGTCTTGCATGAACCAAAAACACCTACTTAGGTTTATCAAGAAAGCTGTTAAGCACAACCCTGATGAAATCGTGTGCCTTAATAAGGGCCAGAAGATGTCTTTGTCTCAAGTGTTCGCTTCTATGAATCTCACCGCTTACGATCTCTCTGTGGATATGCTCGATGTCCACGCTGACAGAAACACTTTCCACAGGTAAGTTTCGAGAGACCAGAAAGGTATGACAATTTTTTAAGAACAAAGAATCGTTGTGGGTTTACTATCAGATACTTTAGATTGCCATTAAAGAGTTCCCCGAAGAGATACACTCTACAGAAAAGTATTGGAATTTTTAAAATTCGGTAAAAAATTCTAATTGGTTGAAAACAATAATGTGATCGATATAATTCTAATTGATTGGTTATTTTTCTTTATTGGTCAAATTATTTTTCCAACCAGTTATTTATTTTTTTTTTTTTATGAATTTTAAAAATTTCGACATTTTTTTTCAGTTCTTCTCGGTGAACTTTTTCCACAACTTCTACATAGTAATTTGTTAAACTTCAAGTTACTGACTTAATGAGCGAGTGTTCCTCGCACATATTTACAAATCTTGTGGCTTTATCATGTGGTTGATTGAAGAAGGATGGTCTTTTTTTTTTTGTGGCTGCAATCCAAACTTCTCTGTCCATATTCAGACCAACAAAACACCGACTTTTCAACAGATCTCTGATGATGATATATGATAGAACTTCACTAAATACTTTTTGTGGAGATGTAGAACAAGAACTATTCAAGTGTTGTTAACGCAGGAGGCGATACCATGATTTGATTTTTGATTCAACATGGAAAAATCGGTACAAAAATGTATGAACAGACTTACTGATCTAAAATTTCAATATTCGAAACTTTTATTATTTATTATTATTATTATTATTATTATTATTATTATTATTATTATTATTATTATTATTGTGACATTTTTATGTCTTATTAAACGCTTTTTTTTCAGATTTGATAAATTCAATGCTAAGTACAATCCAGTGGGAGAGAGCAGACTGCGTGAAGTGTTTCTTAAGACGGACAACTACCTCACTGGAAAATACTTTGGACACATAATCAAAGTACTGTTTCTAACGTTATACATTATTTTGGTTCACCTACACATCTTTAATCTTTATTTAAAACTTTTTTTCTATAAAGTATGTGATAAATCTCCCATTATGACTTTATTGTAGACATGGATAGTTGAAAATGACAGTGGTCAATCTGTAAAAATGTTAAAATTCTTGCTTTTGTCCGCAGGCGTGATTTATGCACATAACTCAGTTTGTAACGCGGTGAGTGAGCGAATAGTTAACATTTCAGGCGTGACTATTTCCGCTTTTGTGAAAGAGCAAGAATTTAATATTTTTGCTGATAGATCGCTCTGACTTTCAACTCTCCAATTCGTTTTTCATGACTTTTAACAGTTTCGTAATTCCTTTTAGGAGGTCGCGAGTGACCTTGAGGAGAGCAAATATCAGAACGCCGAACTGAGGCTGTCCATTTACGGCAAATCCTACACCGAGTGGGACCAACTTTCCAACTGGGCCATTCTTCACAATGTTTACTCCAACAGGATTCGATGGCTTATTCAAGTACCGAGATTATTGTAAGTTTACTTTCTGGATGCCGGAAAGGAAGAGTGACCTATATTCTGTACGGATAACAGTTTGACGTTTCCTGTATCAATACAAAAAATAAATATTTTAATTATTTCTTTCCTACAGCGATATTTTCAACAACAACAAAATTATGGACAATTTTGGGGAACTGCTTGACAACGTATTTCGTCCTTTGTTCGAAGTCTCGATTGATCCGCAAAGTCATCCCAATTTACATGCCTTCCTCCAGTGAGTTAATTCGTTGATACTCTTATAAGTGTGGACGAAGTTCTTGAGAGAGATTTTTCACAGAGAGAATCTCCTCTTCAGAATAAGTGAAAGAAAGTAATACAATCAACATTTCTTTGGGAGATTCCGTAAATCTAAATAAAATGTTAAAATTGGACACGTATCCATCCAAAGTTAAACTAAATTGATTTGAGGTGTAATTAAAATAAGAGATAAGAGATCGAAGGAGGAGACCTTTGTTTTTAAGACTCTTTATCTCTAATTCCAACAGACCTGTAAACGTTTCGTCGACAGAAAATTTCATTAACATTTTAATAAAGTAATTTGATTTAACCTTACACAACTAAGTTTAACCTAACAGCTTAACCTAACCTAGTGTAAATTAACCCTGATAAAACTTGTTCATTAAATGTCTCGTCGAAAGAATGATGTTAGTCCGAAAGGAAATACTCCAAACTGTCCACCATTCAGTAACGTTTTTTTAATGATCTTTTCTTTTACCTGTCGCAGGTATGTTATTGGATTTGACAGCGTTGATGACGAAAGTAAGCCTGAAATTTCCGTGATGGATAAGGACACGCTTCCCCCGCAGTTGTGGAAAGACTGTGAAAATCCACCTTACTCTTATTATCTTTACTACATGTGAGGTTCTATAACTAGTTGAAATTTCTAATTAATAAAAATTTTGTTCACTCTGCGAAATAGTGGTGAATATGTCTTAGTCATGTTGCTGTGTTGGCGCCAGGTAGCTCAGTGGTTACGGTAGAAAACTGTGGGCTGAGGTTCTGGTTGACTTTTGGCTGCTGGCTCCTGGGTTGGGTTGAGTTGGCCGGTTATCAAGTCATTGCTCGGGCTAAAGGTGACCCTTGGGACACACTCACCTCCACATTGCTGAGAAATGAGCTTCCTGGCTGTTATCTTTATATCGTTCATGTTGCTGATATTTCGTATTTTATATGAAAGAGGTGTCTCGTATGATAATGAATAACTAATTCCAACTTATTTCGTAGTATATGATCCAAGTGACTTGGAGACCTAATTTTGGGCTGATTAGTGTCAAGATAGAAACATGATACATGTTAAACTTTGTGATAAAATTCCATTTTGTAGAATGTTTTTTTTATATGCTGTGCATACAAACATACCTACATACATACATACATACATACATACATACATTATCAGAAATTCCGTTTCCCAAATGAGTTGGGTTGAGAAGGTAGAGAGCTCGGATATAAAATACAGAAGTTAATGGAGAACAGAAAAGGTAGAAACTAAAGCATACACATTCATTCACACCGGCATCCTGGTGGCCAGCACCCGCCTGCATGGCTAAATTCCACACCCGCGATACTTCATACGCTATGCGTGGTGGTGCTTCCAGAATTTGCCAAAAATAGACACACTCCCAAACTTACATACCTCTAACAAATCTCCTCCATTCCAACCTGTTTCCAACCACTTCTCGTGTATCACCAGGATAAAGTCCACGCTTCCTCACGCAGTCATCTACCATGTCCATCCACTTCTTGCTCTTCTTCCCTTCCTTCTGCGTTCGCAAACACTATTATACACTCTTTTCACAACTCTGTCATCTTCCATTCTTTCAACATGTCCACACCACCTTAACACACTTTCCTCAGTTTTCACTTTCACTGATTTCTGAACATTACATCTGTCCAGAAGCATACGATTTCTCACTCTATCAATCCGGCGCCCGCCACGCATACTTCTCAGGTTATCCATCTCAAACTGCTCTTATCTTTGACTTCTCCTTTTCATGCCATGTCGTTATTTCATACCCATACCTTCATGTAAACATCTTATATCATATCTACCCAATCTCCGCTTTCATCGCACCCGCCACTTCTTGTTTCACCATTTACCATCACATGACAGTCCGAATTTCTCTCACTTTCCACAATCAGTAACTTGCTTTTACCCACATTCATTTTCAACAATCTTCTTTCACACACTGCCACAAAACTCTTAACAGCCCCTTGCATATTACATTCACTCTGAGCAAATAGCACAGCATCATCCGCATACATCAAATTCAACAGGACCCACCTATTTCCATCACACACCAGATTCATACCTCGTTCTACCAATCGTACTTTCATCTCTCTCATCACTCCATCCATAAACAGACTGAACAATCACAGGGATATCACACATCCTTGAGGCACTCCGAAACTAATATCAAACCATGCACTCAGTTCTTTATTTACTCTCACACATGTACTACTTTCATCATAGAAACGCTTCACCGCATTTATGAGTCTACCACCCACCCTATGTATACCCAAAACTAGCCACAGTACTTCTCCATTTACTCTATTATATGCTTTCTCAAGAGCCATACAAAAACATGTATTCTTTGTAATCCCTTTCACATGCTTTCTTAATCACTTGTCTCACTCCGAACACTTGATCCACACAGCCTCTTTCACCTCGGAACCCTCCTTGCTCATCGCTGTAATCCCATGAACTCGTTCTATCACTATCCTACCATACACCTTCCCCACCACACTCGATAGACTTGCACCTCTGTAGTTCTTATATTCACTCCTTTCATTTTGTTTACTGGAACAATTATTGCTTTCTTCCACTCTTTAGACACATTCCCATTTGTCCATGCACTCTGACATATGCACCACAACAATTCTAATCTTTTCAACCTCCCATACTTAATCATTTTCCCATGTATCTCATCCACACCCGCCGCTTTTCCATTTTTCAGCTTGCGAACCGCCGCTTTCACTTCACCCATGGTTATGTTTTCGAGCATTCTGTCACATGTCCTCCTCACACCTCAGTATAATTCTCATTCATCCTCCTTTCAAACTCATTACTTAGTCCCTGTTTCTTCTGCCGCACTAGTTTCTTCACACTTCTCTTGTTCTTTTCCTACAGACTCTTTATTCTTCGACTTTCTTCTATCTCACAATTACCGTGCGCGCACAACAACCATTTCCTCCTTTTATCATCAACCGCTGCCGCAACCTCGGCATTTCCAGGCACTGACGCTTTTTATCCCAGACATTTGAAAGATTTGAAAGACGTTAACGTAGGCCCTTTAACGAAGATTTTTAATCAGTTACTCGAAACAGAGATTATTCCTGAAGACTTCAAATTAGATAACGTCACGCCTATTTTTCAAAAAGGGGACCGCACAGTAGCTAGCAATTATAGGCCCATCAGTTTAACGTCAATTGTCGGTAAACTTTTGGAATCCGTAGTTAGGGATCGTATCATCGATCACTTAGAAAGTAGAGATTTGATTAATAGCAGTCAGCATGGGTTTCGACGCCATAGATCTTGTTTAATTAATTTGTTAGAATTTTATAACGAAATAGTGCGCGAATACGATAGGCATAGAGCGGCTGACGTTATTTATTTAGATTTTAAAAAGGCGTTCGATACAGTTCCGCATAGAAGATTAATTGCGAAGGTTAAAGCGCACGGTATACGTGGTCAGGTAGCTAACTGGTTAGAGGAATGGCTTCGTGCTAGGAGACAGAGGGTCGTTGTTAATGGTAGTGAATCGGGGTGGTTGGATGTAGGTAGGGGTGTCCCACAGGGTTCAGTGTTAAGCCCATTGCTATTCGTAATTTACATTAACGACATAGATGTAGGATTGACTAGTAACGTGTCAAAATTCGCGAACGATACTAAAATAGGCGGTAAGGTTGTTAACGAGGACGATAGAAATAGGCTCCAAGACGATATAAATAGGATTATGGAGTGGACGGATAAGTGGCAGATGCAATTTAACGTAGACAAATGTAAAGTTTTGCATATAGGTTCTCGTAACAATAATTACACGTACACGATGGATGATAGAGAGTTAGCGAGCGTTGACGAGGAAGTAGATTTAGGCGTATGCGTATCTAAGGATTTAAAAGTTAGGAACCAGTGCCTGGAGTCTTGTGCAAAAGCTAATAGGATGTTAGGCTTCATAGCGCGTAATTTCGAATTTAAATCGAAGGATATTATATTGCCCCTTTACAAGTCCCTAGTCAGGCCTCATTTAGAATATGCCGTTCAGTTTTGGTGCCCGTATTTGCGTGAGGATATTGATAGGTTAGAAAGAGTTCAGCGTCGTGCCACGAAACTAATTCCGTCATTGCGCAACAAGCCTTATGAAGATAGGATAAAAGAGTTAGACTTGCATTCACTCGAAACTAGGAGATTAAGGGGGGAGCTTATTGAAGTTTTCAAAATCGTTAATAACATCGATAACGTAAATTTTGACAAACTGTTCACTTTCGATAATAGCAATACTCGTAATAACGGATTTAGGTTGCGTGGCAGACGTTTCATTACTAATATCGCTAAAAACTTCTTTACGTTTAAAGTAATTGATAAATGGAATAATCTTCCTGCGTCAGTCGTTAACTCTACCAGCGTTAATATGTTTAAGAACTGTTTAGATAGGCATTTTAAAAATATTAACGTTGTTTAAAATAAAAAAAAATAATTGGCAACAGGAGCTCTGGTGGTGGTGGTCAAGGATGAGTCTGTTGACGATAATGCCAGCTTGTGACATGCCAGCGTGTGATGCCAGCAATGAAATTATTATTTAAAAAAAAAAAATTAGACTAACACGAACGTAGATGTAGCTCGTAGCGTAAACTAACCCACTTTTTGTTTAACTTTACCTACTTTTTTTTTTCTTATCCTCTCTTTACTTGCATGTCTGTAGTTTGCATGGTATGACAGTGAGTTAAGACTGTGTTTGCATGGTTTGTAAGCGTTCTTATTTTACTTCTTTTCATCTTTCACCCCTTTCCTATTCTCTTCGACTATTTTTCTGACTTGTCGGCAGTGGCCGGCGGATGATGATGGTGTCTTTTTTCTCTTTTTCTGAATGAATGTTAACCGACGAATGATAGGTGTTGCTACTTACTTAACCCCTTATTCTCTTCTCTTAATCCCCTACGCTTTCCTTTCTCTCGGGCTAACTTTAGAGTGGATCTTAGGGTCTTTGTTAGCCTTAGCTTCTGTAGATCTGTAGATCCCACTACTCTTTTGCCTTCTTTGCACTGTCTTTTTATTTTTTAAAAATTATTTAAAATAAGTTTGTATTGATGTAGAAATGTTTTGTGGAATTTCTTGGCATCTTCTCTCAGGTACGCCAATATGTGCACTCTGAACCGCTTGCGATCTGAAAGAGGGTTGAACACTTTCGTACTGCGGCCTCACTGCGGTGAAGCGGGCGCTATCCAGCACCTCGTCTCCGGGTTTCTGCTGGCAGAGAACATCTCTCACGGTCTGCTTCTAAGGAAGGCTCCAGTCCTTCAGTACTTGTATTACCTGTCGCAGGTATGAAGTTCAGGAAGCACAGTTTCGCATGTTAAAGAGTGAAAAGCTCATGTACTCTTATTCTAGTTTTAAATAATTTAACTTTGGCTATAAAGGTGGAGATCGCGTGTAATTCATTCTTCCGCGTCCTTCAGATCGGCATTGCCATGTCCCCGTTGTCAAACAATTCCCTCTTTCTGAACTACCACCGGAATCCCCTCCCGGAGTACCTTGCGAGGGGCCTTTTCGTTTCCCTCTCTAGCGACGATCCCCTCCAGTTCCACTACACCAAAGAACCCCTGATGGAGGAATACTCTATTGCCGCTCAGGTGTGGAAGCTCTCGCCGACCGATATGTGCGAGTTAGCCAGAAATTCCGTTTTAATGAGCGGCTTTGAACATGAGGTTCGTTACTTGTTTTTACGGATAGGTTAAGTGTATGCGGTTAAGTATATTAGGGTATGCGGTAATAGTTTGTCTCAAGTAGTTTAAGACGATTACTTCCCACTCAATGTCATTTCCATTTTCTTCTATTTTCAACGAAAATAGGAATGGAATGGATTAATTTGAAAATTGCTTCCTTTAAGATTCCCACTCGTGTATTCCTCACTCTTGAGCGAGGAATAAAATGGGAATGTCATTGAGTGGAAGAGACGGATCGAGAATTTACGAAACTTAGTTGAGTTGTGTCCCCCCCCCCCCCCCCCCCCCCCCCAAAGTACACACAAAAGGTATTCGTAAGTATTTCATAATGTTAAAAGAAATGGAAATTAAAATCATGACGTATGATCGGCAGTAAAAAAAAAGATTGTGCTTTCAGTTTAGTACTCCCTAACAGCCTCTTCAGCCTACTACAAATAAGCGTAGTATTCATTACTCATCCTTGTACGAGTTTCATGCATCAATCCTGCAAGTTCACGGCCCTTAACGCAAACTATGTAATATTCCAGAGTAAAGAACACTGGCTTGGACCGAACTACACGCGAGAGGGAGTAGCTGGTAACGACATCAAAAGGACTAATGTGCCAAATATCAGAGTGGCATACAGGTAAAGTACTTTTGACATTCTTTTTCGTAAAAAAATAACTCCACGTTAACTGACGCTATAGAGCAGGGGTTCTCAACCCTTTCTCATTAATGAGCACTGCTATTTTGTCCCAGACAAAATAGCCTAGTTACCACCCAAGGAAAAATTGTTTACTAAGACAACAGTCTCTATGGACTCAGGGGTTCTCAATTTGGTGCTCGTGAGCAGTGATTTTGGTTATGTTGGAGAGCACTTTATAAAATCTCGCGAGCACCAGGTTAAGAACCCCTGCTATAGAGTGTGCACTTTTTGAAATTGTCTCCATGACAACGGTAGCGGTTTTGTAGTAGCTCCAAGAAAGTTATTTGAAATTTTCGTTTCCATGACAACTATAATGATCTTGCTGCAACTACAACAAAATTTATTTGAAAGTCTCGTTTCCATGACAACAGTAACGGTCTTGTTTTAACTACAAGAAAGTTTATTTGCATATCTAATCTCTTATTTTTACTGGATATTTTTTGTTTTAGATATTACTTAATAATAACGCGGTGTTGTGTATTTCAGATATGAAAATCTTGTGGATGAACTGAACACAATTTTCCATCCTCATGAAAGAAGAGACGATTAATTATAATTTTTTATCCTCTTTTATATACACATTTAAACTATATAGTAAATAAATGTTAGACTATTATATATTTACTCTTTTCAAGTATCAATCCGCATATATATATAATATATATATATATATATATTATATATATATATATATATATACTTCCTGTCACGTTTTTAGATATATAAACAGGCTTGCTTTACTTATGTTGTGCAAGTTCTTAGGTGCAATTAAAAATTGATTTTCATATGTTGTGAATGCAATATATACTATAATTTAGGCATTTTCAGTATATATATATATATATATATATATATATTATTTATTTAGGCATGTACCGATTCCAGAATTTTGGCCGATACCGATACTCGTTTTTCCAACGATACCGATATTCAAAATAGGCCGATATTTTGCCGATACCGATACTTTATTTTAAAAATCGCTAAAAACATATTTTATCAATAATTATTTATAGAGTAATAGTCGTACATACTGTAGCACATTCAATGTATAAATATAACGTACTGAAATAAATTTAGTCACAAGAGAGTAGACACTATTTATAACTACGTATGCCACTATATAGTTACTAATTACTACATTACTCTAGTCCAACTCGGGGCCCGAGGTGCGTTGTATAAGTATACCTCTAGATATAAGTCCTCCCTAGGGGTTAATGTTTAGTTCTAGTGAAAAATTGATGTAATAATCTCGTGATAGGCAATTGGTTTCAAATTAGAGCAGTTTGAAAAATAAGAGGAAGAAATGAAAAATGATGAAACTTCATATGTATTCAATAAGTTTATTCAAATGAAAATTTATTCAATTGCATTTTATAAATAATTAAATATTAATTTTAAAATGAGAACTTGGAAAAGTATCGGCAGTATCGGTCGATACTGATACTCTAAAAACAGGCCGATACTACCGATACCGATACTCTAAAAACAGGCCGATACTACCAATACCGATACATCGGTACATCCCTAATATATATATATATATATATATATATATATATATATATATATATATATATATATATATATTTGTGCGAGTATGTATATGAGTTAATTAGCTAGTCCACTGCGTTTAGGTGTTAAAATGCATTTGAAAACCGACATCAGTATTGTCCATTTAGTTGTTGGGTTGCATTTTTATTATGTCGATTCGGATGGTTTTTGATCTAGATCGACATTTTTAATCTACGAATTTGTCGGTTCGAAAGAAAGTCTGTTCCGTTGATCAAAATGGAAAAACTGTGCGTCCACTTCAGAGTTTGAAAGTTTTGAAATTAAAAAAACCAATTCCTAACCAGGTTTTTAAGTATTTATTAAAGAATATACCACAAATAAATGAATTTGTGGTATAAAATTAGTAAAAAATATAAAAAATTAGGAAGTTACTGGTAAAATACCTTTTTTTCTTTGTTTTTAGTGGTTCTGTATATTGATTATCATTTTTGATTGTGATACGATTTGACTTTACAGCAATTTTAAGTATACTAATGAAACAGGCAAGGCTAAAAATAGTCTGTATCGTGCAACTATTAGAGTAGACGCTAGTACACTTCTAGGAAAATTTCTTGTACAGTTCTAGTAGATTTCTTGTACAGTTCTAGAAGATTTCTAGTAGAATCTACTAAAATCCACTCAACAGTGTTTTTTTGTATCTTAAAGTGGAGTAAATTCTTTTCATGTTATGAAAACCTGCGGTTAATTCTATCAGTTTTTTAATCTTTTGCGGAAACTCTGCCAACCAGTTTAGTATAAAAAGGGAGATTATACTTGTATATGTCAACCATTACAGTATACATGCATGTACAGTACGATATCGCGACTATGTCGTGTAACTGGTACCAAAATCAAGATGCACTTGGTCGTAAGAGAGGAGTGGCTCAGCGTATGCAGACTTTTGAACTCTATGTCAGTGTTAACTACACAAAATGTTTTCTATCTACCCTAAAACCCTTTTTCTTTTTTCTTTTAGAAGACCGATTTTGGTAGATTTTAAACTTCTTGCGTGAATATTGAGGTTGTAGTACAGTACTTTATACAGGAGAGAAAGTCCATTGTAAGAAAAAATCCAGTTTCTTTTTTACATATAACTGAATATTCTTTATCCAGATATCCCGAAACTACCCAGGTTGGTTTAACGTTGGTATTTGATAGATATACCAAGTACATCAACACCAGTTCAACGGATGATGGCTCTCTGGTTGCTTCTGGATTCTGATTTAAGATAATGAATGTCAAATGTATGTAATAAATTCCTAAGTAAATTAATTTTTTATATCGGATTTTTTTCTCTCTCTCTCTCTCTCTATATATATAGACCCCCCCCTTAAACACATTTTCTTGTGTTATTTCTCTCTCTCTCAGAGTTACAGTTAACTGTAGACACTGTGTATAGGATTTGTTGCATATATATGATCAATGGTAGAATTATTAACTTGTGTGGAACTACTCTGGTAGTAGTAAACTTTAAAATTTAGTATTGAAAACCAGGAATCACTATCTTTAACTTTTGTTATTTAATTGGATAACTTGGGTAACGGGGTATAGACTTTATTTTCAGGTTTTCCAATTTAGGGTATAGCTTGTGACCTACTGAGTAATATATCATTGGATAATATCAATTCAGGGAAAATACCCGGGTGAACACGGTCTGAAATCAATGGAAAATTAACTCTAAAAGTATAGTTTCTGTTGATCCCAAACTTTGTGGTCACTCTGTGGAGACGTAGTTTTAGCACACTTAAAAATCTGATTATATCAATAAATTAATTATTACGCTGTACTTTATAATAATGTGATAGTCATTATTTCATTATTACATCACCAATTCAAATGGATCGACGTTTAAATACAGGTGTTAACTATTTTATATACAGGGTGGCGCAAAAGTAGCCCACCATAGGAATTTTAAGTGTTGACTGTAACATATTTTTTTTTTCTTTTTGGTAGGGAAAGGCCGCGGAATTAACAATAGACGAAAGGGTAAGCTTGGTTTTAATGTATGGAATACCAGGTTCTACATATCTATGAATCGCTATATAACTTAAATTCTGTAGCGATTGATCTATTTGTAGCACGTGGTATTCCATACAAACTCACCCTCTCATCTGTTGTTTATTTCGCAGCCATCCCCTACCTAAAAGAAAAAAAAATAATATAATCAACACTAAAAATTCCTATGGTGCGCGACCTTTGTGCCACCCTGTAGTTTTTAAAAATTAGTTTGTGTTAATGAAGATGTTTATAATATGTAGGTGTATGAATATAGCAAATTATATATTTATTTTAACATTGTAAGTATTTACAAATAGCTGTCGAGCAAGTTTATATATATATATATATATATATATATATATATATATATATAATATATATATAGTTGAAAATTATAAATTAATTAATTATTTTTTAAGAGTGATAATTAATAATTAAGGCGTCATTTAATAAAGAATAATACAGTATTTGATCACGACATACCCATTTTTTTTTTTTTTTTTTTTTTTTAAATCATATTCTGTTGATCGTGTGATTCTTTTTTTTGTTTTTGTTAATCGCTGTTGACTCGCTAACATTTTTAATATATAAATAAATACATTGAATTTTTCCGTGTTTTTTTTTTTTTTTTTTTTTTACTTTAATTGTAAAATTAAAAAAGGTTAATATTTTTCAAAGTTTTTTTTTTAAGTCTTTCTTTCTATTATTTTGTTTTATGCTTTTATTTTTAAGTGAAATTTTAGTTCTAATTTGCTCTGGTTTTTTTTTTGTAATTTATTTTAGTTGTAGCTTCGAAAATGTAAGAGAAAACGTTTTTGTCTAAAATGAAAAGTTATTTGACCAAAGGATTTATTTTGAACCTTTATACACTGCAAATACGTTGAAGTTAAGCCATTATCATGCCTTCTATGCGTGTAATGAAGACTTCGTTCACGTTTTGAAGAATTTCTGCCCTAAATTTTGAAAATGAAGGAATTTAAGCTTCAATAGATTCTGGATTTTTCCATGGCGGTCGGGTAGAGTGCCATCGGGTAGAAGAGTGCCATCGGGTTTACCAATCAAATTTTAATGCGGCAATTTGATTTTCTAATAATAAATATTACAAAAGGGCTTTTAATTTTATATATACACACACACACACATATATATATATAATATATATATATATATATATATATATATACTGTAATATATGGTTTTGCATTAGGGATGGGCCCTGCCCTCCTAGTCTACCCCCTTGAATCTGCCACTGTCTGTGACGTCATCACTGAACTGGTCTTTATGGAATTCAAATTAAAGTCTTCGGTTATGCTCTATTCACACCGATCCAATTTATTCAGATTTAAACGGATCAACTTCAACCAAAAGTAGAGTGGACATTTTGTGAAAATTGGGAACTTAGGAGAAAGTCAGTAATCCTGTTCCTTTTTCACCAAACTGGATTACATGGATCAAGAAGAGGAGCCCGTGGATCAAGGATCAAGTGAATTTATTTGCAATCACTTAACGTAATTGTAATCAATTCCCAATAAAATGATGGAAAATATTAGTAAATTAGTTATTCATATATTTCTATTAAAAAACGTTGAAGGATCAATAGGATCAATGATAGACAAATTGTTCTCCTTCTTCAGAATCCTCATCATCATTGTGAACATGGTATTACAAAGACAAAGGAGCGGTTATAGACTCGATAAGGAACACGTGTAAAATCAATCCTTAGCAGAGGATAGGTTGGTTGATTGGGGGGGGGGGGCGGGGGGGGGGGGGGGGGGTTAACCTTCTTCGCAATCTCTAAGGTCATATAAGGGAGGCTGGGAGAGAACCTACAGCTTTAAATGGAATCCGAACTATGTGTCGCAACATAATCTAGACCCAAAGGACGGTCCCTCATCCGGTTGCAACCTAAACCCAATGTCGCTTAACTTCGCTGATGGACAGGAAGTCGTGTTACGACATTGGCCACGAGATAGCCCAGCAGCGTACAGTACAGTATACTTAAATAGTCCGGAGGATGTTTCAATAGTATCTTCAATTAATATAATATACATTTAAAAATTAATATAAATACAGTATTGAATAATATAATTTATTTAGAATACATTTTACATGTGAAAAATGGGCTACACGTAAATGAGTCTACAGCAGTGGTTCTTAACCTGGGGGGCGCGCCCCCCTAGAAACAGGAATTTCTCTAATTGTATTTGTTATTCTCTTAACGAGAGCATGGGCTAATATTGAGAAGTTATTGAGAATGTTATTTTGATTGAAGGGGGGCGTGGAGGGAAGGACCAATTCCTAGAGGGGGCATGGTAGTAAAAAGGTTAAGAACCACTGGTCTACAGTATTATCCTTATACAGGGTGTTCAAAAAGAAACGCAACTCAGAAAAGAAAAGGGTTAAGTTATAATGATATATGCATTCGCCAATGGGTTGCGTTTCTTTTTGAACACCCTGTACTGTAATTACAAAGAAGCGTTGATAAATATATTCCATCCAACTTCCAAACAAACAGAAATTTAAGTTGGTTATCTTTAAAAGCTGTAGTTTATATACAGGGTGTTCAAAAATTACTTGGTAAACTTTTATATCAACGCAATATCTTAACAAAAATTATGCGACATTTAACAATTTTAGGATCACCTGAAGATCAGGGCCCCCAGCCTTCTTTAGTTAGCCTATAAGACTAACTAACGAAAATATCACGACCTAACCTAACCAATCGTTAGGTCAACTGTACGCCCTTGACGATTGTTTAGGTTAAATCGTTATATTTTCGTTAGTTAGCCTTATAAAGCTAACTAAAGAAGGCTGGGGGCCCTGATCTTCAGGTGATCCCAATTTTATTTCAAATAGAGCAACAATAAGAAAAGCAACAATAATTGTTTATTTTAGATGTTCAAAGTATCTTCCTTCAACTTAAACACATCGTTCATAACGTCCGACTACCGATCGACAGACATATAAAAGTTTACTAGGTAATTTTAGAACACCCTGTATACCGAGTGTGTATAAAGTAACGCGAGGAAAGAGAGAAATTCGATTTTAATTATATTAACGCGAGTAAACATGGACGAGTAATATTTATTACATATACTTTATAACAACTGTATATTCGATAGTAAGGCTTATATAATAAAAAAAAACAAGTTGAAACTAGTTTAAACCAGTTCAAATCGGATTTGTCTCTTCACTTGCCTTATTTTATAAACACCTTGTATTAATATTCGCGGCGACATACAGGCATAAAATCGGTGTAATAAGAAACTGAATTAATAATAAATAATCAATACCAAAACGCACTTATTTTTTTTATTACAGAAATCTCTTCCTCGTGTTTTTAGATAAGAAATACAGGGTGAACGAAAAGTCCCCGTGCACCTGCAAGAAGTGTAGTGAACCTGTACTGCACTGTGTTGGAAGTGGACAGGTGCACCGGGACTTTCCGCTCACCCTGTATTTTCTTTGGAAAAGACAAACGAGAGAATGTATGAAATAAATATTTTGTTTCTCTATTGTTGGTGTATAGATAAATTAAAAAAAAAAAAAATTAGAAGCATATACAGGGTGTTCCATAAGTCCGAGCTCATAGGAAAATTTATTTTTAATTAAATTCACAAAAGTAATACATTATAACTAAAACGAATGTTCAAATTGATGTCTTGTTTAGCAATGGCTAATATGACCAGGGAAGTATTCCAGGGAGGACGTTCGGCAGAAGACAGGGAGTGCTGGAACTTTCGTTTCTCCTGTCACTGTTCTCTTTAATTGATCTTTTTCTGTGTCTCATTTACCTTGTGAGCAGTCCAGCATGCTCCCAAAAACACACTTCTTCCTCTATTTTTTACTACACATACATGCATTTTACACACTACACACTCTTTTCAAAATTGTGAGACTCGGAGACCTTGATTTCGGGTCTCTCGTTCTTATATATATATATATATATATATATATGGGGGCGCATTTCTGCGGGGCGTTTGCCCTTGGCCCCTCCTTCTTGCATAAAAAAAATGGAAGTGTTACACTCGCGAGGAAAAGGCTTCGGAAGTCTTTTCCTCACGAGTGTAACTAACTTCCATATTAGCTCTTGCTTGTTATTCTACCTGCAACAATAAAAAAGGTCCCAAAACAAGACATCAATTTGAACATTTGTTTTAATTCTAATAAATTCTGTAAATTTAGTTCTGTAAATTTAATTTCAAATTTTTTTTCCTATGAGACCGGACTTATGGGACACCCTGTATAATTCTGGTGTATAGTAATAATGATAATAAATCGGGAGGGTCACAAAGTGGAGTAGCGCTCAGGCCAGACGAACATGGATCATTGCTTGTTAAACTGGATGATTATTGACCAGCACCACCGGGATTCGAACTCCCTACGTCAGTGTCTTCACTTGCTTATATGAAAATGGTTGTTACACCCAGGGCTTACACACAGAGCTGGGCATTTGTGGCATATTTTGCGGTACTGCGGTACTACCGCAAACCGCAAACCGGAACCGCATAACGCAGTACCGCAAAGGATCGCTGAAAGTACCGCAGTACCGCTACCGCATTCAAATTTCCGCGTACCGGTTTCGTGCCGGTTTGGTAGTTTGGTAGTACCGCAGTACCGCAGTACCGCAAAATATGCCGCAAATGCCCAGCTCTGCTTACACAGTCTCCCTAGTTCAGTGGGTAACCGTTTCCCTATAAAAGATGTGAAGATATTGAGGTAGGGGTTCGAATCCCAATGATGATGGTAAATTGCTGGGCACTTGTGGCATATTGCGGTACTGCGGTACTGCTGCACTACCAAACCGGTACCAAACCGGTACGCGGAAATTTGAATGCGGTAGAGGTACTGCGGTACTTTCAGCGATCCTTTGCGGTACTGCGTTATGGGGGCCCGGGGTGGTAGTGCGGTGGTACCGCAAGTACCGCAGTACCGCAAAATATGCCGCAAATGCCCAGCTCTGAATTGGTAATACTAATAATAATAATACAGGATTTAGAACGATAGGCCGCATTAGTTAGCCTGAGCGCTGTGCCAATTTCTAGCCCTCATCATTCATTATAACCAGTGCGTAATAATGAATGATGAGGGCCAGAAATGGTTATTATCGCTGGTTATTATCGCTGGTTAATAACAATGATCGCTTTCATCATCATCGTCGTCGTCGAACTTAATAAGAGTGTTTTTATGCGTTTATTTATGCGCAAGTTTAATAAATTAACTTGCATAAAAATAAACCTTTTTAAAAACTTACGTGAAAAAGGTCTATAATTTTCTTTAATAAACTTTTGAGCTTGAATGACACGTGAATCGAATTTTCTTTTCGTTTTTGATCAGCGAAAGTTTTTAAGAAAGTAGAAAGCCATTCTTGAAATGATGAGTCAGCAGTTATGGCACCTAAAATTTCCTCATAAATGGACAGAGAGAGAGAGAGAGAGAGAGAGAGAGAGATAAAAAAAGAATTTTAATATGAAAAAAATAAAAATTTAAAAAAGAATCATATTAATTTTAAGCAAAAGTTCAACAAATAACTACAGTAGAGTTAACGATTACTACAAAAAATGATGAAACCTTATGTTGATGAACTATCTTTTATTAACTCAGTATAAATAAGAAGAGATAAACTGTGACTTACTGAATATTCCTTCATCAAATCTTGAAATCCAATCTTCAACTTCAATTATTTCCGAAATGGTAAACCATACCTAAATAAAAGAGAGTAGTCGACTTTAATTTTAATAAAACAAAATCCTTGATACAAATTACTAAATAACTTGAAAAAAAGCGACGTTTCGTTCTCGGACTTTCATCCATCCTCGGTTCGAAACGGCATTTTCAAATCAGAAGAATAGAAGTACTTCATGCGTTAAACCAGTGGTTCGTAAGCTTTTTTAAAGCTGCGACCCAAATTCTGGTCGCGGGGCTAGCTCGGCGACCCATGCCTTCAAACAGTTCACTCGTCATTGATAATAAAATGAACAGTTAATGGTAAAATGATTAGAGATAACATAAATAAATGATAAATGACAATTTAATGACCCAATTAAAATGACATGGCAACCCAATTATGGGTCGCGACCCAGTGGTTAAAAACCACTGCGTTAAACAGTTCAATCGGGGTAACAATGGATCTTCGAGACTGGGAGGGTTATAACCACAGTGACATGTTTTCAAACTACAATCTCAGGTGTCACTCCCAAAGTGCCATTCCTATAGTGCCATTCCAATATGGGAAATGGGTTTTGAATAATGTACGAATGAAGATATTCTGTTTTTTCTCATGTATGACACATTCGGGACAGTGCCAGTGAGTGACTCAGTAGATAACACCTTTCTTCCTTATACGTGAAATGAATACACCGAGGTCAGGGGTTCGAACCCTGATGATGATGGTAATAATAATAATAATAATACAGGAATAATGTTTAATACCGGGACTCGATTACCGGGATTTCTCGGGAATCCCATTTTCAGTTTCGCGGAAAAGAATAAAAATAACCGCGAAATTCTGGAATTTTAAAAATTGAATCTTTAAATGTAAGATTTATACTTTTTATGTAAATGATAATAACACAAAATTTAACATTTTTTAAGTGTTAGTAAAACATCGTGAATTCATTCATTCATTCATTCATTCATTCATTCATATGCAATTAAAATAAAATAATCTTTTTCCCATTTAATTAAATTCGTATTTAATGAGTGTAACAAATTACTAAGTTAACGCTTTACTTTCATTTGAGAAAAAAAATGTTAAAGTGAAAAAAAGGTAGGCCCCCCCACCCTCATTCCCCTCAAAATTGTTCTTTGGTAAAGAAAGAAAACGTAAATGATAGGAAAATGTGTGTAAGCGTTTGTTTTTTTACCATTTCACCTTCAACGAAGTTGGAAAAATAAACTTCAAAGTGACACTGTTGACGATGGGGGGTTGCAAAGTGATTATACCACATTAAATTAATAACAGTATACATTAGTTACATTGAGTGAGTGGGAAACAATGGCGTGCTCACCTTCCTTTAAATGTAATTCAGTTTGGGGTCAACAGATACTTTGGGTCAACAAATGGCATGAAAAGACACTTTGAGGCACAACATGAAATAGTAAAGATTTTGAATAAATCTGATCATCAAATTCCTAATCATTCACAATTTCCTGTAATGGAAATAAATAAGAAAAAAGTGTAAAATTCTTGAAATTGAAATCAGAGCGTCCATTGCCGAGAAGAAAGGGGGGAAAATATTTTAGAAAAAAACACCAAAATCAATTGTTGTCCAAAGAGTTTCCATTTATGAAACAACAAAAAAAGAAAACATTCAATCTTAAATTATTGCACGACGCTTTTGCAACACTACTACTTCCTTCTGCAGAGGCTGAGAGAGAGAGCCTTCTCTGTTTGTGGACTCTTTGACACTAAAATTTGAAATAAAATGTCAAATGAATGTTTCGATGTATTGCTGTTTTTAAAATCTTATTTTATAAAAAATAAATCTCGCTAGAAAACTTTTCTTATTGCAATTTGCAATGTTCTTCACCTTAATTAACTTGCAGTATTTTGCTACCTCGTACATAATACAAAAACAAATTTGTTTTGATAAAATCTCATTTTCCTTTTCCAATTTACTAAATTAGTTTATGTTCAGCTTCAGCGAAAGTGTTTTTTATGATAAAGAAACATAATTTGCTTTCAGGATATTGCATTTTTAATATGTATGTATTATTTTGTAGTAGTTTTCAAATAAAGGAAATATAAACAGTTGTTGTCATTATTTTCGTAATATTTAAATAATTCTAATAATGAATTTTGTTGTTTTCCCGGTTGTCCGGCTATTCCCGGTAATGATTTTTTTTTTTGTTTCCCAGGATTTGAAATATTTTTTTCCATTCTTAAACACTGTACAGGAGTTAAAGCAGTGGGTCGCATTAGCTGGCCTGAGCGCTGTGCCAGTTTCTGGCACTCCTGATTGGTTATTTTCAATATGAATCGTTTCTTTCAGTAAAAATAAAATACTTTACCTCTTGAAGTAGCTTAGGAACTGTTTCTTTATCTTCTTTTCGTGTGAACATTCCAAATACTGTTGTAGGCCATTCAGTGACTTCAGATGATCCAAAAAAGGTTGACATAGTCTGAAGAAAGGGCGTTTTCAACTTTCATAAAGGTAATCATCAATTAATAATTTTTATGAATTTCAAAATAGGTCAGTAAAAATATAGAAATTATAATGTCTAAATCTCGTTAAAAAAACTAATATAATATATATATATATATATATATATATATATATATATATATAAATGAATACAATACGATAAATCTTTCAGATGGTGGGCCAACAAATTTTCAATTTTTTTTTTGCTCGACGTTTATGTGTTATAGGTTGTGTTATGGATTATATAAAATAATGATGGATTATATAAAAAGAGTTTACGTGGATTATAATGATTGTGAGTGAGTTGTTCTCAGCAGATCCCATCCAAAGCAAGTACTGAAAAAAAAAAAAACTCGCGCTCTATATCACCAATTTTAAGTCTATTTACATCTTTTAAAGGGAAGAGAAAGTGTTCAATTAAGGCTGAGAATCCCTCGTGATTAAATAGTTCAATTTCCACAAGGGATTCCTCTGAGATGGGTCGTGAGGAGACTCTCACGGATACATTACATACCGAATGATTCTCACGAAACCTTGTCCACACCTCGGATCGAGTTACTGAAAAAAAGAAAATATTTACAATCTTATAATCATATACGTAACCCCATTTTTACGTAACCCCATTTTATTACGTAACCCCATTTTTACGTAACCTCATTTTTAAAAAGACCTCTACCTCAGTGGGTAAACCCCGTTTTACTCTAAGCTAGAAAAATAAGAAAAAAATGAGGTCAGGGGGTTCGAATTCCGATGGTGTTAATTAATAATAATTCAGAAATTATCACATTAGTTGGTCTGAGCGCTATGGCAGTTTCTGATCTTTCTGACTAATTATATTAACACCTTTTCACTATAAGCGAGGCGAAGACACCGAGGTCGAGGGTTCGAATTCCGATAGTACTGGTTAATAATAATCCAATAGTTATCGCAATAGGCCGCGTTTATCCGGCCTATCACTGTGCCAGTTTCTGGCACTCCTACCTAATCATTATTATTAGCCCTATTTATAAAATAAAATCTAACTCCATATTCTGTACATAAATTAATATTTTTTTGGTTAATATAAGTATTAGATTGAATTTAATATTATTATTATATAGGGTCGTGATAGCTATATTTTATATAAAACAATGTATGATCAAATTTACAAACCTAATAAAAAGTAATTTAATGAGTCACTGGATTCCTTAAATTGAATATGAGTATTCCAAATCAATTCCACTCCTAAAATTTGAATTTCAATCGCAAATCCTTCTTTTGATCTTTCGTAGCTTATGATTACTGAAGAATATTCCCACCCCTGTTAAATGGAGACAGAATTATTCAAAATACATTAAATTTAATTAAAATATTAAGTGTTTTGCTATCTTAAATTTTAGCAGTTTTTCAAGTGCTATGTTATGATGTTTAAGCGATAGAGAGAGATAGAGAGAGAGAGAGAGAGTTACAAGGAGTTACAAGGAAAAGAAGTACCTCAAAAGGCCTTGCGGCCCATACCGAGGAGGTACCAATGGCAACGGGTGCCAGGGAAAATTTTCTACACACTCAAATAGTGTGCAAGATTTGGTCTAACCTTTTCTTGAACTGATCCACCGAGGAACTGTTCCTGTTATTAAAAGTTTATTTTTCTTTCAACTATCCTAGCAGTAGTAGAAAACTGGATAGAAAAGTAGAAGGCTCTCTCCCCACCCTCCGCTCCCTCCCTGCTAGAGGCAGGTACGGAAAAAGGTTGAAGAAAATACCTTGACCCTGGAAAAGTAGCCAAGGAAATTTTACAGGAAAGTGGAGAATATATAAATAGCCCTATATTTAGTTTGCTCACATGAGAGTATTCAGTACTTTGTCTAGCCTATTTTTAAACAGATTTACACTTTGACTGGAAACAACCTCTGAGGGAAGTTGGTTCCAGATATTAACTATTTTATAGGAAAAGAAATTTCCGCAGACTGAGGTCCTAAATGTCTTTACACACTCAAATAGTGTGCAAGATTTCGTCTAACCTTTTCTTGAGAGAGAGAGAGAGAGAGAGAGAGGTTTGATAAATTGATTAAAGATTTTCACTTTACCAAATTGAAAATCATTCGACAAATTTTGTTGACGTAGCGAAGTTTTGCGTCGAAAGTCGCGTGCACTGAAATCTCGACCCATGAAAATTTTATAACAACGCTTTCCCAGCTTTCATTATTGTCAGTGAAAGTTAGTTCTGAAATGTTTCATCAACATTATATGGTGAAGAGCTTTAGTTAAATTGGTTGTGAAATGTTTCGGTTACTGTACATTCGTGAGTTGTGAAATGTTTCGGTTTCATTCATGAATTTTGAAATGTTTCATTTGTATCAGTTATCAAAAATGTTTTAGTGTTTCGTCAATTTGAAATGTTTTGGTTACACCAATTGCGAACTGTTTCGTTTCAGTTTTTTGTTGAGGTGTTTTGGTTACACCAATTGTGAACTGTTTCGTTTCAGTTTTTTGTTGAGGTGTTTTCGTGCCATGTGTACGGTGCGTATTATTTATATCACTGTAATTCATATACGGACATATTTAGTTTTTATCATCTTACCATATTTATTAGAATTTGTAAATAAAGACAAACTTACGAGTTATTTCGTGGTTAAAAAATGGCCAAATACGACTTTCAACCTCTTGGATTATCCACTCTTCCACCTCTTCTGAATCCCACACTTCGAATGAAGAAATGAGGGATTTAGTCAAATATGAGATGAACTAATGAATATGTTCCTCACAAATATTAAGATCAAGTGGAGTTCTTTAGACAATAATGTAAGAACTTACCATCTTTCGTTTTATTAGCCCTAAATGTTAAAAAGTCACTAATAAAGTGGTGTCTAATTTCGGTACTTCTTTCAACGGGGGGCAAAAGTTGAACATCATCATTGGCGTAAAAGATCGATTCAATTGCTCTTTTTCTGACTCTTTTTGCTTTATCGCAATCTAGTTGGACAGTATCGAATGTTCTTATCAAATCTAATTTCTGTTGTTCCAAAAAGTATTCAGCGATTACTTTTCCTCTAAAGTCTCTTAACTCGACTTTTACAATGTCTTTTTGTCTATTTCCTTCGTAATATGATGCACGAACTTCAAAAGAAGTTTCCCAAAGAGGAAAATGTAATTCATGTTTCCGGACAAGTCTGAAATTAAGAACGAATCATGAGAAAAAAAGTTTCAACATTTGTGAATGAAATTTAGGATAAAGTTTTTTTATTTTTTATTATTTTTTATTTACATGTCATTTGTAGATTTTAGTATAATTTTTATATTTTACAAATATTAATCATATTAGGAATAATAATAATTATTATTTTTTATAATATTGTACTTAAAATAGCAAGTTTATATATATATATATATATATATATATATATATATATATATATATATATATATATATAATTAAAACTTACCTTTTATTTAGATTTTGCTCTGTAGTTTTTCGGCATAAAAAGCTTTTTTTTGTTATCATAAAAAATAAAAACATTTTCACCGTTAAAATTATTCGTTATGTCGTCCTTTGGTAAACTGAAAATAATACCAAAGATTTTGGTGATCTTTCTTTCCAAAGAATTTTCTTCGGGAATTTTGATTTCAACGTTTAAAATCAAACAGTTTTCTGAACATTCTCGGGAAATTCCAGGAAACGGTTTGGTTTCACAGTCTCCAACGGTATTCGCAGCATAATTAATGGTTAAGCTATTTATACTTCGGTAACAGTAAACATTTCTGAGGGACTTTTTCCTCAAATGTTTTTCGTTCTCTTTTGCAAAATATTTTCTCTCGTATGAGAAGGTTTTAGCTTGGATTACAGTCTGGTTTATAATTCTGAAGAATTCTTTCAAAGAAACCGATTCGGAGTAACTATTGTGACCCAAGTTTAAAAGGAATTGTAATCTTCCGAAGGAAAAAGATAGTCGAAATTCTTCTTTTGTTTCAGAGTTAGTAATTTCCTGATGGAAAAAAAAAAAAAAAAAAATTTCAGAGAAAATAATACTGTAATATTGTGAAATAATTCGTTTATTTTAACTGTAAAACCTTTCAGTTACATTAATTAAGGTGTACAGTTGTGGAATGTTTCATTATTATTTAAAGTTAATTTCAATTACTGCTTCGTCATTATTTATCGAGCGAACAGTTCCTAACAACTGCTTTAATTTTTTTTTACAAACTTTGAACATGATGTAACACTATTTTCCATCAGTCTGTGATGACAATTTTGTCTCAAGTTTTCTTCATTTTTGCTATGATATATATATATATATATATATGGTTTATGTACCACAGCATATCAACAAATATTGTTCTTGGAATCTTTGCCAGATATGAAGTTAATTTCGCTAGCGCATGCGCAGTTAATGCATACATGATAACGAACCGCTTTACAAATCGTACTTTGTATGGTGGCTCATATTTTCGTGCGTGCAATAATGACATTACGAAAATTAGGTGTGTAAAACTGTGTTTTGATTCATCATTTACAGATTCAACCGTAAGAATTATTCTAACCAGGTACCTATCTTGGGTAACTTAGGCCTCAGGCTAATCTAACTTTGGGTTATCGTTAGAGTAGCAGTTCTTGGCCTAGACTTAGGCTAAATGCTGTATGTATACTTACGGCCCAGGTATAGACTAAGCCCTAAAACCCAGATTTTCATATGGTATTTTAATTACTTTGCGTCACAATTTTACTTAATACAGGGCGTTCATAAAAGATCTGAACGATTTGATTCGTTAATATTTTTCATACTAAATAAAATATAAAGCATGAAGCATGTGTAAGCGATAGAACAACTAATAAAGTGTTTTTTGTATAAGACCAAGGTTGTCAGCATTCATGAACTACGAATCAGGATCAGGGATACAATAGCGATGGTCGATGCTGGCATGCTGGAACGCACATGGCGAGAAATTAAATATCGATAGAATGTTGTACGGGCGACCAATGGCGCAAATGTTGAAGTTTATTAAATATATATGTAAAACTTTTAGCTGTGCGAAGTCATATGGACAAACTTGTTTCTTTGTATGTTATTGGGTTATCACATTAATAAAGATTGAAATCGTTCAGATCTTTTATGAACACCCTGTATTTATTACCAGGTTTGATTCTTGGTTTTTGTGGTTAATTATATATATATATATGGTAAATATTAAGTTCCCGCGACACCAGTTTTTGTTACAGAGATACTAGTTGGCCGAAAGTTGGTCACGTTGAAAATAACTAACCAACGTAAAACGACCACCTAATTTAGTGTAAACTAACCCGTACGTAAGACTCACCCTAACTAGTCCGATGGATGAAATCACACACGTATATAGGATAAACCTCCTATTCAGTCCTAAACCGTGCAATTTTAGACTTCACTCAAATCTTTATATTCAAAATAGAATCATAATTTTTAAATTTAAAACATTTCCTGTTATTATCATATTATCATTATTATTAATTATTAATTCATTCGTAAATTACTGTTTAATTAATAAATGTTTATGTTCGCATTATAACTATAACACGTGAATAATTTCATACAAACGATTCTAAACATAAAATTTTAAGCCAGCGAGACTTTAACATTTACTTTAAGCTCATGAACCACTTGGATTCTGAGTACAGCTTCACAATTTTTTTACTTTGGGTGTGAAGCTCAAAATTTTGATAGTTGTGGTGTTTTTATAAATTTATGGTCTCACTGTCTTCCCCTAAATTTCACAAAAGAGTATGAAATTTTGGACGAGCGTGACCTGACTAGATATAGGTAGGCTTTGGCTGAACTTCAAAGCAGCGACTATTGTTGGTAAAATCATCTTCAGTGTAATGATGGAAACACTCTCTTATGTATCATGATAAATTATCTACACTTAATTAGCTAAAATGCTCATATATAAGAATTTGTTGCTAATACAAGCTTAAAAACGATATATATATATATATAGTACAGTACACACACACACACACACACACACACATATATATATATATATATATATATATATATATATATATATATATATATGGGAGAATTCCAAAATTAAACATGTGAATGAATGAATGATGCAAACCCACAAGGAAAAAGAAAAATGATTCCAAGGCCTTTCGTGTATTCCCTGACGAGGTGCACTTCTGAATACACGAAAAGCTTTGAAATTATTTTTCTTTTTCCTTGTGGATTTGCATCATATATATATATATATATATATATATATATATATATATATATATAACCAGCTGGACAGATTCCTGTGCAAAGACCCTGACCAGCCATGCCCTACGAGGGCAGGAGGAGATCAGACAGCATTTCCCTCCTTCACCAAATCCCGCAAATGAGGCAGGATGCTGCACAGGGGTCGACCGTAGGTCGATCTTGAACCGTCGTTCGAACTCACCCAAAGTAAGACCTAAAGGAAGGAGGAAACGAAGGAAAGGAAACACAGAATAGTGCTCAAGCGCTTTCATCTAATGACATCCTCAGGAACACTGAAGTAAATAAAGAGTTCGAGACTATATATAGGTCACAAAAAAAAAAAAAAATTTATATAATATATATATATATATATATATATATATATATTAAAATAGAAATAAAAATTGTGGGAAGAGCATACAAATTTGTAAGGAAAACTACCAATTTTAACACTTTGCCCTTCTTGTCTAAATCCGTTCTGAACGAATTCAACACAAGATCAAATGGATTGTTTACAACCACTTTTATAGATAATGCCTCGATGATATATAGGTCACAAAAAAAAAAAAAAAAAAATATATAAAAATAAATTGAAAAAATAAAAATTGTAAGAGGAGCATACAAATTTATAAGGGAAAACTACCAAAGTTTTAGCACTCTGCCCTTCTTGTCTAAATCTGTTCTGAACGAATTCAAAACAACAGGATCAAGTTGAAAAAGACCTTGGCTCATGTTAAAGTTATTTGTAAGTTGGATAATAGCAGACTCAAGAATGTTTCTATTAACAACGTTGCTAGAGTGAAACAAAATTGAAGCATTATTCCAATCAATACAGTGGGATAACTCTGACAAATGGACAAAAAGGGCACAGTCGTCCAGTGCCCTTTTTGTCCATTATTATATATATATATATTTTTTTTTGTGACCTATATATAGTCTCGAACTCTTTATTTACTTCAGTGTTCCTGAGGATGTCATTAGATGAAAGCGCTTCAGCACCATTCTGTGTTTCCTTTCCTTCGTGGTTTTATTCATCATATATATATATATATATATATATCTTTCAACCTTCAAACAGTTTTGGTCCTCTCACAACAAAACTATTTTCTTTCAGGGTTAAGGATGTTCTCTGTCTAGCCTTCAATTAATTTGGGAACACGACACAGTCTTCCTTTTCTACTTTCCACTGTTGTTTGAGGAGTTACAGGGTTCAGAGTAAGATTAGGGACTAGTTTCTCCATTATTTTCCAAGTGTAAATAATCGTGTATCGCTCTCTTCTCCTTTCCAGTGAATATAGGTTTAGTTCGCGTAACCTTTCCCAGTAATTTAGTTCTTTGCACCCATTGATCTTGGCTCTGAAGCTTCTCTAAATCCCTTCTAGTTGTCTAATGTCTTCTTTTTTATATGTGCATGTTAGAACCGAGCAGTATTCCAATTTGGGTATGATCAGTGTTTTCAGTAGAGGAATCATTATATTCCTATCCTTCGTTTAAAGGTTCTCAGTATCTGCCCAGTTATTCTCTTTGCTCTGTTTACTGCTATCTTATTTTGTGTTTCCAAATTTCGCATCATCAGTCATTACAACCCCTAAATCTTTTGCTTTAGAATTTCTCTGAATTTCCTGTCCATTTGGGGTATAATATTCCGTGGATTTTAAGTCTTCTCTTTTTCCGTACCGTAACAGCTGAAATTTCTCAGTGTTAAACTTCATATCGTTGTCTTCCGTCCACTTGTAGATTCTTATTTTTCTACTGATCTTTGTGTCATCGGCAAAAGATGCTACTGTGCTGTCTCTGGTAACGTCCTCATCTATGTCCGTTAGCATGATTATGAAGAGTAGTGGAGCTAATACTGAGCTGAGGACCTCTGATTCTGATGAAGATATTCCTTGTACTGTAACGACATACTGAGCTGAGGACCTCTGATTCTGATGAAGATATTCCTTGTACTGTAACGACTTGCGCCCGCTCACTAAGGAAATTTTATAGTTATATATATATATGAGAGAGAGAGAGAGGAGAGGAGAGAGAGAGAGAGAGAGAGAGAGAGAGAGAGAGAGAGAGAGAGATTTACAGTTTGAAGAAAAGTTATTAAAAGTCTTCCTGTGAAGCAACTTACCTCTTCAAACAGGAAGCAGAAATTATCAGGAAATACAAAAGTTTTTGTTCCATATTTTTCTTCAAGTTTGGATACCTTAAAAGAAAAAAAAATCTACTTGTGTAATTTCTCTCTCTCTCTCTCTCTCTCTCTCTCTCTCTCTCTCTCTCTCTATATATATATATATATATATATATATATATATATATCGTAAAGAACGACGCTTGTATAGGAGATATTCCGCGCAAGACGAGAGAGAAAGAACGAAACAAATGAAAAAAATGAGGTAACCACCCGGGAATCGAACCCGGGATCTTCCGATTGCCGGTCAGATGCGATACCATTACACCATGGGCCTCACCATGGGCCATGGTGTAATGGTATCGCATCTGACCGGCAATCGGAAGATCTGGGTTCGATTCCCGGGTGGTTACCTCATTTTTCATTTGTTTCGTTCTCTCTCTCTCGTCTTGCGCGGAATATCTCCTATACAAGCGTCGTTCTTTACGTTATTTATACTGCGTGTTCTTTGCAGTTAAATGTATATATATATATATCTATATATATATATATATGGTCTTTTCTTATACACTAAAAACTATGGTAATTATTATTATTTTAATATGGCTAAAAGCTACTATACAGTATATGACTTAACAATTTACATAACCTTGATATCAGTATCTAAAATAATGATTATTCGTACATTGCTTAACCAAATTTTTAAAATGGTTCTTGCTTTCCTTAATGTCGTATATAAACTGTTGAAATAATTAATTTACATGACTATAATTATTTTTTAATGTACGTAGACTTTATATTAGAATTCCTAAGAAAACTTTAATTTCTTTCATCTTTTGGAAAAACTTCTTTTCCAAGTTTTGATTAACAAATGTCTTCCATTAGTTACACATAAACGAAATTTTCCATTTTCGGAATGATCAAAATTGAGAATTTTTCAAAAAAAGAGGGTGGATTCTAAATCCAGTAATTATTTTTTATGTTGATATGGAATTAGATTAGTCGTTGCGTGAATTTGCGTTGATATTTTATCTTCTTTTTATCGGAATTTATGAAGAACTGTCCCATTTCTACCTCGCGATCGATTGAAAGAAACTTTGATGATCGACCGGTTGATCGCGATTGACCAGTTGAACCCCGCTGTTAACTGTGCTATATTGCTGAACTTTGGAAAATCCGTGTGAATGAGAAAGAACACGAGTAGGCCTATATGAAGTAAACAAGATAGTTTGGATGATGAATGCAGCTTTTATAAACATGTCGTTCCCCCCCCCCACCCCCCCCCGCTAAAAAAAGAAAAGATAAGAACCTCATAATTTTTAGACTGACTTTATACATATTTCCTCTGTATGTGAAGGACACGTACCTTCACTATATAACACCCTTCCCTCCACCAAATTTGATTACGACTCTAACAACTTCTTACCATCAATAAAATATATGTAAATTGAATACTTACTTGGAAGTCGAGTGAATTTCAGATTTCAGATTTGCTTTTTGACTCAAAGAAATAAGGAACGACTCGAAGTTAGTGGAGCAACGTTCAATGGACCCCGACATTTCGTTCTTTGTAGCGTCTCCCAAAGCTCCATTCAACCATAAGCAAATTGATATGACGGAAACTCCTGAAGGAGAGGAATAAGACGATTGAAATAGTTAACATCTATACTGGAGAGCATTCCAGATTAACTATATATATTAATAAAAACAATATAATCCACAAAGCTTGAATTATATCATCTAAAAATATTTCTTTAATAGTCAACGTTTCGGACCTTGCTTTACCCATTTTCAAGACTAAAATCATTTAATAAATGTTGCAAAATTCGTATTAGAAACAGTGAAAAAGTATATAAAATAGTAAAACGTTAAAAGTCCGTAACGTTAACTCTTAAATAAATATTTTTAGATGAAATAATTAAAACTTTATGGATCACCTTGTTTTTATTTATATATATATATATATATATAGTTAATATGGAATGCTTTATCGATCATCTTGCTTTTATTTCAAATTAAATTAACGTTACTCGGAACGACCAGATTAACAGCTTAGAGAGAGAGAGAGAGAGGAGAGAGAGAGAGAGAGAGAGAGAGAGAGAGAGAGAGAGAGAGAGAGAGAGAGAGACTAAGTGCATGCGATTAATAGAAAAATAAGTTATATAATAATAAACCAACTAACGCGGTTCACTACGATAACTTACCAGCACCATCGAGAGTCTAACCCCCGACCTCAGTGTCTTCACTTTGTATATAGGGAAAAGTGTTACACACTGCCCACGGGCACTGATCAGTTGATATATAAACGGCCAATATAGTCTATATTATAGAGTATAGACATTGATATTCCCTCAATATCGGATTATTAATTTTCCTATAGAAATTTGTTATATTTACTGTAACTATTATTGACTGTATTAATTCCGATACACCACACACACACCACACACACACACACACACACACCAATATCTATATATATATATATATATATATATATATATATAATATATATTATTGATTATTGTAAAATTTACTAATATAATCCTTACCTATGATCCTAATCATATTTGATTTTGACTCCTCAGCGGGTTCGAAACAATAACTATGGAGAGGAAGTGATAACAGGAAGATCGAAGGCTTCTTCGACAAGGCACTTATGTACACTCTCTCAAATTCTGTTGTATGTATACTACATTACCATTTTATATGTATATATACAAGTACCCCTCTTCACTCTTGCACTGAAGAAATGGGTGAGGGAAGTTGCTTTTCTGCTAGAATATTAATTAATGTTATTCTTTGCCATTAACTTTCGTCCTTATCAAACATTAGGACGGAATACAGGTGCGAAGTGATGCCCAAAATTTTATGAAGATACGAAGCAAATATTCAGTTTTAACCCAAAGCATACCCAAAAATCATTTCACCAAATTAATCACTCCAAACTGAATTGGTATTGTA
>JAJOZX010001265.1:912500-935000 GCA_023014485.1 Bathynomus jamesi
CGATTTACGTCCCGGCATCGCCGCGGTACCGCTTTCCATTGGATCAACGCGGTTAAGCGATGAGTCTGTTCAATAGATGGAAGGGAGGCGCTCAGATGATGTACCGATCTGCGGTCCAGATCCTACGTAAATAATTTGTAGCTTCCCTCCGTCACATGACCATTGATGAAGGAGGTTAAACAACCTCAAACATTATAATTATTATTATGTGGAACTGTAACAATTGCTCGAATTACAGTTCATTACGTATTAGCTCATAGTTCCTTACACATTGTTATAAATCAATAAAACTTTCCCACGTACGACCCTTTTCATATAGTCTTGTTTTTCTTTAGGTTTAGATAGGATGAGTTAGGTTAGTTTATTACAGTGTTCCTCCAACCAAATGTTATATAAAGGTCGTACAGAACGACCTAATAGCGCGCGACACAAAAACAAACTGACAATGGGTATTTTTTAATTTTTTTTTTGAGATTTCACACGTGAAGCGAATTAAAAACTTTGGAACTGAGTGGTTTGAAGGTACGAGAAGAAAATAAAAAAAAATACGAATAAAGGAAACAGAAAAAAAATAAAAATAAAAAGTAAAAATCTCCGAACAAAGAAAAGAAAAAAAAAGAAGAAAAATTCACACAAAAAAACACGAGGAAAAATTTGTAATCAAATAAGGAGTAATTTACGTGTTGAAATATTGATTCATACGTTTCGCTTCAACTATTGCCTTTTCTAAATGAGCACTGGAATGCAGAATTAGAGTAGAACTTTAGTTACGAATGAGAATTAGATACGAAAATAAGAGAATAAAAGCAAATGATTTTAGGAAATAAAAAATTAATCTAATTAATTTAATGTAATTATTTTTAACATAATTTGTTAATTAATGTGAATGTTAATTATTAAAAATTTTATAAATTTATTCCCGTGTATAAACGTTATTTAGCAAAACAAACTCTGTTCAAGTTTAAAAAGCGGCTTGAGGGAGAAACAGCCACTTCAGAGGGAAGAATTAAGTGTTTTAAAATGTAACTGATCATGTAATAAAAAAAATTTTAGACGCCAATCGACCAGGGAAGTACTCCGGGGAGAGGAGGGAAGACGTTAGGCAGGAGATAGGGAGTGCTGGAATTCTCGTTTCTCCTGTCGCTGTCCTCCTTAGCTGATCTTTTTCCGTGTCTCATCTACCTTGTGAGCAGTCCAGCATACTCTCAAACATACGCTTCTCCCTCTATTCCTTACTACATATACACGCATCTTACACACTACACAACCTTTTCAAAATTAAAAAAAAAGTATAGTTTTTAACAGCGTCGGAGACCTTGATTTCGACTCTCCTTTCCCTTCTATCGGGGAGCATTTTTGCGGTCATTCGCCATTGACCCCTCCTTCCCGCATTAACAAAAAAGCTTGCAGTCACAGCCTTCTATTAACCAATAGCAAGACGCCTATAATAGAGGGTCTTAAGAGAACGCCTATAGAAGGGTTTCCGACATTTTTGTATGCCAAATTGCCTATAGATGATCGCAGTTTCCATCCTTTTTTATAAGTGTAAGATGTAACATATTAACATATTTGCTAACGCTGGATAGGAATTCACGAGTCCCACAGACCAAACACACAATTCATTTCTGACCCATGATTTCCTATTAACCCATTAGTGGCCATTGGTAGGATTTCCTACCGACAAAATTGTTTGTCATTATTGCATCACTTTTTCTTGTATTCACGTGATCTTCGGTATGAGTCATTGACATGACGCAGTCTAAAAGATACCGTGAATACCGAAGATCACGTGAATACAAGAAAAAGTGATGCAATAATGACAAACAACTTTGTCGGTAGGAAATTCTACCAATGGCCACTAATGGGTTAAGGGTTAAGATTATAAAAAGTGCAACTGATCAAATAAAGGCCGGATAATGTATCATAATACCGATCGTGTAATCGTGTAAGTTCGTTCGTTATTACTCTCTCTCTCTCTCTCTCTCTCTCTCTCTCTCTCACTCTCTCACATAGAGTTAAATTAACAGTCAGTTCAAAAGCCCCCAGAAAATTAAAACTAAATTAGTAAATGATTTTTAAAAAGCGTTGTGTTTCATCCGCCTCTTTGATCACGCTGTTTAGCTAGGAAATGGCGTTGTTTCAGCAACAGAACAGTTTTTGAATTTTAGAACGGTAATTTATTAATGTATATGATGTAAGTTTTATAGCTTTTTGCTCAAATCTATTATTATTATTATTATTATTATTATTATTATAGACGATATTAGCTTCGTGTCAAGAGATACGTCTATTTTTTTCAAAATTAAATTACTAAACGTATCATCTGCTTAGAATGTGCAGATCAAGTTTATTTTTTCTTTACACTCTATTGAGGATTACTGGACCCCAAGTAATTAAATGAATTTGGAATTGCGGGAGAAAGATGGTTCTATTTATGAGATAGCCATGTGTTTAGAACTATAAAATTCAAAAGAAAAACCGATGAATTACTTGCAGAAGAGAGAGAGAGAGAGAGAGAGGAGAGAGAGAGAGAGAGAGAGAGTTACATGCAAAAAGGGAGCAATAACAGCTTTACAACAACCGACTCATGGTGGCACCCGCAGCTATCATACATCCGCAAACAAATTCACAGAGCGAAGAACAAGCACAGGAAAGCAAGGAGGCCTCTCTCCTCCTTTCTATTCCTCTTTCCAAAATGGGCAGGTTTTGAAGAGAGAGAGAGAGAGAGAGAGAGAATGAATTTCGTTACTTTACGCATAAAAACTTGTATTTACATACAGTTTCCCGAAAGGAATTCCTTTATATACATTTCTGGTTGTGGAATTATAGTAAAATTCTTCCCCCTTTGTTGTCGATGACCATTTTCTCTTCTCGTCCCCTTTCCACTCTTCCTTGAAGGGGAGAACAAGAAGCCTGTGATAAACCCTTTCATTGAAGTAATTCGTAAAACAACTGTTAAGAAAACTGGAATCGAATATATATATACATATATATATATATATATATATATATACTAAAACTTTATTTCATACTGATCTATTTGCATTGTTTCTTCAACTTGTGGAATTAGCCAGTCCCCTTGCTACTGACCACTGATCAAACCAGTCATAGTGAAAAATGGAGTCTTATGACAATTCAGTTGTTGATAGGAATTCTTCACCTTTTCTACGATGTGTAAACCGAGATTCGTTAAACAATCTCAAAACTCGATTCATTACTAAAACAAACCTGTAAAAGGGGTCAAACATTGACACTTGAACCAATGAAAAGGTTAAACATTGGTATTTGAACAAAGAGGGAAGATCGTAAAATCAGAATCAAATTTGGACACTCATTAGGTGCAATATGCAAGATATAACATTACAAATTGCATTACATTTAACGCCTACTGCAAAAAACCATCAACTTAGCGATCCGATGAAAATTTCCGCCAGAGATTGGTGCCGAGTCAATGGCAAAAACCCTACGTTTTCTCGTTAAAAAATTGTGTTTGTGGAGGTCTTCAAAAGACCTCGTTAAGTAGTTTTTTTGGTTAATGTTAAATTTATTTGCCTTCGGTATTTAGCGCTGTCTAATGGTAAAAAAGGAAACTACCATACTTTATTATTTCGTTGGATCTTGCTTCTGGTTGTAGGGCGCGCGGCTGCCTATCGCATTTCTCTCTCGATGTAAACAGGGTTACGCAACGAGTTTATTCTGTCTAATTAATATAGGCAATTCATTATGCCTAAATACCTGAAGGAATAGGCCTAACCTTTTGTGTTATTAGTTTTATTTTATTAGTTTTTCACTCAGAACTTGTAGGAAGATTAAACACGTCTTCCTTGCCTACAGCAATGCCTACATATTGGGTTCTATGTATGGCAATTTTTCCCATTCCCAATAGGCTTTGTCGCCAATCCCGAGGCAATTTTGTAGTTATTTAATAAAATAAATTAATAATTTGTCTTTAATCATTATGAAATAAAGGTACCATATACGATATCATATTGTAGGCATGTAATACAGTATAAGCCTGAGTTGGAATTAGGCTTTGTTGTGAACTGTAATGTAAAGTGTACGACAGGCATGTATAGTTTTTCCATACCTACCAATTTCCATTCATCATCTATGAGACTTCTTTCTTCTCTGCTAATTTAGTCGGTTCTTATTCATTTTAAAGGTCAGTTTGGTCTTTCTTTATGATCTTCGACATTTGAGTCTACCAAGTTCCCCTCCTCAAAATTCTTTCTGACATATTGACACCACCTGCATTTAACCCTTTAAGCCCTGAATATTTTGTAGGGTTAAATTATGAATGCGTGTATTTGAAACGTTACCAATTGGCATCTTCAGTCCTTAAAGGGTTAAAATACTTTTCATTAAAGAGCGAAGACAGTTGGAAGAAGGAGGCAGTTTCGTTCGGCCCACCCATCTTAACAGTTTTCTTGTTATCTCCCAGCTACATTTACGCTTTGGTTCGGTTCTGTCAATTAACATCATTCCTAAGTTGCAATGCTAATCTCAAGATATATTAAACAATTTTGTAGTTTTTCTTTGGGAATGTGTGTGTGTGTGTGTTTTAAATAAAATAACTGAACCATTATGCTTTTTAGTACTTAATCAGAAACGGGTGCTTTCCTGTTAACGGAATACCCAACCGCCCGCCACCAAACTGTTTGTTATGTATTTTTGCTCTCGTCATTTTCGTTTAAACTAACGAAAATATCACAACTTAACCTAACCAATCATCAAAGGCGTACAGTTGACCTAAGCGGGCATTCAGTTGACCTAAGCGGGCATTCAGTTGACCTAACCGGGCATTGAATTAACCTAACAGGTTAATGTAACGGAAAATGCCCGGTTAGGTCAACTGAATGCCCAGTTAGGTTAATTGAATGCCCGGTTAGGTCACCTGTACGCCTTTGATAATAATTGGTTAGGTTAAGTTGTGATATTTTCGTTAGTTTAAACGAAAATGACGAGAGCAAAAATACATCATAAACAGTTTGGTAGTCTCGATAATACGTAAGTACCGAATTTATTAATCATTTAAATGAAATTAGTTAATATGTAAGCGATAATCAGTTAGTAGGGGGCCAAAATCGCAGATAAAACGTCGCTGCTTTTGGTACGTTGTCGCCACATGAATTCCGCAAGATACGAGTCCAGATGATGGCGGGCAGTTGGGTATTCCTGTTAACAGGAAAACACCCTGAAACGTTACCCATTATGCGAAAAACTTTAAAATAAGAAAACCCGACTAAAATAATGATAATGACGTTAATAATGATAATGATACGCTTTATTGGTAGGATATAAATTCCGTAAAATATTACAATATTCTTGAAATTAATAAGCGATAAGATAAAACAAACAATAATAAATTTAAAAAACTAAAAATTACGACTAAAAAATAAAAAAATAAAAAATAAAAATAAATTCACAATTAAATGCTAATTAATATAAAATAGAAACGTTATTTCACTACTGAATAAGAGGAAACAGCGACTAAATTCTTGTGCCCTCACAGGGCCTGACTATACCCTCTTAAAATCCCTTCCTCTCACTTCCAGACATTCATACAAAGTCTTAATCGAACATACAAATTCATTATTTTGTGGGGCATAAAAATATTTTGGAAATGTCACTCCCTTATTACTATAGAAAAATGAAATTTATAGAAAACTTGCTTAATTAGGGTAACTAATTTAAACTCTAAGGGTATTACTCTTATCCTTTGTATGAAATATAAAAATATTTATGAATTAACACTTTAAATTACATCGTCCAGTCTACTAGTTACTTTAAAAACTTTAAAAACTTTTCACCACTAGTCGAAAATATGAAATAAAATTCGAAATACTTTAAAAAATTCATTGAACTGGACACTTTTATTGTCAACGAGTAGGTATTAATAAAGAAAAAAGTGTTATTGGGAAACACTCTTTTGTTACCGAGGGTAACAGAAGAAAAATAAGAAAAGTAATGATTTTGTTTCTTTACTCTCTTGAGAGAGATATAGATGAGATTGTAAAGTTTCTTAAAGTTTCAGTTAGTAAAGGATAACATAATTCCCGTGTCAGGGAATTGCTTTAATTCATAAATTTCTTTTAAAAATAATTCGTAGTAAATAAAACCTCTTTTTACGTCACAAACAAACAAAATAAAAAAGATAAAAAAATAGTGTTTATGGAAGTGTGAAATAAAATAAGTCGAGATGAATTAAATCAACAAATTCACGTTATATTTTAATAAAAGTTTCAATTACAGTAATATATATATACAGGGTGGTGCAAAAGTCTGGACCCATAGGCGGTTTATATGGAAAAAAAGTGTGGCCTGCAGGAAGTTTATTATAAAATGAAATTTAATTAACCATACACCAGTGACTAAATTATGTTAAATTTAACGTTCTAGTTCAGAATTTACAATAAGTGTAATGGTATTTCGTATAATCGAGGCATAAGGAAATTTGCGACTGAACGTGAGGTGGCTCCTTCTTTTGCGTACAAAAGCACAAGCTCTATTATTTCTGCTATTGTTAACTTGTCTGCCATAGGGTAACAATCTGAAAAATATTTAGTAAAATTATAAACAAAAATTAAATTATAAAAACTATTATAAAAATCGAAAGATATTTTTTATATAGTAAATTGCCTATGGGTCCAGACTTTTGCACCACCCTGTATATATATATATGGGATAAATTTCACACTAAAACACGTGAAATGAATGAATGATGCAAACATATTTGTTTTTTCTTGTGGATTTGCATCATATATATATATATATATATATATATATGTTACGCCCAAACATCGAAATCGCTCAGTGAGCGAAAAAAACAGCCACAACGCGTTGTGGATGCACCTAAGTGACCACACACCGATGTTAGATATTTTTTCGCTTCATGGCCGTTCCCAAACAACTGCAACGCGTTGTGGGCGATTCGGATATGACCACAACGCGTTGTGGACGATTTGAAACGACCACACACCGATGTCTTTCATCACACTCTATTTAAACACGACGTATATTGAAATGATATAAACACGACGTATATTTATCGACGTATTCACCGATTAAAAAGCAAAGTTAAGCAGATATGCTAGAAAAAAGATAAAGTCCTTTAAAAAATGATTATTTATCAATAATTTTCCCGTAGATTTCGATTAATTTTAAACAACTTTAGAATGAGACGTAAATGTAAAAATTAACCAACTGGTTAGGTTAATTGAATGCCCGGTTAGGTCAACTGAGTGACCGGTTAGGTTAATTGAGTGCCCGGTTAGGTTAATTGTACGCCCTCGACGATTGGTTAGGTTAAGCCGTGATATTTTCGTTAGTTTTAACGAAAATATCACGACTTAACCTAACCAATTGTCAAGGGCGTACAATTAACCTAACCGGGCACTCAGTTAACCTAACCGGGCATTCAATAATTTTCAAATCGTTCACAACCCGTTGTGGTTTTTTGAGAACGGCCATGAAGCGAAAAAAATATCTAACATCGGTGTGTGGTCACTTAGGTGCATCCACAACGCGTCGTGGCTGTTTTTTTCGCTCACTGAGCGATTTCTATGTTTGGGCGTAACATATATATATATATATATATATATATATATATAGAAACGACGTAAGTATAGAGGAGCGTTCTGCACACGAGGAAGAGAAATAACGAACAAATGAAAAATGAGGTAACCGCCCGGGAATCGAACCCAGGATCTTCCGATTGCCGGTCAGATATGCTATCCACTACACCACGGGCCTCGATCAGTCAGAAGTCGTAATTCTCCTACATAGGGCAGAAACCAATGCCTTGAGAGGGCACCCTCGCAAATCGTGTAGTGGATAGCATATCTGACCGGCAATCGGAAGATCCTGGGTTCGATTCCCGGGCGGTTACCTCATTTTTCATTTGTTCGTTATTTCTCTTCCTCGTGTGCAGAACGCTCCTGTATACTTACGTCGTTTCTATACATTAATATACTGCGTGGTCATTGCAGTTAAATATATATATATATATATATATATATATAGTTATTATTAGAGAGAGAGAGAGAGAGAGAGAGAGAGAGAGAGAGATTAAATTGGCATTTACACAAGAATTTACAAGTACAATCTATCCACGTATGAAAGTTATATCTCGTGATAGTGAAAACTTAACTATTTCAAAAGTTCTAAATAACAAACTTTGTACGACTGCGAAATGTGATCCAAGATGATTTCATCTTCGAATCCTATCTCATCATCCCAAGGGGAAAGAAGTCAATTCCACTTCAGGAGGGGGGTCACTATACCCGAGGGAGGGGTCAATGTCACCTCAGGGAAGGGCAAGGGGTAGTTACATCAGTCATTTTTTATTTTTCTCGCCTACGATAATCGTAAAAGCGCTTTTATGCATTTCTTTTGGTTTAAAATTTGTACAAAAATATTTACGGTTGCCAAAACTACATTTATTAATGTACAGTTAACTCTATGACAGTCCAAATGGTCAATTGAACCATAAGATGAGTGTATTAAATAGGTTATCTAACTAGTTTATAACTACTTTATCTGGTAACAAATGTAGGTGGTTGGCGCAGTCCTCGTTTGGTTAACTTCGCTGATCTAACGGGAAGCGGTGTTGGGAGGTGGCCACAATGTAGTTCTCTCCCGTAGTTAACCGTATATTCATGTATTTCTTTGTCGCTACGACCTTTTATTCTTTACGACGATGACGGCCTCGATTTTTTTAGTCTTTCATTCATTGCATCGTTTCTGTAAAGTTTTGGAAAAATTCGTCTAGAAATGTGAAATTTGTAAAAAACATAAAAATTGGTAATCTCCTGTTTTTTTCCTGCTATTTTATTCCTTTTGGTGACTAATAAAATTTGAATTTCAGTAGAAAAACCCAACTTTTACTGATTAATAATTTGTTATGCTTTTTAGAAATGTTGCGTTTCTAGGCGAACTTTTTTCCGTAACTGGATGTACGTGAATGATTCTCGATAAGCTAATTTGTAAAAGGAAAGATTCTTTATATAAAAACGTTTGTGCGTTTACTCTTTCTTTTGCGAAGGAAGATTTTCATGGCACGAAAATTATGCCACGACTAGGGCGGGCTACATCACGGTCATATCGTTACACCGCTTCCCGTAAGATCAGCAAGGTTGTAAGCGACATTTGGTTCGAGTAGATGTTAAATGGGCGGGTGTTCTTTGTCCTCCGCGTCCATACAGAAGATATAGCGACCCGTTGTGGGATTTCACCTTAAACTGTAGGATTCCCCTCTGACATATGACTTTCTCGGGCTGTTTCGACGCGCGAGGATTAATTATGCAGTTAACAGTCAGAACTAATGACAATGCTTCGATATATAAATAAAAGTTTAACGAATTAACAATAGACCATTGCGAAAGAAAAATAGCATCGATTTTTCAGCATAAAAATCTTTTCTATCAAGAATGATTTGACTTCTGGTCCTTGTCAAGAACTTATTTAATCTTTTCAGCACCAACCTCTGCATAAATTATTCAAAGCACATAATAGGATTAAAATTTCATGCGATAAAAACACTGGAAGACTTTCTGGCTATGAACAGTATAATATATATAACAGGCACAAACTTTGAAATTAAAATTTTCATTTACGGAACTGAATATATATATATATAACCTTGATTAACCCTTTGGTTTTGCTTCTGCCCGAATTGTTCATTCTGACTAAGGTGAAACTTGTCACTCCACCTTAGCGCTACAGTTTAACGTGGAATCCGAACGAAGCTCCACCAGCAGCCCAGCGTCTTAATCACTAGGCTACCCAGGGTACCCATTTATCTACCAACCAATTTCTTTATTGTGTGGAAGGATGAACAGTTGGGTTTTGCTGCGCGCCGCCTGCCGTCACTGGGTCTCGATCCCGAGGCCGATGGATTCGTAGTCAGCGACGCTAACCACTACACCACCGAGGCGCATATATATATATATATATATATATATATATATATATATAGAGAGAGAGAGAGAGAGAGAGAGAGAGAGAGAGAGAGAGACACGCTTCAGGCATTTGTTCAACGACACTTTCAGGTATTCTTTCGAAGATTTTTCTTCTGTTTTCACAAGAACACCTTGTTTCCCTCGATTGCCTCTTTCATGCGTCGAACAAGGCGCCATTGTTCTCGACCAAAGACACACCTCGAAACAAAGAGATAATGACGTCACGGCATCACACTTGACAGGCGAACTGCTTCCAACACCCAGCCAACGCTTACCATCCAAAATGCGAAAACCTAGTAGAACAGGCTCTTCGCTTGGCCATATCTGTCATTCCCTTCTCAATCGTAAATGCTCAGATTCATTTCGTCCGCATTCTTGTAATTCATTTAATAAGTTACTGTGCAATTGTCCTTCATTGTAATAACATTTAATTCCAGCAATTCGAGCACGCTGAACTGCATATTCATTTCAACCAATCGTAACGTTATTGCATTTTGGCACTTATCATTTATTTGTTTCATTTAATTAAAGGAAAATCCAACGACGCATATTAATTATCTTTTCTTTAATGACATTTATCTTGGTAACCCTTCAAAGCAAGCAAACATTATTTGATTCTATAATTATATTAATTATAGTGCCACTAACAAGGCTATATATATATATATATATATATATATATATATATATATATATATATATATATATTAATATAACCGAAAGTGTTACCATCACAAACGAATTTATTGGAAACTTTAATATACAGTACAGTGTGATGCAAAAAATCACTGTACACCATGTGCATACGTGAGTGTAGTCGTATTGCACAGTGACTGTTTGATTACCTTGTACAGGTGTAATTTTTTTTTTTAACTAAATGAATGACAAATAACACCGATCATTTTAATTGTATCCAGTTACTTTTATAGGGTATAGGGTGTAGAGGCGGAGGTCTTTTCCTCACGGCTGTAACTCACTTTCATATTAGCCATTGCCTGTTATTCTACCTGCAACCAAAAGAAAAAGGTCACAAAATAAGACATCAATTTGAACATTTGTTTTAGTTCTAACTTCTAATGTATTACTTTTGTGAATTTGATTTAAAATAAATTTTCTTATGAGATCGGACTTATGGGATACCCTGTATATATATATTAAATGGAGAGTCCTAAGCATAAGTTCATTTCTAAATATAATTTTTTCGAAGCTAAAATAATAATAAGATAATGAGAAACCTCCAAAACAACGATTTGGCGTTCAGCAAAGAGCCTTCATCCGCAGTCAATTAGGATCGGCCATTTTGACAAATAATTATGTAATAAACGTCAAAACGAATAATCGTCATGCGAGGCTGTATTTTTAGATAATTTATAAGGTCGAATGTAAACCTATACTTTATACAGAGAGAGAGAGAGAGAGAGAGAGAGAGAGAGAGAGAGAGAGAGAGAGAGAGAGAGATGTGTGCTAATTTTACCATCTACTTCCTCTACTTCCTCTTGTAATTAATTATCATAATTAGACCTCTGTAATTATCGAAGGCGGACTTAATATTGTTATTTAACTCATCAACAAAATTGTCTTCACGAAATAACCTCACTGTTTCAAATACAAATTCAGTAACTCTTTTGTCTAAGCCTCTAGAGAGGGTATACAAGTCTTTACTTTGCAAATTACATTTCAGCCTACTTATGAATCATAATACGTGTTATCCAAGATCATAATATACAGATTCTCTCGCAGGATATACATATATCCACAAGAGTGGTTATAGATATTCCTACATCCCACGTGTATTGTTTTAATAACTTACTCATTTTAGTGAGAATGGATATTACAAATGTAACTACGTTTTGTTCGTCTGAGCATCATCCATTAAATAGAAACGCATTATTTAGATCGTCCATTAACAAAGTGTCAGAGACATTTATCTCATTTATTTACTGATGTATATCTAGTTCGTAATTACTTACCGAATAAGCTCATTCCAGTAATTATATAGAGCGTAGATATTATATAGGGAACTTTGCTAATATTACTGTTATTAAAATAAGGACTAATAGCAATAATATCTGATTGGTTTGAAGAGAAAAAATGAAAATAAAAGGTCATTCAACCAAAAAATATTTCACTATTTTTAAGCGCGAATTGGGCGGGGGTATGTGTAAGAAGTCTTGAACTTTGAAGCGACATTAGATCATCGAATTTTTCAGGTTTAAGAAATATATAATTCAGTCGGGGGGAGAATACTACATCTGAAACTGTAAACAGGGTGATGTATAAATGTTTCATAAGTCGTAGGGTGTATTCTTGAGACAAAAGTGAAGAAAAAAGACCATATAAACATAGGTCGAGGAACCCGTAGGTTTCGAGCTATCCGGTTGACTACTATCCTCGACGAATGGTGTTCTGTCAGTGGTTTTTACGCCGTTGTGTTGATAATCATCCGTTTTCATGTCGAGTGTTAGTTACAGATGAAGCAACAACCTTTTCAAGGGACGGCATTGTTAACACTCGCAACATGTATACTTGGGCAGAGGAACATCCTCACGCAACAACTAGCAGAGCACATCAGGAACGATTTGCAATCGACGTGTGGGCTGGCATTATTGGAGATCATCTTATCGGCCCATACATGATGGTGCACCAGCTCATTTCGCCCTTTTGACGAGGGAATATCTCGATGCCGTGTATCCTGACAGGTGAATAGGTCGCGGTGGTCCCATTCCGTGGCCACCTCAGTCAACAGATTTAAATCCTCTTGATTATTACTTGTGGGATCATTTAAAAAGCCTAGTTTATGTTACAGAAGTCCGAGCACGTGATGAATTGTGGCAACGAGTTCGAGACAATTGCGAAACGATCCGCAATACTCAAGGAATTTTTGAGTGTGTCAGACAATTACTGGTGCGACTTGCTGACTGCTGAGGTATGCATTCAAGAAATAGAAAATAACTTCGAACATTTACTTTAATGAAGCAAATGTATCACACTGTATTTTTGCATAAAATGCAAAAAAATCTTTAGGAGTTTCATTTTTCTGTCGCCTGCTATAGCTCGAAACCTACGGGTTCTCGACCTATGTTTATTTGGTTTTTTCTTTACTTTTTCTCAAGAATACACCCTGTGTGTGTGTGTGTGTAAAAAGGTCACAATAAGGGGAAAGTCATTTTTGCTGCACGTTTTGTGAGGCACGATAATACGTACACTTTTACTTCGCTTATGTGAGGTAAATAATATTTGAAATTATTTTACTGCATGCGATTTGCCGTTTTTTTTTTCTTCGAGGTCGATGGGAAACAATTCTCTACCCCTCAACACACCCCTTGAATTCAACACTGAGATCATCTGAACATGGGGGAAGATCGCCCGCATCCAACTAATCACCAGACCCAGTGTTGCTTGCTTAGGTACTTCGCTGATCTAACGGGGAACGGTGTTGCGATGAGGCCACGACGTAACTCACCTACGAACAACAACATATATATATATATATATATATATATATATACACCCACACCCACCCATCGTATATATATATATATATATATATATATATATATATATTGCTTTGATTTCTTGCCTTTCTAAAGTTTTTAATCTATCCTTAACCGGAAGGTTCTTAAACACCTCTTTACTCACAATCTTCTTTCAGATCGACAGTATGGGTCCCGTGAGGGACGCTCTACTGGCAATCTTCTTGCATATCTCTCTAACTCTTGGTCATCTTCCTTTCGGGATTTCGGTGAAACCATTGCTACTGCGCTGGACATATCAGAAGCTTTTGATAGAGAGCAGCACAAATCCTTAATTTCCAAGCTGTCCTCCTTCGGTTTTTATCCTTCTATCTGTACCTTCATCTCTGATTTCTTTTCTGGCTGCGTTGTAGGTGACCACTGTTCTTTTCAAAAAGCTATTAATAGTGATGTTCCTCAGGGCTCTGTCCTGCCACCCATTCTTTTCCTTTTATTTATCAATGATCTATTAAACCACACTTCCTGTCCTATCCACTCCTATGCCGATGATTCAGCCTTCACTTCTCCACCCACTTCACAAAGCATCCATCTCAACAGCCACTCCATGCTTCGCGTAAGACAACTATAGTGCACCTGACATTTGATCTTTCTACCATCTCTGATTGGGGCAGAGAACACCTTGTGACTTTCAATGCCTCAAAAACTCAGTTCCTTCAGCTGTCTACTCGTCATAATCTTCCACACGATTATCCCCTTACTTTCAACAATACACAACTCAATCCTTTCTCTTCTCTTAACATTCTTAGTATTTCCTTATCTCGTGATCTTTCCTGGAAAGATCACATATACTCCCTTTCTAAAACAGCCGTACCGGCTCCGCACTTTCTTCACCCCTACTCAATTGCTGTCTCTGTACAGGGGTTTTGTCCGCCTCTGTATTGAGTACGCTTCTCGTTTGTGGGGTGGCTCAAGCCAAAGCCCTACTTGACTGGATGGAATCAAAGGCTTCTCGTCTCATCAATTCCTCGTCTCTTACTGAATGTCTTCAATCTCTCTCTCTTCGCCGCAATGTTGCCTACTTTCTCTATACTATCGCTATTATAACGGACACTGCTCTTCTGAACTCTCTAACTGCATGCCTCCTCCTTTTAGGAGATCATGCAGTATCAGACTTTCGACACATTCTCATTCCTTTTCTGTTCAACTCTCTAACGCAAGGGTTAATCGGTATTTCTAATCTTTCATCTACTCAACCGGTCAACTCCGGCACAATCTTTTTCATTTCATCTTTCCCCCTGTCAATGACCTTCACTTTTTCAAACGCAGAGTATCCAGGCATCTCGAAAATCTTGGACTTCGATTTTGTCTCGCTTCTTTATCTATCGGAGGGGGGGGGGGCGTTTTTGTGGTCATTCGTCGTTGATCCTTCGTTCCCGCATAAAAAAAATATGTACCCAAATTAACTAGGCAGTGGCTGAAAGATACTGTAGAATACTTCGGGAATTTTCCATGGGTAAATCTGCTCTATAGAATCACAGAAGGAAATATGCAGTTTTTTATTGCCCAGAAGCTTGCGAAGAAGACCTGGTTCACACTGCAATCGCGAGACCTCAAGAAAGTATGGACAGCATGAATACTATATACTAAACAGCATAGGTGGTACGCAGAAGCATTGCTGCCTTTAGTAAGGAGGATCCAGTGGAAGACTTCATATCAGTGTCCAGTAGTAGGGATGACGTTCCGGCTGGGTAGTATGCTTTGATACGTTGCAAGGGCGGATCTAGAGAGGCGGGGGGGGGGGGTCGGTGACGTCCTGAACCTCCCTCAATTTCTTGCAAGTGCCCGAAAACAAATTTTGTTTTTGTAAATAGATCATGGTTATTTTATTCAAATTCTATTTTGAGTCTTTATCCGTATACATTGTATTTCCAAATTTGTAACTGTACAGTAATGGTTTTCATAGGTGCCCTTAGTACTGGTGCAGCCATATCACTATTTTTATCTCATCTTATTCTGATAGCAGGCCCGTAGCCAAGGGTGGGTGGGGGTCGAACGGCCGCCCCCCTTGACAGGAAAGGTCCACTTTTGTAACCATAGTTATAACTTATGATGTGATATTATAATATATAACATCATTTTGTGTTTTTTAATAAACACTTGAATTTTTTGGGCATTTCTTTTGAAACATCACAAACTACTCTAAACTACTCTAAAACCCCTCCGCACTGACTAGGTCGTTGCACCAAAAGTTCCGCCTTTATACATTTTCGATCTCCCCCCACCCCCACCCTTGGGAAGTCCTAACTACGGGACTGGATCGTTCTTTTAATTGGCAAGACATTTGTAATTGTTTGAAAAATTTTCTGTGATAACTGTTGTACCCAAATTAGATTTTTATTTTGTATCATATTTGAATGAGACTGATCTAATAAAACAATACAGTCGATTTTACGCTCGCTCATTGGTGGTGTGTTATCAGAAATTTTTTTTTAGTACTGTGCCCTTTTTATTTTAGGGGGTGCCCTTTTTTCTTTGGATCCCCCCTTACTGAAATGCTTAGATCCGCCTTTGCGTTGGGTAATGTTGGGCCCTCGGATGGATGGACTGGAGAGTGAACCCAGGGCAAAAGCTGTAGAGAGAGAGAGAGTAGTTCTTAGCGTAGCTTAGAACATTATGTATGGCTATAAGTCCAAGCGACAGACAACATTTAAACCAAGCTGTCATTCTGCAACATTCAGGTTCCCGTATGGAAGGGAGAATCCACAAATTGTTGGGCTAGCACTGACTCTTCACAAAGACGCAAGAAACAAGACGCTCACTAGCCTTCTTAGTGAACACGGGCATTGTATCTCATACAGTCGTGTGATGCTTTTGAAAACATCTCTTGCCAGGCATCTCCTGCTAGGCCATTCCAGGGACTGTGTATTACCATTTCTAGAGAAAGAAACACGTGCCAATTTTGCCTGGAGAGGTAATTTCTCCACCACTGCATATCACTGAAGCAAATGGCCGTACTGTGACCCCATACCACGCAAAAATGATCGCATGTGCCAAGCCATTACCAGATGAACAAAATGAGCCAAGCAAGTCCACTATCAATAAGGAAGGTATCATTGTAGAATATCAGCTTACACGTATAGGATAGATTGTTGCTTCAATCATCTCCAGAACAAAAGAAGGAATGCTCATAAGATCCCAGGCTAAGGAGGCTATCACTCACTGATGGCAACAAGCAGACCACTCACCGAGGTTGGACTGTTACCACTGCTTCCAGAGGTTGCACATGAATGGTCAACACTTTTGACAGTAATGACACAAACATGCGAGCTGATTCAATAGTCATCACATTTGGCATGGCTCTCTACGAAAAGGCTGTGCAGCTGTTAGACAGCAGACAAGACATGAAAGACAACTTTGGACTTAGAGTGGGTGAGCTGCATGTTGTTATGGCTGGCCTGAGAACTCTCGGTGCTTCCACAAAAAACTCTGGAACTGAAGATGCTTGGATGGAAGCTGATGTGTATGGACCAGCCACAAGACAGATTTTGAAATGCACGCTCTACAAACGTTCTCTGCACGGATACATATACTCCCACACGGCCCTCTCTGAAATAGCCCAGGAGGAGTTCTTCAAGGAAAATCTACATTTGAAAGAAGTCTGTATTGAAGCAACTGCTAAAGTAGAGGAAGCATGCTCTGAGGCAGAGAAGCGTGTCAAAACTGAGTCAGTGAAAGGTATCTCGCATAAAACTCCTTGAGGAGTTAGCCAGTGATGAGGTGCTAAAAAACTCTGGGAGAAGAGCGGGCAAAGGTAGTGTCTGCTTTCATACTTTTACAGGTGGAGATAACATTGGAAATTTGCATGACTTGGGAAATCAACGTGGTTTCAGCTTTACCTGAAACAGATAATGATGTTATCACTACCATCCAGAGGCTCTCAGAAGATCCTTGCACTAAACTGACAAACGATCTGATCAACACCTTGGCAAATTTGTGTCCCTTGCATACTGTCCAAGGGGGCATAAATATCGTAAGCATCTCATATGGCAGAAAGCGAACGACTACCATATTAAGCTCCATATGGGGACCATATTAACTCCATATTAACCCATATTAAGCTCCATATGGGTCAAGCCAGCGTCCCTCGGCAGGTGTTTCTGGATCCATTAAAGAATGGCTACTTCAAGGATAGTGGTAGTCAGCTTAAACCCTTTGGTGCCTTCCAGCACCAAATGCCATCATTAAAATGGTGAGGTGCCAATGCAAAACTAGTTGCACTTCACAGAAATGCTCATGCAATTTCATGGACTTGCCATGCACTGACCTTTGCATGTACTCCTCAACGTCTTCACTCCGCTTATAGGAAACCGTGTTACCAACTGAGCTACGGACGATGGCTCCGTCGAAATGCTATTCAATAAGCGTTAATACTCCTATCTGTGTACATATGGGTACAAAAAGAAAAATGCTTATTAAAACAACCATAGACATAGTTATATACACCAATCCAACCATGTTGCACTATATAAGTTTGCTACCAGAATGATAAGCATGGTTAATAATCGCATTAACCGCATGGTTCAACTGGTTGGTATAACAGTGCTTTTCTCTGTAAACTCGATGTCCATCTCCGCAGAGTATAGCATCTTCTATATCAGCTATAGCGAATATAGCTTTACCGTTGTATTAAACTTTAAAGTCAATTAAGTACGTAATGACTACAACAGTTTGCACTCTGAAAGACACTGAAAGTGATTAGAAAAGATTATCAAAATGATTTTTAAATCTTTACCTTTAGTAACTGTGAGGTGAATTGAGGAAATGAAATAACGTACGAGATTGTAGAGTTAAAAATTTTCATGGCCATTTTATACACTAAGAACTTCAGTCGAATAATCTCCACATCCATAATCTCATTACACACACACACACACACACACACACACACGTTTAAGTTTTTCAATTCCCACTAATTTCTTCATTCTCGTACAGTGAGCATTTCTGTTTTTATTTCAGTCAATCTAAAACTGCCTTAAAATTGTAAGAGAGGGAGATACTTTTTTTTTTGTATCTCACTGTATATGCTTCCATTGACACTCGTATGAGGTCATTTTGCTTTCATAAAATACAGGAAGGTCATCATTTTAACAAGGATTTGTAAACGACATGGTTAACGTGGAAACTTGTTTACATGTTAACTCCATGGGTTCTGAACACACTTTATGTCAACCCTCAAGTTATATACTTGTACCAAATATATATATGAGTATATATGTTACGTTATTTTGGCGAAATCGGTTTTTTGCAAATTCTCCGGTCAGTTTGCAAAGAAACCAAAACAATAGTAATTTTACAAAATGACCTTAAATGTTTGATAATTTTGCAAAAACATACAAAAATCGGTCAATTTGCAAAATCACCAATAATCTTGTCGATGTATTTGCAAAATCTCTTGTTCTAATACTGTAGAACCTTCTAGCTCCTAACCTAACCTAACCTAACCTAACCAACAGTGTCATTGTGGTTAGGTTAGGTTAGGTTAGGAACTAGAAGGTTCTACAGTATTAGAACAAGAGATTTTGCAAATACACCGACAAGATTATTGGTGATTTTGCAAATTGACCGATTTTTGTGTTTTTTACAAATTGACCGATTTTTGTGTTTCTGCAAAATGATCAAACATTTAAGGTCATTCTGTAAAATTACTATTGTTTTTGTTTCTTTGCAAACTGACCGGAGAATTTGCAAAAACACCGATTTCGCAAAAAAACCGTAACATATACTATATATAGGTGTCCGTAAATGATTACCCTGATTAAAGCATGCTATAACTTTTAAATAAACACTCGTATTCAAACACAGTTTTAATCATAAGTAGATAAACATACAAAGTTTTGATACATAGTTAATGAACTTAATAAGCTTCCACATGTGCACCCCTAGTGGCACGTAAAATGTCTAAACGGTATTTACACTCACGCCACACATTTTCCAACATTTGTGGGTTAACTGTTGCAATTACATCTGTAATGCGTTCTCGCAATGTCCTGATATCCGGAACAACTGTTGCATAAACCAAATCTTTAACATGACCCCAGAGAAAGAAATCCAGCGGGGTAATGTCTGGTGATCTTGGGGCCATGGGATTGGCCCGTCCCTGCCAATCCATCGATTTGGAAATGTTGCGTCGAGAGTTTCACGAACAACATGCGCCCAATGAGGGGGTGCCCCATCTTGTTGGAAGATGACAGTTGGCTGCCTGTCCTGCAGCTGGGGGATGGCGTAATTGGTGAGCATATCCAGGTACACAGTTGCGGAAACAGTGTTCTCAGCGAAGAAGAAAGGACCAATTATCTGGCCATGCATTAGTCCACACCAGACATTGATCTTCGGACTGCCCCGAATATGCTCCCTTACGGCACGTGGGTTTTCCGATCCCCAAATACGCACATTGTGTTTGTTGACTCTACCACTGAACAGCTACTACAGCGCTCCTAGCAGCGAATCCGGTAGACGAAACACACCAGCACAGAAACTCTATGCGTGTACGAGATCACCTGTAAAAAGAAAACGGATGTAAGATTCGTCATTAAAACATGAGAGCACACTGTTTTCAGGGTAAACATTTATGGACACCCTGTATATTATACACCTTGTAATCTTGCACGTAGATGTTCCGCGCGTCGGTCTCTCTTCACAAGAAAGTCAGGCTGGCGGCTCCTACTCCACACACACACACACACACACACAGTGTGTGTATATATATATATATATATATATATATATATATATAGAGAGAGAGAGAGAGAGAGAGAGAGAGAGAGAGAGAGAGAGTTACAAGGAAAAGTAGTACCTCAAAAGGCCTTGCGGCCCATACCGAGGAGGTACCAATGGCAACGGGTACCAGGGAAAAATTCATACACCCTCAAATAGTGTGCAATATTCGGTCTAACCTTTTCTTGAACAGATCCACAGAAGAACTGTTCACAACTTCTGAAGGTAACCTGTTCCACGTGTCACAGATCTTATACGTAAAGTAGTTCCCACACACACTAGTCCTAAACCGTTTCAAATCCAACTTCCAACCATTGTTGCGAGTTGGGTTATCATTTAAACTAAACATGCTTCTAAAATCGACATTGTTGAACTTGCGTAAGAACTTGAAAACCTCGATGAGTTGACCGCGCAGCCTCCGAGTTTCTAGCGAAAACAAATTCAGGGCGCGTAAGCGTCGATTGTAGCTCATTGCCTAACGGAAGGGATTAACTTTGTGGCCCTCGCCCGCACTCGCTCCAGCCTCTCAATATCTTTCCTGAGGGTGGGCGACCAGAACTGCACAGCATACTCCAGGTGCGGCCGAACCAGAGAATTGTACAGACAGAGCACAATCTCCTTGTTCCGAAATCGAAATTGCCTCCTGATATAACCCAACAACTTCTGGGTTTTCTTTTCCACCTCTACGCACTGTTTCGTAAACTTAAGGTCGCTGCTAATTAGCACACCCAAGTCCTTTTCCAAATCAGTGGCCTCGATATTACTCCCCATCATCGAGTAGTCCGACTTGAGATTGGTGTAGCCAATGTGCATCACCTTGTATTTACCCAAGTTAAACGGCATTTGCCATTTTTCGGACCACTCTCCTATCCTACCTAGGTCCGCACGCAGTTGCTCGATCGCCTCTGGCGTCCCAACATTGGCCCCAAGCTTCGTGTCATCAGCGATAGAGAGAGAGAGAGAGAGAGAGAGAGAGAGAGAGAGAGAGAGAGAGAGAGAGAGAGAGAGATGGGATCGATTTCACAACTAAACACGTAAAATAAATGGATGATGCAAACCCACAGGAAAAATTAAGAATTGTTCCAAGTTCTTTCGTGTATTCAACAGTACACCTCGTCAGGGAATGAAGGGAAAGGGCAATATGACAAAAACAAGTCATAGTAAAATAACATAAATATGCGTGTAGAACAGCAAATAATTCTGATGCATTGTTTAACCATATATACTGTATATAGATATAATCATAATATTAGTTGAAAGAGTACAAAAGTTCTCGTTAAAAACACAGATATAATTGAGAGGAATATTCAAGAATGTGCATTCATCCATTTTAAAGATAATTTCAATAACACTTCGGGAACGTATAATATTAACAATATATCTCGTTAAAATATCCTTTGCCCTTTATCATTACTTGTTAACATTTTGTTAATCTCTTTTTACTTTTTGTTTTAATGTACATAGGCATATATTTTTGTCATATTACCTTTTTCCTCCACTCCCTGACGAGGTGTACTGTTGAATACACGAAAGACCTTGGAATAATTTTTTCTTTTCCTTGTGGGTTTGCATCACAAATATATATATATATATATATGAAAATTATTTTACGAAAGTAACACGTGAAAAATATTTATGATGAATAAAACCACGAAGGAAAGGAAACACAAAAAGGTGCTCAAGCGCTTTCGTCTAATGACATCCTCAGGAACACTGAAGTACATAAAAGGTTACGGCCTATATATAGGTTACAGGAAAAAAAATAAATAAATAAATAAATAAATAACATACATACACACAAACATATATATATATATATATATACATATATATATATATATATACATACATATCTACACACACACACACACACACACATATAATATATATATATATATATATATTATATATAATATATATATATATATATATGCAATAAACAGAGAAGTAAAAATAAAAATTAAAAATTAAAGGATTAACAAAGAGGCATACAGATTTGTAAGGAAAAATATCGATTTTTAGCACAAGATTAAATGAATTATAAAAATACAAATTTATACTGGAAATCTGCCCGGGTTTTAACACTTTGCCTTTTATAGTCAAGTTTCGATATATATATATAAATAAAATGAAGATTAAAAGTTAATAAAGTAGCATACAAGTTTACCAAAGATTTAGCGTCCTACCCTTTTTATCTAAATCTGTTTTGAAGGAATTCAAAACAACAGGATCGAGTTGAAAAAGACCTTTGCTTATGTTGAAGTTATTTGAAAGTTGGATAATGGCAGACTCAA